>JAIUCV010000016.1:4103630-4505073 GCA_026724425.1 Erythrophleum ivorense
TTTATAACATTGGTTAATTTGAACTTTGATCAGTTTGTTGAAGAAAGTTTTAGATCCAATTTGAGTAATTCTAAAAGTATTTTATAAGTTAGAAGACCTTAAATTTTATAATGGAAAAGACAATTTTTAAAAAGAAATTGAAATGAGCCCAATTGGACAAAACCATGAAAAGGAACTAAATTATAGATTTTAAAAGTTACTTAAATAGACCCTAGGCTTATAAATCACATCCCTTTTTGTTCCAAATCTCCCCACTAACTTGCATCTGGTCTAAACATTCTAAGAGAGCTCCAAGAGGCACACCAAGTGGGGGAGTCAAGGGAAGAAGAAGAAGCTTGAAAAGTGTAAAATTTTCATGGTTTTTCATGCTTTTTCCTTCACTAAACCCCTTCCCTCTTTTTGCTTTCTTCTCCTATGGTTTTGTTGATTAATGTAACACCATGATTCTATGACTCATCTCATGCCATTTGTTGGTTCATTTCCATGAAGCACATAAATTCTCAAGAAAAAGGCATTAAAAATAATGAATAAATTTGCGTTGTGCTATGCATAAATTTCACAGTTAGTGTCTCATTGTAACAACCAGAAAAAGAGGAAAGAAAAGTTGGAAAATTTTCGAAGAGCAGAGAATTTTCTAAGTCTTCTCGCCATAGCGAGAAATGGAATCGCCATAGCGAGAATGCCACCCTCGCCGTAGCGAAAATGCTCCTAGCTATAGCGAGTGCGGCATTCCATACAGAAACCAGAGAGTTGCTCGCCGTAGCGAAAATGCTCCTAGCTATAGCGAGTGTGGCATTCCATACAGAAACCAGGGAGTTGCTCGCCATAGCGACGCTAATAGTGAAGGCAGAGGTCTGGAACAGGCCGAGCTCGCCGTAGCGATGCCATAGCGAAGGCAAAAGTCTGGGACTTGCATGAGCTCGCCGTAGCGAGGGTTATGACTCGCTATAGCGAGGGTGAGTCCGAAAAAGCGTAAAAAGAGAGATTTTGACTTTTTAAAGAGTCTAAACTCTTCCTTTCTCTTAGAACCGACCTAAGCTTCGACCAAGGAGAGAGAAAAGAGCTGTGGAGAGAGAGAGAGACCTAGAGAAGCAAGGAGATCAAGCAAAGAGGTGAGTAATCTTGAGATTTCCCTAGCTTTTCTCCTTATCTCTTTCTATGGTTTTAGAAGTTAATATGGGTTAGGTTCAGAAGAGGGAAGTAGGAAAACTATTCTAGAAGGAGGGTAGAACTCATATATCTTCATTTCTTCTTCCTTGCTTTCTTCTTTGAGAGCTTAAGTGAGGAAGGAGAGTGAGTAGAGTTCTAGAGAGAGAATCCCTAGCTTCTTACATGGGGTAGTGAGGGTTTAATTCGATGAAGAGCCTCTTTTTAGCTTTGTGAGGGTTATTTAAGCTATGAGAGAATGATTTGATGCTCTTTGTTGTGCCTAGGCTCAAAGGAAGAAACTCCACCTAGTTGTGAGTGTGAAATCAAAAAGGGAGAAAAGGAATTGAAAGGGAAGACTTGTGTAATCTGATAAGGTAGCTCTCTACTCTTTTCTTGTTGCATTCTTGGTTGTGTAATAGTCATTATATGTTGTGTATGTGCTTGTATGATGAGATATGCCATCGATTTTGCCTTGATGCATCGGTACCAATATGCTTATGATATGATTTGTGGAAATTGCTCGGGTAAGGTGGTGTCGAAAGTCCCTTGAGACGGGGTGAGGAGGAGCCAAAAGTCCCTAAACCAAGGGTGAGGCCGATCCAAAAGTCTTATAGCTCGGGTAAGGCTAGACCGAAAGTCCCTAGAGCCTATTCTTGGCATTGGTTTGATATCATGGCATGAACACATATGTGGTGTTAGTGCGATTTGTGTGCATGCTTGACTAGTTATATGCCTTGATTGCATCTTGAATGAGTATGAGCTATTGAGATTCTCCCGAATCTCACCCCCTTCCCCTCCCATCTTGATATCCAGGTGGTGTTCAAGGAGAATCGAGTGTACCTCACGGAGCTTAGTGGAGCACTTTTAGAAATGTATAGTTTCTTTTGGTCATTTTGTTGTATAAGGTGCCGAAATGAAGATGCACCTCTTATTTTTGAGTTGTAACTATATGAGCACATGTAAGTATATGTACAAATGATGTATGGATAGTGTAACGAGCCAAAGTAATGAGAATATAGAATTTGGCCCTTTTGCGGCATACATGTGCTAGTGTATTTTCTTTCATAGTATAGTGAATTTGGAATGTATGATGATTTGGATTACTTAGACATTTCATATATGCTATGTTTGTACTTTCAAATTTGCTCAAAAGAGGTTATAGCATGTGGGAGGTCATTTAGACCCATTTTGAACCACATGGGGTGCCAAAACTGCCAAATGAGTGAGCTCCGTCAAAGTATGACCGGATGAGCTCTTCTTGTTATGGAATTTGGTATGCCCCTAGAGTTTATTAAGAGCTTCTTGAGAAGCTAGAGTGGGTAATATTTGGAGGTCTAGAGAATATTTGGTGAATTGTTGAAATTGGGAAATTTCAATGGTTTGGTCATGGTACTGTTCAATAGGCCCAAAAATGAAACCATGTCACTCATAGACCAAATGGTGTCCCATTGTCATGAAACTTTAGGAGCATGAACTAGATATCCACAGTGACCTATACCAACTAGAAGCACCTTAATCGGAGGTCTGTAGAGAGATAAACGAATTGCTGAAATTCTGTATCAGTATCAGGGAAGTTTCTGACCTCCGTTATTGTTTCATCGGTTTTCAAGGTCCTAGAACTCCTGAACTGATCTGGACTTATTTTTCTCCTCTATTTAACATCTGTATCTTTCCAAATTAGTATAGTTTGCCCTGATTAGATTTTTGTGGAATTAATTACGAATTTCCGAAGTTCATGACAGTAAACTGCACCAGTATCAGGGACAGTCGGACATCTGTTCCTATTTTGATGTCAATGATGGTCTAGACGTTGAGATTGAGGTTGGGAGTTATTTTTAGTGTGAAGTTAACACCCCAAGATTTCTAGAGAGCTATAATTTGCTTAATTTCCATTGTTTTAGAATTAGTTGTGATTTTCCAAAATTGGAGCCAGAAATATGACTTACGGGCCCGATTGAGAAATTGAGTTTTCTTGGTTTTTGGCTTCATATCCGTGGTTTGTGAGTTGTTTGAGACTATGAACAAGTCTAATAAATGGTGTTGGAGTATAGAATGTGGATGATGGGTTCACAAGACCCACGGGGCAAAATATGACCGGTTAAACCTCGACTTTGAGTAGTAAAATACCACGGTTTTGGTTGTTTCCTTGGGAAATCATATGGAATCAAGCCTAGAGGGAGGTTAATTGGAATGAAGTCAGTAAGGTGTTACACTCATGGATCATATGGACTCATGTATCTCATTTTCATATTTAATTACATAGATAAAACTCAAATCCATCACCAAAAGTGGCCTAGAACTCGTGCAAGTTGAGGGATTACATGAAATTCATAGTTGTAGCCTCGACCAGAAATCTCAGTTTAATGTCATAAACTTTGAAAATCATAACTAATTCTAAAAAAATAAAAATCATGAATTCTTTACCAGTCTTGAAAGCTACAGATGTCTACTTTATGGTAAAAATATATTCAGACCTCAACAGGGGCTGCTAACTACTAGAAATTGATGGAAAAGTATCAGAGGTCGACTATCATCCTTGGTACTGACCTCTAACTTCAAAAATTCATATCTCCCTACTCAGAGGTTCAATTGGGGTGATCCCAGTGGCCATGAAAATCTTATCATGTCTAATTTATATTTGTAAGCTTTCATGAGCATGGGATATCATTGGCCCTAGAATGACATAGCCCAATTTTCTGACCATATAAATAGTACCTGTATCAGTTTAGCAAAAAAATACTAATTTTGAAAAATCATAATTAATTCCATAGAGCTCCAAATAATCTAATCTTTAGCTTTCCAAAAAGATCTATATGTGTGCCAAATTTCATGGGTATATTCGTTCATTTGGTTAGATCTTGACATTAGGTTGCAAAATAGCTCATTTTGTGTCTTACAAAAGGTCCAAATAGTTCATTTTGAGCTCCAAGGCAACCATGTCCACTTGAGTATGTGGGAATACACCAAAATGAAATTCTAAACTTTTCTCAAAGGTGCACAAACCTAGAATTTGAAAACTCACTCTCTCACCCCATGCCACACACATGAACATACAATGTTAGTCTTGCCATTCCATACCCAAATTGTATTATACCATTCATATAATATTAAATCTCATTTGTATATGATACATTAGCATAATTACACATTTTTATAACATCATAGGACATATACAACAATGGATTACAATATTTTCCACTCATATGGCCATAAAAAAGCAAAATCTAAGCACTTTGTAGTCAAACTTTCATCTTCCAACTTGATGACTTTCATTATTTTGCTCACTTGGTTCACCTAGTATGTTACAACATTGGAGAGGAGGAAATAAGATTCAAAGAATCCTAATAGCTCATCTCCCTTTCAATCACACATAAAATATGCAAAACAAGTCTTAAAAATGCATGCATGAGTATCATGAAGTGCATGACCATTCAAGAAGCATTCTTGGCATTTGAACAAGTCATACATAGCATACATAGGCTTGCCAAGTAAGTGAATTAGCCTCATCCATTCACTTATGGATTTTGGACTTACCTCACCCATTTTCTCTATGAGGTTTTGGCTCAACTTCACTCTTGGGAGACACTTTGCTTTATTTCAACCATTTCTAAAGGTTCTTGGCTCATCCTCACTATGGCTAAGAGTTCTTGACTTCTATACACTCAAGCAAATCCAAGCAAATATACTAGTCATTATTTAAAAATATAGTGCATCATCATGGTACCATAGAATAAAAGCTCATGCTAGAATACTTTTCATAAGTTAAAACACATATACACACATTCAAAGACAAGTCAAGCATACATTTATGCATGAGAGAATGAGAAGTGAGCTACCTTTGTTGCAACCACATACTTTTCCTCTTGAAAATACTCTCCCTTCCTTGGCCTCACATACGCAAAAGGTATAGGATTGGTTTCTCTTGGTCTAAACACAATATATGAAAGCCAATTAGGTTCTTGGAATCATTTCTAAAGCCATACATCTACTTGGAACTCTAGTTTTGTCCTATGGTTCATTTATAGTTTTTAAATACACCTAATGAAGCAACACCCATCAAATGAGTTCTAGGCTCTATTCTTTCATTTCATTTATGATTCTTGACTCTTTTTAGCCTCTTGGAGTCATCACACAATTAAAACAAAGAGCTTAACTACATGTTACTTCCTTAGGTCATATTATGGAACCTATGACACCAATTCATTCTCTAGGCCTTCTAAATTTTTTCCAAGGTTTCCTCTCATCTTTACTCATCACATATGACTCAAAAATAGGTTTGGAAAAATTTAAAACTATCCCTAAGTATCCTATCTCTTCTAGGCCAAAACTATGCTCCTTAAGGCTACCCTTAGAGTTGTCTTTATTTTCTTGATGGAAGATGAATATGGAGAACCTTATAGGGATCTTAGAAGCTCATTCAAACACTCATTTAGGCCTAGGAATTATTGTATCAAATTAAATTTTGCAAGGGACACTTGAAACCCTAACTTTGCTATCTTAATTTTCTATGGTTCTTTTGTTATTCTCTTTGCATATTCTTATTCTCTACACTTCATTTTCTAAGATTCACCCTTGGTTCTACCAAAAATACAAGCCCTCTTGTAGCTTCTTATGTTGGACGAACCAAGGAGAGAAGAGTATCTACCATAGGAATGGAGATTTACCTTGTTTTTCTTTGATTTCTTGGTTGTTTCTTCCTTTCCTTGGTCTCTTCTCTTCAAATCCGAGTTTTCCCCTCTGTTCTTCCCTCAAAATAGATCTAAGAACTTCAATAAAATCATAGGAAAGAAGGAGAAATGGAGAAGAAGAGGTTTATTAAAGATAAAGCATGAAAAAAAACTAAGAAATTCCATACATTTTTTGCCTTGTCTTCTCTTCCTCCTTTTCTCCTTCCCTTGGTGCGCCTCAAACCCTAGCTTTCTCCTCTGGTTTTAGGGTAGAAACAATTGTGTCTACATAGTGAGGAGGTGGGGTGTAACACCATAATTCTAAGACTCAACTCATGTAATTTTCATGCCTCATCTCATGTTTGTTCTATAGGAAGCAACATAATGGCATTTGAAATCATGGATAAGTTATATTTCGCCATGGATAAATTTTTTTCATTCAATGTCCCGTGGGTCATATGGACTCATCCATCTCATTCTTATATTTAAATGCACAAATAAAAAAAATAACAAGCTCAAGAAATGGCCTATACCTTGAGCAAATGGATAATATACTCAAAAACATAGTGTGCAACCTTGAGTAGGATTTTCAAATTCTATGCCTGAAATTTGAAAAATTATAACTAATTCTAAAACATTTGAAATCAAACACAATTATACCATTATGAAAAGCTACAGATTTCTACTTCATGTTAAAAATAAAATCCAGACCATAACGAAGGCTGTAGCCATAGGAAACTGATGGAACAATACCAGAGGTCGACTGTCATTACTAGTATAGACCTCTAACTTCAAAAATTCATATCTCCTTGGTTAAGGTCCAATTAGGGTGATCATAGTGGCCATGGAAATCTCATCATGTGTAGTTTATGCTTATAAAATTTCATGAGCATTAGACTTCATTTGACTTATGAATAACATAGTTCAAGTTTCTAACCATATGAACAGTACCTATATTAGTTTAGCAGAAAAATGACAATTTTGGAAATTCATAATTAATTCTACAGAGCTCCAAATAATTTAGTCTTTAGCTTATCAAAAAGCTTTGGATAATATCTATATGTGTGCCAAATTTTATAGGCAAATTCATTCATTCGGTCAAATCTTGATATTGGGTTGCAAAATGGCTCACTTTGTGTCATATAAGGGGGTTCAAATGGTCCATTTCAAGTTCTAAGGAAACCATGACCACTTAAGCACGTGGGAATGCACCAAAATGGCTCTCTAAACTTATCTCAAAGGTGCATAAACCCAGATTTCTCAAACTCACTCTCTCACCCCATGCCATACACAAGCATGTATACACTTTCTCTTGCCATCCAATACCCAAAAACTACATTATCATTCATTTGGCACTAAAACTCATACACACATCAAAGATATGAGTACTTACACATGTTCATGTGATTACATAACAATTTCATCATGGGATTACATCATACAAAAACTAGGCATTTTCATACACTTTGATGTCAATCTCCTTCTTTTAGGCTTGATGGCTTCTATTACCTTGCTCAATTACTTTACCTAGCATGTTAAGACATTGGAGAGGAGGGGATGAGATTCAAAGAATCTCAAGAGCTCATCTCCCTTTTAATCACACATAAAGTATGCAATACAAGTCTTGAAAATCGATGCATGAGCATTCAAGGAACATCTTTGACATTTGAATAAGTCATTCATAGCATACATAGACTTGCTAAGTAAGTGGATTAGCCTCACCTATTCACTTATGAATTTTGGACTTGCCTCACGTATTTTCTCTAAGAGGTTTTGATTCAACCTTGCTCTTGGGAGTCAACCTCACTCTTGAGAGACTCTTTACTTTTGTTTTAACTAAGTTTAAGGGTTTTTGCTCATCTTTACCATGACTAAAGGGTTCTTAGTTTCTTCACACTCAAACAAACCAAGGCAAGCATATAAAACATTATTTGAGTGTATAAAACATCATCATAGTACCATGGCATATGAAATCATACTAGAATACTTTTCATGACTTAAAACACACATACACACATCCAAAGACAATGTAAGCACACATTCATACATAAAAGAAGGTGGAGAGAGCTACCTTGGCCACACAAGTACACTCTTTTCGTGAACCTTGAGTCCTCTCATTCGACCTCACATACACAAGGAGGTAGAGATCATTTCTCTTAGACTAGACACATCATATGGAAGCTAATTATACTCTTAAATCAAATTTTAAGACCATACATTTATTAGAAAAACTAGGTGGTTCATATAACCTTTTATGGTTTCACGATGCACTTAATGAAGCAACCTTAAGAAAATATCATCTTGGCTCCATTTTCTTCATCTATTTATGATTCTTGACTCCATTTAAACCTTTTGGAATCATCACACAATCAAATCAAGGAGCCTAGATAGGTGTTACTTCTTTTAACCATAATATGGAACCTATGATATCATCTCACTATCTATGATTTCTAAAATTTTTCCAAAGCTTCCTCTAATCCTTTTCCATCATACATGACTTAAAAATAAGTTTGGAACAAATTAAAACTTCCTCTTGGTACTCTTTCTAGCCTAAGCCGAAACTATACTCCATATAAGTACCAAGTGGGTGAGTGGATCGTCGCATAACCCTCAAAATAATACTAGGCTGATAAAATATGTAATTAGTGGCACAACCTAGGCCATCTCCCTTGGAATTGGCGTTCAATGTTTAATTGAGTTTTCCAAATGTTAAAAGACTCTAAAAATTCCTAAACTAAGGAGGTTTTGATTTAATTAAACTATCCTAAAACTAAATTGTATTAAAATTCCTAATTGCTATCTAATTTGGGTGAATTATGGTCTTGTGACTAGCTTTGAATTCGTCCTTTGGTATCCACTATCCTTATCCTATTCTAATTGTAATTGATTCTGGCCTAAGAGTTCCTAAATGTGTTCATAACAATTTATCTTGGGTAACCACTCAAGATACAAGAGATTGATGATCTAATGTTGAATTGAAACCTCACATCCAAATTAAATTGTCAATTCTTGTCTTTAAGATCTTGAACACTCAATTTGATTGATTAACTAATTGATTAGCCTTTTAATCATCCTAAATATTTAATTAACCAACTAAACATTAAGGAATTTTCAAATTAAACAATTAAGCTCACTCATGTATTTTATCGAACGCCTTCGAAGCATACATGGGAATTCAGATAATATTGGAATTAAGTGGATCAATTAATCAACAAAAATACTTCCTAATTAGTGTCTAACCAGCCACTAATTACAATTACACAATTTTCTTATCAAATACATCCTAACCAAGAAAATAAATGAAAGAGAAAAAGTGTAGGAAAAATAAGGAATTTCTTAGCCAAAAAACTCTATGTTTATCCTTGGATTCAAGCTTCTCCAAGGTCTCCTCCTAGCTAGCCTCAAGGTGGATTAGAAAATCATGGGATGTAGATGGAAGATGGAATGAAGATGGAATGAGTGGTTGGATGAGGATGGAGTGGACGATGGAATGGTTGATGAATGGTAGATTGGTGCCTCTTGGATGAATAGGACGAAGGATATATATAGGCGAGTGAATGGAGTTGCATGAATGAACTAGGAAATCTAAATATGTGGAGGCGTGACAGACTTGGAGAGACGTGAGATGTGTGGATTCGAATGGAGTGGATCAAGGCGTATGGAATAATGATTCTGCCCGAGTCCCTTTTGAATCATGAGATCACATGGCTTCACCTCTTCATTTAAGTGATCACGTGCTAGCTTATTCTTCTTGAACCCATAGCTCGTTTTCATGTGCTACCTCATGCTGAATACCTCATGTTTTCTTCTCCTAGCTCACTAAATCTCTAGCTCTCATGCTTCATTAATCCACGTGGTCTGTAGCTCATAATTCAGCTCGTGCAAGCTTCTCCATCACGTGGTCCTCTTCATACTACTTCTTAATTTTCACATGGAAAGTTCCTTGCCCAGTTAATTGCCCGCAGCTTCTTCTACTCGTAGTTTCAGCTTTGTCCAGCCCCACGTGATTTTCTTCTTCCAGTTCTGTATGAATTTATCGCGTTCTAGAAGTCCTTTTTGTGTGTCGCGAGCTCAGCCAGTAACTTCCTATTTCTGCTCGCTTTTCTCGAGCTAAAAACGTTGTTCTTCTCTTTGTTTAGCTCTCAAACAGAGGCTGCTTCCTTCGCTCCCATGTCAGCTTCTTCAATTCAGATTCATGCAGAACCACGTCATTTTCCACGTAAGCCTCTGCATGCAGCTCATTCTTCTTTCTTTCCTTTACCACATTCAGCTTCTCTTTCCAGCGTCTTGCTCTGTTCTTAACCTCAAAAACAAAGGCTTCTTGGGCATGTTCGTTCTCTTAACTCCATCTCAATTCATACATCCAGCCCAGCTCCCTTTCAGTGTCATTTCTAACGTGTTAAGGATGTAGCTTCTGCATGCGTTCTGCTCAACTGTGCTTCCTCGTTCAGCTCATGCAGTTCACTCAGCTTGCTCAGCTTCTCTTCGTTCTCAGTTCTCACGTTATCTTTGTTCATACGAGCTGCTGTTCTGGAGTTTATTCTTCCCTTAACTTAACACTAGCTCCTTCAACTCGATGTTCTTCCTTTCTTCTTTCCACACAAGCTTGAGTTCACTTCATTTGTGTTCTGCTTCCAGCTCCACGTTGCTTTCATATGCAGTTCTGCCCTTGTGTGTCTTCCACCTCAACTCCAACTCCTTCGTGTTTTTGCCTTGCAAGCTTCTTGCTCATTTTTATTACACAAGCTTCCTTTATGCAGCTCCTTTTTCATGTTGCTTTCTTTGTTTCTGCATGTGTGTGTTTGGCAGCCCTTCTCTCCTTTTCTTCTCCAGCTAGCTCGAGCTTCTCTTCTTCATTCTTCTTCTCCAGTCTTGCAACGTTGCTCTTTTGTTTACTTTCACATCAAGCCCGTGCATATTTCTTGAACTCAAAGCTTGTGTTGCTTCCTTCTCCTTCACAGCCTTTGTGACTTCATTTGCATGACTCACTCATTCATTTCTTTCTCATTTAAACTTCAACCTAAGATCTCCTTTGATGCTTCTCCATTCACGCTCTAATTGCCAAAAAAAATAATCTGCACAAAAAGATAAAAAAATTCACATAATTCATTTAAAATGATTTATGTATTTAAAATCAATTATTTTTCCAATTAATTCATAAAGTACAAAGAATGGCTATTAAAATAAAATTCCATCTAAATACACCCCTAGAATCATATTTGGTCACTAAAATGCTTAAGTTAGGAGGATTAAAACATATAGAATTCATGCTTATCAGTGGGCTTGCTTTATTTTCTTGATGGAAGATGCATATGAGGAACCTTCTAGGGGTCTCAAGAGCTCATCCAAATACTCATTTAGGCCTAGGAATAATTATATCAAATCAGATTTTCAAGAGAGCCCATGAAACCCTAAGTTTGCTATCTTGAAAATCAATGGTTTTTACTTGAATTTCATTGCATATTCTTACTCTTCTCCCTTAAATTCCTAGAATTCACCCTTATTTTTGCCTAAAATTCAAGCCCTTTTGCAGCTACATATATGGGGCAAAATAAGAAGAAGAAGGGGGAAGGAGTAGTTACCATGGGATGAAGATTTTTCCTTGTTTTCTTGGGTTTTCTTACTTGTTTCTCACTTTCCTTGGCCTCGTCTCTTCAAATCTGAATTTTTCCCTTTATTCTGCCCTTAAAATAGATTCATAAACTTCAATAAAACCATAAGAAAGAAGGGAAAATGGAGAAGAATGAGTTTGCTAAAGAAAAAGCATGAAGAAACAAAGAAATTCCATACCTTTTGCCTTGTCTTTCTCCTCCTCTTGGTGCACCTCAAACCCTAGCTTTCTCCTCTGGTTTAGGGCAGAAACAATTGTGTCTAAGTGAGTGAAGAGGTAGGGCACCATCTATATATATATAGGGAAGTTAAGAAAGACTTTTTAAAAATTTTAATTTTACCCTTCGTCTTGGCATTTTCGTTTCTAACTCATTTTAACTCCTTTTTTAGAATTGTCTTTCCCATTTAAAATTTAGGTTCCCAATTTAATAAAATGCCTTTGAAATCACTCAAATCGAAGCTAAGACCTTCTCAAACAGATCTGTCAAACCTCAGGCTCATTGCTATTGAAAAATGTCCATTGGGGGCTTTAGCTGTCCTAGGACTTCTCATGGTTTTTAGGGTCTTTGAAAACCCCAAAGAATTCAAAAATTTTATTTAAAAAGCTCTCCTATGAGAATTCTAAAATTTGCTCAAAATTATGAAAATATCATTACGTTTCGTCAACCTTTTGTTACATTTTGTTTCTTCATTCTACCTCCATTTTTCTTTTCGTTTGAGCTCGGAATTCTCATTTTTAGGAGTCTTGAATGCTACATAAATTTTTTGGGACCTTAACTAAGTCATTTCAGGTGACTTGCTTTTGTATCCGATGAATTTTGTACGTTTATGGAGAAATTGTATATTACGTTTATCACATTTTCTCTTATTTTCAAAGAACCGAATATTACATGGGTGCCTCATATATATATAGGGAGGTTAAGAAAGACTTTCAAAATTTGTAATTTTGCCCCTTCATTTTGGCATTTTTGTTTTTAGTTCGTTTTAGCCCCTTTTTAAGAATCGTCTTTTCCCTTATAAAATTTGGGTTCTCAATTTAGTAAAATGCTTTTAGAATCACTCAAATTGAAGCGAAAACCTTCTCAAATGAATCTATTAAAGTTTGAGTCAACTGATATTGAAAAAGTCCACCGGACGGGTTTTAACTATTTCAAGGCTTCCCATGGTTTTCAGGGCCTCTGAAAATCCCGTAGAACTCAAAACTTTCATTTAAAAAACCCTTCTATGAGAATTCCAAAATTTACTCAAAATTACGAAAATACCATTATATTTTGTCAACCTTTCATTCAATTCTGTTTCTTTATTTTAGCTCTGTTTTTCTTTCTTTTTGAGCCTGGGATTCTTATTTTTAGGAGTTTAGAATGCTACTTAACTTTTTTGGGACCTTAACTAACTCATTTCAAGGGACTTGCTTTGAAAATGTGCCCGTTTTCATCATTTAACAAATATCGGATATTACAATTAATATGGACATGTTTTGGGTCTGGTTCAAAAGGAGGAAGATTGGAATTTGAAGAAGAGGAGTTCACCACTTAGAAAGAGCTCTTGAGAAAAGTTAAAAACTAAGGTAAATTGTTGTCGTCCATGATTGCTTCTTCTTTTCCTTTAGTGTGAATTTCATCCTACTTAAAGCCTAACCAAGGGAGACTAAATTCTGACCTAACCAAGGAAGAATCATAGGTTTTGGAGTGTGAGAAGTAAGTAGGTGCAAAGAAATTCAATTAAAATGCATTAGAAAATAAGTTAGAAAAGCTAAGGATTCATGGGTGCATTATAAAATCTGGTTTGATTCAAGAATTTCCTAGCCCATATGAGAGTTTATTTGAGTTCCTAAAATCCCTAAAAAGCCCCCGAAGTGTCTCCTCCTTCAAGAAAAAAATTGAAACTCCATGGGTATGAATAAGAGACATAAGCTTGGCAAAGCTCAAAGGAGAGACCTAGAGAGTGTTTTAAATTTTTCTAAGCCTAAATTAGCATCACATATGATGAGAAAATATGAGAAGAAGCTCGGAAAGAAATTTAGAAAGCCTAAGATGTGAGATGGAACTATAGGTTCCATAATGTGGCATAATAAAGCAACACATAGTTAGGCTCCTTAAAATGATTATGTGAGGGCTCCAAGGGGTTTCAATGGAGTCAATAATCATATATTAAAAGAGAGAAAAGAGCCAAGATCATAAATTCTTAAGGTTACTTCATTAGGTGCTTTATGGAATCATATTAAATTCTTGGAACCAAGTAGGCTTCCATATGGACTGTGTAATGCTAGAGCTTGATCCAATGATCTAAAAATGTCTTACTTGATGTGTTTAGGCTAAGAGAACCTAGTTCTTCAAAGTATCATGGTTGGGCCAAGAAGAAGAAGTAAGATTTTAAAGTAAAAGTGTGAAACATTGGCTCCAAGGTAGCTTTCTCTCCTTTCTCTCATGCATCTTGGGATGTTTTCTTGTCTTTGAATGTGTGTGTATATGTTTAAACCATGAAAAATGTTTTTAGCAAGTATTTATATGTCATGGTACTATGATGTTTGATTTATGTGCTTGAATGATATTTTATGAATGTACTTTGGCTTGCTTGAGTGTGGTGAAACGAAAAGTCCCTTGACAAGGGTAAGGATGAGCTAAAAGTCCCTAAGAGTGGGTGAGACAAAGTCAAAAGTCTCTAGAAAGAGTGAAGCTTAGTCAAAAGTCCCTTGAAAATGGGTGAGGCAAATCTAAAAGTCCTATAGAGAATGGATGAGGTTAAACCATCATCTTAGCAAGCCTATATATGATATATGTAGTTTCTTGAATGCAAGAAATGTTCCATGTATGTTTATGAATTTCAAGATAGCCATGCATATATTTTTAGACTTGAATTTGAATCCATTATATATGCTTGAAAGGGAGAAGAGCTATTAGGATTCCTAGAATCTCACTTTTTCCTCCCCATTACCTAATATGCCTAGGTGAATCAAGTGAGCAAGGAAATAGGAGCCACCATACTTGAAAGTAAGGAGATTGACAATAGAGTTGATATTTGTTCACTTTGTAAACATAGCATTGGCAAAGGATGTATTTCCATGATGTATATAATATATAAGCTCTTGAACATGTGTAATTATATGGACATGTGATGTATATATGGGAATTGGAAGCAAATGAATGATATGGTATGTTCTTGACATTGTATGGCAAGAATGCACATGTATGCTCTTTATGTATATCATCAAGTGGGAGAGTGAATTTATGAGATTTTTGTTTTTGGACCCTTTGGACAAGTTTAGTAGGCCATTTTTATGCTTTCCCACATGTTTAAGTGGCCCTGAAAAAGCTAGAAGTTAAATTAAACTATTTTGGACCCTTAAGATGTCATAAAAGTACCATTTTGTAACCCTATAGCACAAACTAACCAAATAGAGGAATTTTCTTATGACATTTAATATGCATATAGATCTCATCTAGAGCTTTTTAGAAAGCTAAAAGCTAGATTATTTAGAGCTCTAAAGAACTAATTATGAATTTTCAAAGTTGCCAAAAGGCTGATAAACTGATATGGTTACTGTTCATATGATCAGTTTCTTTTCTTATGTCATTAAAGGACCAAATGATATCTAATGTAACACCATACTTCTAGGACTCAATTCATACAATTTTCATGCCTCATCTTTTGTTTATTCTATGGAAACAATATAGTGGCATAGGGGATTATGAATAAAAGTGCATTTCTCTACAGGTAAAATTTTTCTTTCAGAGTCCCATAGGCCATATGAAAGCATTTATCACATTCTCATACTTAAACACATGAATATAACTCATTTCCATCAGCAAATTTGGCCTACAACTCGTGGAAAGCAAAGGAGTACATAAAATTCATGTTTGTATTTTCGGCCAAAATTTCTTCTTTTCTGTCACAAACTTTGGAAATTCATAACTAAATTTAAAAAAATAAAAAACATGAAATCTTGGTCATTATGGAAACCTTAGAATGTCTACTTCACACTAAAAATACGCCCAAGTCATAAAATTCATCACACAGGACTTTTGACATCCAAAAAGGTTCAGAGGTCGCTGCTGCCTGGTCTGCTGTTTCAGATTACTGATACAAACTTCTAAAATTCATAACTAATTATATAAAAATAAAAATCATACAAATTCGGTCATTCTGGGAATCTACAAATCTTAAATTTATGATAAAAATAATTTCAAAATGAAAAAAATACGTTTAGTCAGCTGGACCCTATGGAACAGTAACCAGACTCATGGGGCGCTACTGATACTGACAGTTAACTTCAAACATGCATAACTCACTGCTCAGACCTCCAAATGAGGTGATCTCTGTGGCAACAGAAATCTTATGACCTCTAGTTTATATATATAAAATTTCATAAGCATTGGACATCATTTGGCCATCGGGTGACACATAATTCAAAACTGCCAGTATGAATAGTTCCCATACCAGAATCCATGAAAAATCCCAACTTTGAAAATTTTTCAAATATTCTATAGGTCTCCAAAAATTATGATCTTTAGCTTCCCAAAAATCTCTTAATGAGACCTAATAGCATGCCAAGTTTCAGGGCAAGACTAACTCATTTGGCCAAAAAATGGTATAGGGTTCCATTATGGTCAATTTTGGCTCCATATTGGGTACCAAAATTGCCAAATGGATTTTCCTTGGTCTTGGCACCTTTTGGGCAAGTCTAAAAGTACATTTAAGACTTGTGTGAGCTACCCAAATGGTCCCAAACCTCATGCATCTCATTTTGGCCATTCAACCCACATTTATGCACACTTCCATCATACTTTCATATTGCATAATTTGGCATCTCATGCTCAAAATGTAGGCTAGAAGTCATACCTCATATTCATACATTTAAACATCATATAATATTATATTTACATGTGTCTCAAGAGTCATGGTACATTTACAACAACATATACATCAAGAAATACAATTATGGTTCTAAAATGGCTAAAGCTAGACATAGACTTGTCATTCTTCCTTTTTCATCGATGTTAGCTCCCTTCACCATAGTTACTTGGTCCACCTAACATGTTAGATCATTGGAGAGAAGGGAATGAGATTCAAAGAATCCCAATAGCTCATCTCCCATTCAATCACACATAATATGTACAAAGCAAGCTTTTCAAATACATGTATGGAAAAATGGAAGTCATGGACATTTTCAAAGCAACCTTGGCATGTGAATCAATCATACAAGACATTCAAGAGTTCCCCAAGTGTTTGGATTGGTCTCACACTTCTCCTCATGGATTTTGGACTTGCCTCACCCATTCTTTAAGAGCTTTTGACTCAACCATACTCTTGGGAGCCCACTTTGCTTTTGGGAGACTCTTTGCTATGTCTTAACCAAGCTCAAGGGTTCTTGGCTCATCCTCACCAAAGGAAAGAGTTCTTGGCCTCTCCTCACTCAAACAACTCATACTAACATCATAGATTCATTTAAAACATAACATGGCATCAAGGATCATGGAATATAAAGGCATGCTAGCATACTTTTCTTAGCTTGAAAATACACATACACACATTCTAAAACAAGCTAAACACACATTCATGCATGAGAGAAGGTGGAGAGAGCTACCTTGCTTGCATTTACACACTTTTTCCTTAAGTCTTGACTCCTCTCCCTTGACCTCACACACCCAAGAAGGTGGAGATCGTTTCTCTTGGCCTAGACACACCAAAAGAAACATGAATTACTCATGGGAACAAGCCTTGGCATTATACACACTTTACATGATGCTACTTTGGTTTATGGCTCCATTATACTTCTATAAGGCACTTACTGAAGCAACTTCAAGAATTCATGATCTTGGCTCCCTTCTCTCCTTTAATCTATGATTCTTGACTCCATTTAGACTTCTTAGAGTCATCACACAATTATTTTAAAGAGCTTAGCTAGGAGTTGCTTCATTATGCTACATTATGGAGCCTACACTTCCATCTCACTATCTAGGGCTTCTAAAATTTTTCCAAGGCTTCCTCTCATCCTCTTCCATCCTACATGACTCAAAAATAAGCTTGAAACAAATTAAAACTTCCCCTTTGTACTCTTTCTAGCCTAGGTCGACATTATGGAAGTATTCGGGGTTCAAGGGGTTTCCAATTTTTCCTTGATGGGAGTGTCACTTGAGAGGCTTCCTAGACCTCTTAGAAGCTCAATTAAACAATTACATAGCCTAGGAAATTCATGAATCAAAACAGATTTTACAAACTCTTCAAGAATCCTATTGTCACACCCCACAATTTACGTACTCTGACACAGAAGCGGAAACATAAAGAAAATACTTATGGGCATCAATTTGAATCATATAAAACACTTAAGCTTCTCTTTAAAGGACATTTGTAGAAATTTCGGCAAAGTCTCCTCTATAAATTAGACCTCCCGATATTTCTACAAATCGTTAGCCAGCACAATACAACAAAAGGGATGACCCATATCCAATCCAATCAAAAGAAATTTCCAGGGAGTGGGGATGACCCATCCATGAGTCAGTGGAGCTAACTTTACAAAGTTTTACAAAGTTTCAACCAACATACATATACAACCAAACTACACCCACATGAGCAACTGCAGGCTCGTCAAAAGAAATACCCAAGAGATCGACACTAGAAAGTTGCTAGGGGTAGGGTAGGGCCCGTACTGCTCTCTGAAAAAAATAATTTAAAAAAAATGAGTTTGATACTCAATGAATAAGCAATGCCGACCCTTTTAAAATAAAAGTAGGGTCACGGATATATAGATACATTTTTACAGATATACCGCGTAAAACATGTTTTATGCAAATTCTTTCGTACAAATGCACTGAAAGTATCTAAGCAGAACCAATTTAAGCAGACGCAGAGCACACAGCTCACGGGGAAAGGTCACTACAGATGCAAAGCATTCAGCTTGCGGATTTAATATAACTCCACGTGTGGTGGCCTACACACGGGGCTAGCACCACCCCTGCTAGCTAAGGTACAGATCATGGTGCACCAAGGCTAACATCCACTGCTGTTAGCTACAGGGTTCTGAGCAAATAACTTCCTAAAATCATGTAAGTTTTCATTTAACATCTCAGACAGAATACCTTCCAGATCAATTTCATAGTAAATTTCCGGATAATTCGAACATCTATAGATTTAAAAAAATTCACATTCGAATTGATTTTTGGTAAACATATATATGACAAAATATTGAAATGTGTATCTCTATAAATAGATAATCAAAATTTTAAAACACTGCAAGGAAACTTAAGAACAGAAATCAGAATTTCCTGAGTCTCACGGTCCGCATTACTTACTCACCTTCCGAAATACTATAGAAATTCCCTGACCCTTTTTCAGCTATAACTCAGTCTCCTGAATACCCTACAAGACCCGTTCACAGATTTTAGAAGATGAATCACTCCAATTAATTTCATACAGGACTTGGACTTATCATAATTTAAAATTTATTCCTCTACTAATTTTACGCCTTCTAACTCGTACAGTATATTCCATATACATATTTTGTGCTCTCATTTCCTTGGTTCCACTTAGGAGCTAAACCCAAATTCAAAAACTAAAGGAAATACATGCCATCTTTAATCTGCAACCACACTTTGAAGGGAAGTTTATTCTGCATAAATATGATTTAACAAGTAAGAAAAACACAATGAGATTTTGTCTTTAATTAAGAATATATATATGTAGAATTTTTTTGGAGGAATTAACGTATAGGAGAGTGAACATACAGTTAAGCATAAATGAAATCAGAATTTTATCCAACTAAGATCACTTCCTGCACCACATCTTCTCCTGCGCAGAACCTCTCCAAACTGGCCACCACACAAAACGTGTTACAGCAGTAAGATACAGAGGAGAGAAACGCTGATAATTGGGCTTAAAGAAGTAACACATGCAACGGGAATTTCAAGCCTAAACACCAGCCCCACACAGCCATAAACTCAACTTAAACGAGGAGAAGCAAGCAGCAACAAGAATCAAACCAGAAAAGAGGCACTGTATCGCTGAACAGAGGAGAAAGAATTTGCAGTTTTTAATCAACCCAGCCTTCGTCCAGCAGAAGCACTTCGCCTAACAGAACTTGTAGCTTGGGGAGAGGATTATTCTGGCGTGATTTTACCAAAAACCAGCACTGAAATCAAGCAAACCCAAGGAGAGAATTCTGTAGCAAAAAGTCGAAACAGAATCAGCCAAAAATGGCGCTAAACAGAGGAGAAGGAATGGAATTTTTCTGGCGTGCTCTCACCCAAAACCAGCAGCAAAACTTAGCAAAATTCAAGGAGCAATTCAGCCACTGAAATTCGAACTAGAACCAACGCTAAACAGGGCAGCAAGTAACGATAAACAGAGGAGAAGAAATGGAATTTTTTTTTTCGGTCAGCACTAGCTTTCTTCCAGGAGGAGATTTTATGCGACTGAAGTGAAGCTATTCCACCAGATAGATAACAGAAACAGCTCGCACAACATGAAGAAACCGAAGGAGCAACACACAGTGACAACAATGGAAAACAGAGCTTCAGAATGCTTCTGCAATCTTCTCTGGTCGAAGGGACGTGGGGTGCAGAAACTGGAGAGGTAATTGTCATAAAAACCAGACTTAAAGTGATTAGAAGGAGGATATATCAAAAAATTCTGGAAGAGCAAAAATTCAATACGTGGCAGCTGCACAATATGCATTGAAAAGTCAACTCCCTCCATGCATTATTCACGTCGGTTATTACACCTACACTTTGGTAACTTGAAATTCAATGGCTTTTACTTGGTTTCCTTTGCATATTCTAAATTCCCACACCCTAATTCATGTGATTCATTCTTGTTTTGGCCAGAAATTTAATCCCTCATGGCTAGTTTTACATGGGGGGAAATTGAAGAGAAGAGGAGCAAGGAGACCTAAGCTTAGGAAGTAGCAAAATACCTTAGATTCTTGGTTTTCTTGATTTGTTCTTCACTTGGCTAGCCTCCCCTCACCAAATCCAAAAATTTCACCTCTGTTCTGCCTTCAAAACAGCACCAAATTAAATGCCAAAACCATGAGAAGGAAGAGGAAGAAGAGGGGAAGAAGTTTAACAAGGCAAGGAGTAGGAAAAAGTGGCTAAAACTTACATTTTTCAAGCTTCTTCTTCCTTCCTTGGCCTCCCCTCTTGTGTGCCACTCTTAGCCCTTCTTAATTCTGTTTTAACATGTGAGAGAGTGGGTGAGGAGATCTGAGCAGAGGAGGGACGTTTTATATAAGCTAGGGATTCATTTAAGCAACTTTCAAAATTTGCAATTTAGTCCCTCTTTGTAGTTTTATTGGTTTAGGCTCATTTCAACTCCTTTTTGAAATCTGCCTTTCCATCATATTTCTTAGACTCTTAATCATAATAATTGATTTTTGAATCACTCAAAAAGAATCTAAAACCATTCCGAACCGTTCAGTCAAAGTTTCGGTCAACCAACGGTCGAAATCGCTCACTGGAGGGGTTTCAACTGTTCTAGGAGTTCCTATGGTATTTGAGGCCTCTGAGAACCTCGGAAAGCTCAAATTTTCCATTTAAAAATCCCTCCTATGAGATTTCAAAATTTTTCAAAAATTACAAAAATGCCCCTACTTTCTTCAGCAAATTTTCTGAGCTCTTCTGGCTCTGGGTTTTAGGCATCTCAAATCTCAAATCCTCATTTTCTAATATTTAAAATTTTATCATAATTTTAGTTGGCCCCAATTCCTTCTATTTCAAGGACTTCCTTTTATATTTGGCCAATTTCTGACGTTTACAGAGAAACCGAACATTGCATTTCTCACGTTTATAGAGGGACTGGATATTACATCTAATACTTATAAAATTTTACAATCATAAACTAGACATAATAAGCTTTCAATGGCCACTAAGATCACCTCATTTAGAGGTTTGAGCAGAGAGATATGAATTTTTGAAGTTTATAGTCAGTACCAGTAAGGCAATAGTACCTTTGGTGTTCTTCCATCAATTTTCAGTGGCTAAACGTTTCTATTTTGGTCTGGACTTATATTTAGCCTAAATTTAACATCCTATCTTTTTATAATAGTATGGTTTTCTAGATTTTGATATTTTTAGAATTAGTTATAAATTTTTGAAATTTATATCAATAACTTGTGACAGCAAACCTGGACAGTTGAACCTTTGGTGCTTTTCTATTGTCAATTGTCATTCTAATGATGTTTTAATGGCATAGAATAATTTTTAGCCTATATTTGACATCTAGAGATTTTTAGAAAGTTATCATTTACTTGATTTCAATTTTTCTAGATTTAATTATAAATTTTCAAAGTCGATGCCAAAATTCTGCCACTGTAACCCGAGAGCAAACCATTGAAATTGTGGTATGTGCTTTGAAATTCGAAACTCTTGGCTTATTTTGTGATGTGTATGACTTGTAGAATTTTTTTATGAATAAAAAATGACATTGATGAGTTGATATAGTCCCTAGAGCTATAAATTCTGTATGTGGCCTCCTAATTACGCAACTTTCCATGTGTGAAAGTGTATGTTTTCTTCTAATATACACGAGATATTTTGAGATAGCTCATGGAACAATGGTTTGGGAACTAAGAGGTTAAGGTTTTATAGTTTCTTTATGTCTTAAAAAGGAATCTAAATCTTTATCTCACAAACCATAATTTCTAAATTTATACCAATACTTCCTTTGGTGTTTACTAATCATATCTAGGTCATTCCCATCCTTGGAATCAATTAAAACTCTCCCTAGATGCCTGAACTCTTCTTGGCCAAGACATGAAACCATATGAGCACCCATGGACTTTAATTGATTTTCTTTAGGAAATTAGCACTTGTGACACTTTCTAAACATTTTGAGAACTCATACATACTCTTAGACAACCCAAATTACCATTAAAAAGTCTTATATTTGCCAACGTGCTACAAAATCCCTATTTGTCATAAGTTAATTTCAAATGCTTTTTATTTTATTTTAATTGCATATTCTTAATTCCCACACTCTAGAACTCTTACTTCTATCTTGGTTTTGGTTAGAATTTATGTCCTCCTACATAGCCTAGAATTGGCTGAAACTAACCATGAGAGAAGGAATAAGGAGAAGCAACAGTATCCATTAAAATTTACCTTGTTTGCAAGATCTTCTAAAAGCCTTTCTAAGACTTCCAATCTCTCTTGCAAACTCTCCCTTCTTCTTTCTAAACCAAAGACAAAATAGTCCCAATTCAATCACCAAAACCATAGGAGAAAAGAGGAGGAAAAGGAGAACAAATTTGCTAAAGGAAGAAGCATGGAAAAAGCTTTAAATATTTACCTTTTTACTAAGTTTTTCCTTCCTCCTTTGCTCCCTTCTTGTGCGTCTCTCTTGGCTGGTCACTCCTTTGGTTTGGGGGAAAACTAAAGTCGGTTAGCCAGATGGGAGAAGTGGGGCATGACTTATAAGAGTTAGGCTTCATAAACCATATTTTAAAAATTCCCATTTTTCCCCTTTTCTTGGTTCTTTCTATTTAGATTCATTTCTACTCCTTTTCAAGAATTGTATTTTCCATCATAAAATTTAGGTCCTCTAATTCATAAAATACCTTTGGTTTCACTCAAATTGGATTTAAAACCTCCCTAAATAAATCAGTCAAAGTTTTGGTCAATTGATGTTTTAAAACATAAATCGATATGTTTTAATCATTTTAGAGGTTCTTATAGTTTTTAGGGCCTCTGAGAACTTTGAGAAACTTAAATTTTTTATTTAAAGATTCCTTCTATAAGTTTTTTAAAAAGTGTTCAAAATTACAAAAATGTCACTAGTTTTTGTCTGATTTTATTTAACTACTTCACCTCTGGTTTTTGGGCATCTTAAGCTTTGTATCCTCATTTTCAATGTTCTAAATTATTGTCCTAATTTTATTTGGCCTCAACTCATTTAAATTATAGAACTTCCTTTTATAACTGGTTTGTTTCTAACATTTTTAGAAAAATTGGGTATTACATGTGGCCTTAATCTTATTTTAATGACCTTTATCCATCACATACGAAAAGAGAAAAGGGAAAAAAAGAAAAAATTAAAATAAAATTAAAAAGGAAATATTTACAAATGTTAAATATTTACAAAAATAGGAAAATAAGATTTTTACAAAAAGAAAGAAAATAAAAAATATATACAAAACTAGTAAAAAAAATATTTACAAAAAAAGGGACTTGACCCCGGGCCTAGGTACCCAATGAAGGGATCAAAACTCATATAGTTCGAACTAAAGTAGAAATACGTGTCATTTGATTGGTGATTTTTAATTATTTTTGTGGAAAGAGCAAAAAAATCAAAATAATTTAGTCTTCATAAACAAAAAAAAAAATTACTTTTGGGAGATGTATTTTAGTTTGTGAAAACCAAATGAGCTCTATCTTCTTACTCTTTTTAATTTTCTAACTTCCTTGTTTTTTTGAGTTTTACAAAAATAAGATTCTTTTTGTATTTTTTGTTTTTTTTCTTAACAAAGATTTAACTAATATACTATAAAAGGCAAATAAACCATCCACTCAATTTGTTCAAATCACATTTGACTTTTCAATATCACATTCACATGTCAGCATGCATTATAGATCACAATCCATTCAATTTATGCATAAAGTAATTTACATCCCAGTGATTTCACAAACTTTCGTGGGCAAGCATAATTAAAAATGATCAATTCACATCATCCAAAATTTGCAATCTTGAGACAGATGAGCACCATCAAACAATTAAGGATGGTAAGAAGTTTTATTGCATTGAATCATGTTAGGCATCAAATCAAGATCAATTCAATGAAATCAAAACCCCTTGACCCAATCCATACAAAATGTGCAGCAAGTTATTAACATTCAAAAGAAGGATTAAGGTACTTATCTCTACAAAGTTCTAAGCTCAATTACATGCCTCCACACTCTATTTAGTGCTCTTTCTTCTCAACTCTCTTTTTTGTGCTCTCTCTCTTCTCCCATTTATAGTCAAACACTATGGTTTTTCTCATAAAGAAATTTCAAATCATCATTTAATTATCCTCTCCTAAAATTAAGGCTAATACAATATTTCCTTTTTCAAGAGTTTCTTCTTTCAAACATTCCTTGCCTCTCAAGAAAGGTTGACAAGATGCTTTAACTTTCAAGGAATGGGTCTTAACCCACTTTTTAATCTTCCTCATAAAATGAATTGTGCTTAAAACAAAATGAGACATTAAGACTTTTATCTTGGGCATTTTCCTTTTTCATTTTTTCTTTATTTTTTTTTTTTGATCATTTTATTGACTCAAAATTAAATTGAATTTAACTCAAAAGTTAGACCTAACTCCGATAGCTCTTTTTTCATATTATTTTATTGGCTCAAAATTAAATTAAATTTGACTCAAAAGTAACACTCGACTTCAATGACTTTTTTAAAAATCAAATTTGATTCAAAAGTTAAATTTGACTCGAATGAATTTTTTTTTGGATTATTTCGTTGATTTAAAACTAAATCAGATTTGACTCAAAAATTAAACTTAACTCCACTAAAATTAAAATGACTCCAATGATGATGATGACTCAAAAATTAAATAGAAACTCAAAATAATGAATTTTTAATTTATCTTTTTTTTTTGGAAATATCATAACAAAATATAGTTTTTCTTTGCCTTTGCCATAATACACAATGAGATAACATAGGAGGCTAATTTCAAGTGATATTTTGTTATCTACCACTAGTTTTTCTTTGCCTTTTTGCATGCCCTCACCCTGACCATTCATCTTTGTTTTTAAAGCCATCCATTATATCTTCATCAAGTCTTCATGGTTGGTAGGGTGAACTCGACTACAAACTAGGACTCGCTTTATGGGTGTGATAATGCAAGGTATAAGCTAGTAGTGGGAGAAAAGGGTCAACATCTAAAGGGCCATACATGTGGTTGGTTGACATGAGTAATGCTAGAACATAATCCTTCCTTATTAGTTTAGACTCCATTTGAAATATAGTTGAACAGTTAATATATTTGCATACAACTCTAACCCACTAAGCTAGGATAGGAAACATGAATGCGATTGCCACATTATTTAGATATTAGAATCATCTTCCCAGATACTTATTTGATACCACATTGGATTTATTAACACTAGATACCTATTAAACCTCATCATGGATTGGACTGGTTTAAAAACATACTAGACTTATTAAAAAATTTGCAAAAAAGTGTGGACCTGAGGCTGAGCCCAGCCTAGTACTATTCACTTATAATTAGGCCCAAGCCCAACCTAGGTAAAAATGTGCCGAGCTTAACCCGACCAATATTTTAAAAAAATTAATTTTTATTTTATATTATATTTTTTTATTTTAAATACTAAAGACCTCTACTTTATTACTTGTTAGGCTCACTTTTTTTGTTATTAGATACCAAATAGCTTAAAAAAATATTACAGGAAATTTAAATTACTTAGAATACACATGAGATAATAAAACCTCTCAAGATAACAATTTTTTAATAATATTATTTTATTAATACTTTATTTTGTTTAAATTATAATTTATTTTTAATAACATATTATGCAAGAAATAAGAATAAAAAAATGGCAATCATGTTTGCTATATAATTTTTCTTACTTTTCTATATATAGTTATAAATAATTTTTTAATAATATTATTTATTAATAATATGTACAAAATAATTATGATACGGGTTGGGCTCAAACTCAGGTCAGGTTTTAAAAAAGCTCAAACCTAACTTGTTTTATATTAGGACTTTTTTAAAATGGACCTTTTTCATTGGATTTTTTTTTTTACTCATATCCATTTCTTTGAGTCAAGCCTATCAAGTCGGACAGGCTTTTATGACTTATGATCAAATATAATGCCTATATATCAACTCATATATAAATTGATTAGGGCGAATGTGATACCTTAGCCTCTTTAACCTTGCACAATGATCCCATAGGCTACCTCAATCCATGGCATGCATATTGAAGCATAATTGTGAGGGAATATATATATTAAGCATAAACAATTACATCATGTAGGGCTTTATTCATTCATTTTATGCTCCATAGATCATGTGAACTCATTCATATCATTTTCTACTCATAACATATCCATTCAAATCATAAACATCATCATTTAACTCATGTATTATAGATTTGAAGCCATACATTTCAAAAACCAGAATTTGATCTCGGGTTGGTAAGCTAGATTTCTGATATGATCTTTGAAAATTCATAACTAATTCTAAAAAAAACTCAAAATCAAGCAACCCATACCATTCTGGAAAGCTTTAGATGTTAACTAATGATAAAAAATAATTATATACCAACGCAATGGCTTTGGGCCACTGAAATTGATAGAATAGTACCAGAGGTTGAGCTACATTATTAGTACTATCATGTAACTTCAAAAATTCATTTCACCCTTTATAGAGCTCCAAATGAGGTGATCTTAATGGCTAAGGAAAGCTTATGATGTCTAATTTATGCCTATAAAATTTTATAAGCATTAGATTTCATTTGGTCTATGTGAGACATAGAAATATAAACTAACCATATGAATAGTTTCTGTATAATTTGGCCAACTTTGAACAATCATAATAAATTCTATAGAGTTCCAAATTGAGTGCTCTTTAGCTACGTGAAAATCTCTAGATGAGATCTACTTGTTGTCCAAATTTTCTAGAAAAATTCACTCATTTGGTCAGACTTTGGTTCAACACACAAAATGGTCAAATTTGAAATCCAAATGGGTATCTCAAGGCACCAATGCTTCTCTTCACTTTCTACAACTACATGACCAAGTCTAAAAGCACAAATACAACACATAAAAGCATCCTAAATGACCTAAATCATCATGGAGCTCATTCTCATATTGCCACTTGCATTCATACACATGAACATAAAGGCAAAAGAGTGGCAAAAACTCATATTATCATTCCTTTAACTTCCACATTGATACCTACATCATCTATACAGACATTTAAACATATTTAAGGGTTTACATCATATATACATCTTATTGTTACAATTCTTGACATCAATATACTATAAAATTGCCTATTTTTTTACCCCATTATCAAAGTCTTATGCTCCAAGGCATTTGGCCTCCTTTCTTTGGTCTTCTTGGTTCACCTAGATATAATTAGATATATGGAGAGAAAGAGTGAAATTCAAAAGATCTTAATAGTTCTTTACCCATTTAAACATACATAATAGATGCTAAAATATGTCAAAGAATGCATGTATGGCATTTAGACTACTAGTGAACATACATATAGCATTTTCATGGTTATAAAAACTCATACATATCATACATAGGCTCTCAAGGGCATTGGTCTAGCCTCACCCATTTTCCTTAGGAATTTTAGATTTGTCTCATCTATTTTCAGGGGACTTTTGACTAAGTCTCACTCTTCTTGAGACTTTTGGCTTTGTCTTACCCAATCCTAGGGACTTTTGGCTCATCCTCATCCTTGCTAAGGAATTTTTGGCATCACCATACCCATTCAAGCCAAAGTACATTCATAAAGCACATTTCAAAAATATCATGGTACCATAACATGTAGGCAATAGCTAGAAACATTTATTATGACATAAAAATACATACAAGCACTCAAAGACAAGCAAACATCTGAGGCATACATAAAAGAAAGGTTAGAAAGCTACCTTGGAGTTAATGCCACACACTTTTTTCTTAAATTTGTCTTCCCTTTTTTGGCCAAGCTCATGAAATCAGATGGCACTTGATTCTCTTGGCCTAGATGTAACACCATAATGTATTAACCTCGATTATCCATCATTTAAGCTTGATTTCATATAATTTCCAAAGAAAAGGACTAAAACCATGGCATTTTAATGTATTATGTCAAGGTTTAAATGTTCATACTTTGCCCCGTGAGTCCCATGAACCCGTCACTTACATTTTCTACTCAAAATCTATTCATAAAACTCATACATATCATAAAACAATCCATTAACCACCGATTCAAAGAAAAAACCAGAAAAATTACATTTTTCTCATCGGTCCAGAATTCAAGTTTTTCACCCTAATTTTGGGAAACCATAATTAACTTTAGAAAAATGGATATCAAGCAAATAATAGCTTTCTAGAAAGCTCTGGATGTTAACTTTATATTAAAAATAATTCTAAGCCACAATCATATCGTTTGTACCATGTTTGACAATAGAAAATCTTGAAAGGTCGAACTACCCAAGTTTTTGATACAGCTTACTGATATGAACTTCAAAAATTCATAACTAATTCCATAAAAATCCAATCTGAGAAAACTATACCAATTTGAAAAGCTACAGATGTTAAATAGAAGAAAAAAATAAGACCAAATTAGTTTAGAAGACTTTAGATCTTGAAAATTGATGGAAAGTTAGTCAAGGTTGGCTGGCATCCCTGATACTGACTTAAAAATTTAGAAAATCATTTCTCATTCCATAGACCTCTAATTAAGGTGCTTCTAATTGGTATAGGTCACTGTGAATGTATAGTTTCTCCCTGTAAAATTTTATAACCATTGGATACCATTTGGCCTATGTGTGATAGAGGTAAATCTACTAACCATTTGCACAGTAATAATGCCATTTCTATCAAAATTTGCCAATTTTAAAAATTTACCAAAAATTCTCTAAAGTTCCAAATAATATGCACTTTACTTTTTCAAAAAAATCTAGACAAGACTTATAAGTATGCCAAGTTTTAGACCAAGAAGAGGTCATTTGGTTAAATTTTGACGTAGCTATAAATATGGTGAATTTAACATCCTATATCGGTCAAAAGGGGTTCAAATGGCTTCTTAAATGCTCTATCACCTCTTGGGCAAGTTTTAAAGTATAAACATAACATATAAGAGTTGCCCAAGTGGTCCAACCTATCATATACCTCAAATTCACCATGCAACAAGCAAAAATGCACTACTACATATAAGCCACCAAGTGACTAAATCTTATATTTCCATTGTTTTGGTTCCATGCATGGTTCACACATGACTTATACATACTTTTACATTTTCTCCAATTGTAACAACTCAAAAATAATATATACATAAGTACTTTGACTTTCCTATACATCAAAACTATACATAATCATGCAGAAGTGTCAAGAGATGGTCATTTATGCTTCATGACCTCCAATCATTGGCTCTTGAGCTCCACCTAGACAATATGAGATGGGAGAAGGAAGGTGGTGAGATTTGTAGTGTTCGATTTTTGTTAAACGATGAAAATGGATGCGTTTTCAAAATAAGTCCCTTAAGATGAGTGATTTAAAGCCAAATAAAATATGAATAAAAATTTAAATAATAGAAAATGAAGATTTAAGTCTTGAGTTGCCTAAAAACCAAGGCTACAGTGATTCAAAAAATTTCTCAAAATGCCAGTGGCATTTTCTTAAATAAGTGTAATTTTGGAAAAAAAACATATAGGAGGGCTTTTTAAGTGAAAGTTTTAAGTTCTCTGAGGTTCTTAGAGACCTTGAAAACTATAGAAAACCCCGAGATAATTAAAACCCTCCAATGTATGTTTTCCAATGTTGGTTGACTTGAACTTTGACGAATTGGTTCAAGAAGGTTTTAGCTCCTATTTGAGTGATTCTAAAAGCATTTTATCAAATTACAGACCTAAATTTTATGATAGAAAATAAGGTTCTCAAAAAGGAGCTAAAACAAAATTGCCACATATGCGGGACGTAAACATCATTTTTAAAACAATTTACTCTTGAATTTTCCTTTAAGAAAGGCGTTCCACTCTCTCACTCTCCTAACTAACTTGGTGCTTCATTCAAAACAAAGAAGAGGGCTAGAGAAGGAGACGCACAAGGAGAAGCATAGGAGAAGGGAGAAGAAAGCCAAGAAAGATAGGCAAATTCAAGGAATTTCATGACTTTTTCTTCTTCAAAGTTGTTCTCCTCTCTTTGCTCCATCTTCCTATAGTTTTGGATGCTTAAATGGTTCTATTTTGGCCTTGAACTAGAGGGAAAAGTTTAGAAATTCAAGGAGAAGGATGGAGCAAAGGGAGAACCCTTTGGAAGGAACTTGATTCAAAGTAATTTTCTTGCAAGATGTTGTTTCTTCTTCCTTAGCTTCTTCTCCCATATTTCAACCTTATATAGAACCAAGAGAGGGGGGAGGTTTTTGACTTAGAGAAAGTATAAAACACATAAATTAGGCTATGGGAAATAAGAATTTGCAAAGAAATTGGAAGGAAGATCAATGAAATGCAAGAATGGAAAGTGTGAAGCTCTTGAATAGGATGTAAAAATTGATTTAATATATAAATTTTCTTACATGTATGAGTGTTTATTTGATCTTCTAAGACCTCTAGGAAGCCTCCCAAGTGTGTCTTCCATCAAGGAAAAATCAAGAAGTCTATGAACTCTTCCTCCCCTTTATGTTTCTGGCTAGGCTAGTTAAATAGGTTAAGAAGTGTTTTAATTTGTTCTAGCCTTGATTTATAACTTCATATGATGGTAGAAGGTTGGAGGAACCCTTGGGAAAAATTTAGAAACTATAGAAAGTAAGATGGCCTTATATGTTCTATAATATGACCTAAAAAAGCAACATGTAGTTGGGCTCTTTGGTTTAATTGTGTGATAACTCCCAGAGGCTTAAAAGGAGTCAAGAATCATATATAAAAGGAAAAAACAGAGCTTAGAATTTATTTGATGGGTGTTGCTTCATTAAGTACATTCTTAGAACCATAAAGGCGTTAATAGACCAAGTTAGTGTTTAAGGAAGATGTGTGGCCTTGGAATTAATTCCATGAACCTAATTGGCTTGCATAAATTGTGTTTAGGCCAAGAGAAACCAATTCCACACCCTTGTGTGTGTGAGGCCAAGGAAGGGAGCATTGTTTCAAGGAGAAAAGTGTGTAGTTGCATCTAAGGTAGTTCACTCCTCCTTCTCTCATGCATGAATATATGTTTGACTTGTCTTTGAATGTGTGTATGTGTGTTTTAAGCTATGAAAAGTATTTTAGCATAGGCTTTTATTCCATGGTGCCATGATATTATATTATGCTTTCATATGATATTTATTATGTGTGATTGGGTTTGCTTGAGTATGAAAAGGCCAAGAACCCTTAGCCATGGTGAGGATGAGCTAAGACCCTTAAAGTTGGCTGAGACAAAGCCAAAGGTCTCCCAAGAGTGAAGTTGACTCCCAAAAGTATGGTTGAGTCAAAAACCTTTTAAAAAAATAGGTGAGGCAAGTCCAAAATCCACAAGAGAATGGGTGAGGCTAATCCACTTACTTGGCAAGCCTATGTATACTATGTATGACTTGTTCAAATGCCAAGGATGTTTCTTGAATGCTTACACATTTTAATATATCCATGCCTGTATTTTCAAGAATTGTTTTACATCTTTAATGTGTGATTGAAAGGGAGACGAGCTATTAGGATTCTTTGAATCTCATTCCCTCCTCTCCAATGTTCTAACATGCTAGGTGGAACAAGTAAACAAGATAATGGGAGCCCACAACTTGGGAGATGAACATATGACATCAAAGTGCATGAATTTTATTTCTTTAAGGCCATATGAGTGCCAATTGTTGTAATCTATTATTGTATATATCTTATGACTTTATAAGCATGTATAATTATGTTAATGTATCATGAACAAATGAGAAATTATGTTATGTGAATGTTACAATGTAATTGAGCATGTAATGGCAAGTTTGGAATCACTTGATGCATGTAATAGCTTGATGCATTAGTGTAATAATGGAATTGGAGTAGCCAAATTGAAATACATGAAGTTTGGAATCACTTAGGCAGTTCATATAAGTCATATTAATACTTTTAAACTTGCCCAAGAGGTGCCAAACATCAAAGGAGACTATTTGGACCTATTTAGTATCTCATATGGAGCAAAATTGACCATATTAGAAAGTTATATCACTTTTTATCCAAATGAGCTTTTCTTGATCTAAAATTTGGCATACATCTAAGCTTGTTGAGAGATTTTTAAGAAGCTAAAGTTCATAATTTTTGGAGATCTATTGAATATTTGATGAATTTTCAAAGTTAAAAATTTTTCTAATTTTGGTTTAGTGCATTGTTCATTCTGGTATGAAATGAAACTCTATCATTCATGGGGCAAATAATATCCAATTGCCACAAAATTTCACAAGGTGAAACTAAACTTTCCCAGTGACTTGTGCCAACTAAAAGCACCTCATTTAGATGTCTAGAAAGTGAGATATTAATTTTTGAAATTTCTATCCAGTATCAAACGTCCAACCAGACCTATATTATTGTTTGATTAGTTTTTGAAGCCTGGACATGCTGGACTAGTCTAAAGTTATTTTTTTCCCTCTAGCTAATATCTGTAGCTTTTTAGATTGGTATCATTTTCATGGATTGAATTTTTTTGAAATTAATTGATATTTTTGAAGTTTATAGCAGAAACCTATATCAGTACTAGTAGCCAGTCGGACCTCTGTACTTTTTTTTATGTCTAACGTGATCTAGATGCTATTTTCATGACTTGAAAATATTTTTATCATAAAGTAGACATATTTAAATTTTCATAATGGTAAAGAATGTATGATTTCGAGTTTTTTAAAATTAGTTATGATTTTTTAAGGTTTGTGATAGAAAAGGAAAAATTATGAACGAGGCTGCAACTATGAATTTTGTGTATTTCTTGCACTTGCACGAATTCTAAGCCACTTTTGGTAATGGAATTGAGCTGTATCTATCTAATTAAATATGAGAATGTGATACATAAACTCACATGGTCCACGGGACATCGAACGAAAAATTCATACGTTACATAATGCTAAAATATTCATTATTTTAATGTCATTTTTCTTGCTCCTTCATAAAATTCATAGCATGAGACATGGAGATAGCATGAGATAAGCTAGAAAATGATGGTATAACAAGATTCATAGAATTTCAATAGCTCATACACTCATTCAATGAAGCAATCAAGGCATATAAACATGTCAAAGCATGCAAGTAGACATCCAACTATTAAAAATCATACAATACATTATTTACATGCCATGAAAATCATATCAATGCCAAGAATAAGCTCTAGGGATTTTTAGTCTAGCCTTACCCTATTTCGGGGACTTCTGGATTGGTCTCACCCTTGGTCTAAGGACTTTTGACTCAGCCTCACTCATCTATGAGACTTTTAGCCTTGTCTCCCATTTTTAGAGACTTTTGGTTCCACCTCACCCATCACAAGGGACTTTTAACACCACCTCACCCTTTAAGAGAAATTTTCACAATTCAAAATATAAGCATATTGGTACCAATGCAACAAGGCAATATCAAATGGCATGTCTCACAATACAAGTGCACACACAAACATACAATGACCAGCATACATCTAAGAATGCAACAAGAAAGAGTGAAGAGTTACCTTGGCACTCAAACACAATTCTTCCCTTTTAATTTCTCTTTCCCCTTCTCGGTCTTACAACCGCAACTAGATGGAGCTTGATTCTTTGGCCTAGACAAAACACATAGCATGTAATTACTCTCTTGGAACAAGCTAAAGCATCAACCATATATTTAAGAAGTATACTTTATCTATGCTTCCATAAAAAGTATAATGAAGCTTCTAAATTTTTCTTAAAGAAAAAGGCACTTGGGAAGCTTCCTAGAGGTCTTGGGAACTCAAACAAATACTCACAAAGGTTAGGTGATTCTTAGACAAAATCAGATTGTACAAAATGTTCAAGAACCCCTATGGTTCCTATCTTAAAGTTCACTAGCTTTTCTTCCACTTACTTTACATTTTCTAACTTCTTACACTCTAATTCAATAGTTTCTTACTTGTTCTAGGTTAAAACGTCCTTCCTTTTACTAGCTCTCAAGTTCGTAGAACCAACACACCCAAGAAGCAAAGAAGAAGAAGCAAAGATACATAGATATCTACCTTGAATTCAAGCCTTCTTCAATAGTGTTTCCCTTTGCCTTAGCCTTCCCTTTGAATTTCTACTCTCTCTCATCTGAACCAAGCTCAAAATAGAGCTAATTCAACAACCAACACTATAGAAAGAGAAAGCAAAGAAAGAAGAACAAGATTTCAAGAAGGAAAGCTATGAAAATCTTAAGTTTCTCTCACCTTTTCCTTGGTTTCCTTCCTTCTCCCTTCCTTCTCCTTTGTGCCCTTCTTAGATGAGCTCTCCATTGGTTTTAGCAAAGGAAATGTTAGTTAGAAGAAAATAGAAGCTCTGGGGTCTATAAGAAGCAAAAATATACTTTTTTACACTTTTTTTGGATTAATTCTTGCTATAGCAGAAAATGCCCCTCGCTACGGCGAGCACTTATCAGTTCCAGGTCCCCTGTTCTCGCTACGATGCATGCTATTATGAGAAACTCCTTGGATTTTGTATGGGACACACAAACACACTATAACAGGCAACATCCTTGCTATGGCAAACTAGCACCTTCGCTATAGCTAATTGGAAACTCGCTGTAATGAACAGGTACATTCACTAAAGCTAACAAGGGTCCTGGCTATAGTCAGCAGACTTAGAAAATTTTCAAAAATCTTAGATGTTACACTAAATACATCAAATGAGGCACGTTTAAGTAATTGGAACAAGCTTTAGCTTCTCACAAGTTCTATGCTATGCTACTTTCTCATATAACCTCATTATGGATCCATTCAAGACACAATGAAGCAACATTTGGATTTCATGATCTTGACTCTCATTTCTCACTCAATTCTAGTCTCTTGACTTCATTGAGACTCCTTGGAGTCATCACAAATTTATTCTAAGGAGCCTAACTATAAGTTACTTCTTTATGTCTCATTATGGAGCCTACACCTCTATCTTACAATCCATGCTTTCTAAATTTTTTTTAAGGCTTTCTTTGATATTCCTCTATCATATCTAGTCTCATTCTAGGATTAAAATAATTTAAAACACTCCCTAGGTGGCCAGACTTACTTAGGCCAAGACACCTCCCTTGTAATACCTTAATTTCTTAGCTCATTCCATACTATCTTTATACCTTATATCAATCAATTCATGTGAGAGGAAAGAAAATGGCATTAAAGTATTGATTATTTTTGCATTGCGTCACATATAAAAATTCCGTTCGATGTCATGTGGATTGAATGAGCTCATACTATACTTTCCCATATTTAATTACATATATAGAACTCATTTTCATCATAAAACCATGCCCACAACTCATGGAAACCGAAATGGAGCATAGAATATAGAGGTTTATTTTCGGCCAGATTTAGCCCCTTTTTTTTGCCAAACTTTGAAAAATCATAACTAATTTTAAAAAAATAAAAATCATACATTCTTGGCTATTATGGAAAGCTACAGATGTATACTTCACACTAAAAATATTCACAAATCATAACATCCATCATAGATGGCGTTTGACATCCGAAAAGTTCCAAAGGTCAAACTACCTCCTGATGCTATCACAGATTCTACAACAAACTTTGCAAATATTCAATTAATTCCAAGAAAATCCAATCCATGAAAATGATACTAATATGGAAAGCTATGGATGTTATCTAGAGGAGAAAAATATTTCTAGACCATTTCAGGTAGCCCAAATCTCAGAATTCAATAGAACAATAACTCAGGTTAGGTAAGGGTCCTGATACTGGATAGAATGTTCAAAAATTCATATCTCCCTCTCTAGACATCCAAATGAGATGCTTCTAGTTGGCACAAGTCATTGGGAATGTCTAGTTTCTTTGTGTAAAATTTTGTGGCAATTGGACATCATTTGTCCCATAAGTGGTAGAATTTTAATTTCGGACCAGTGCTACAGTACCAAGGATCAAAACCAGAAAAATTTTCAATTTCAACAATTCGCCAAATATTACACAAACTTCCAAAAATTACCAACTTTAGCTTTTCAAAAATATCTCAATAAGATCTAAATGTATGCAAAAATTCAAGGCAAGAAGAGCTCATTTGGACAAAAAGTGATATAGCCTCCTAAAATGGTAAGTTTTTGCCCCAGATGGGTAACCAATTTGTCCAAATGACTTTTTTAATTGTTTTGCACCTCTTGGGCAAGTTTCAAAGTACAAATATGACTTGTAGAGACTACCCAAGTGGTCCCAAATCCCATGCATCCTATTTTGATCTCTCAACATCTATTTATGCACTAAACACACATGCCATTCAAGGGTCCAATAACATAATTTCATATATTTAATACTACATACATTATACATATAGTCTATACATCATGTTACATATGCTCAAGGTTTTACACAACTAAAAATAATATGTACAATGCTTCTTGATACTTCATTGCAATTTAAACTACAAATTAAACAAAGTGTAGCCACTTAGTGTTATTGGTTTGCATTTCCTTGGCCTTGGGCACTACCTAGACATTTTAAGCATGAGAGGGAAAAGGGGGTGAGATTCTAAGAATCTCAATAGCTCACACACCTATTCACACCACATTTAAGGCATATATACATCAAATATATGAATATGCAAGCATAAAGTGTGCAATAAATCTCATTTCATGCCACATCAATATATCAAGACCACTCTCATACTCTAGGGACTTTTGGTTTAGCCTCATCCTATTTCTAGGACTTTTGATTTAGCCTCACCTATTCAAGGGACTTTTGGCCTTGTCTCACCTATGCCATGAGACTTTTGGTACCAATGCAATTTCAAGACATCAAGTGGCATATTCTCAAATCACAAGAGCATATACAAGCATACAACATATACATATACACACAAGAATACAAGAAAATGAGGTGGAAAGCTACCTTTTAATTTATGTAAGCTTACTTTGCCAATTCCTTTCCCTCCTTGGTCTCATGAGAGCACTTAAGTGGAGTAGGGTTCTCTTGACCTAGACATCACAAACATCACACAATTACGCACTTGAAGCAAGCCAAGACACTAGGTTCACTCTTAAACACACACTTAGTTCCATAATGGGCATATTGGTTCCATAAATGGTCCATTGAAGCAAATCCTATCATAGAAGTTCTAGGCTCCATTTTCTTGCTATTTCTAGACTTCTTGGACTTATTTAAGGTCCTTGGAGCCATCACATATTCGATTACATCATTGGAAGACCAAGTTGCTTCATAAGGCACCATTATGGACACCATTGTTCCATCTCCTAACCTATGGCTCCTAAATTTTTTTCAATGATTCCTCCCATCTTCTAACATCATATAGAGTCCTAAACCAAGGCTAGAACAAATTAAAACACTCCCTAGCCCTATGAATGCTCCTTGGCTGAGACAAGCACATAATGGAGTTTCTTTGAGTTTCAAAATTTTCCTTAATGGGAGAGCCACTTGGGAAGGTTTCTAGGGGTCTAAGGAGCTCAAGGAGACATTCAAATAGTCAAGGAATTACTCACACAAAATTAGATTTTACAAAACCTTAAGAAAGCCTACACTTTTCTATATTGATTTCCTTTGGTTTTTACTTGAATTTCTTGCTATATTCTTAATCCTTGCAGTCTTTTTCCTAGGTTTCTCCCTTGGTTCTGCCTAAAATTCATCTCCTTCTATCCCCCCTAGGCAGGTCAAAACTACCACAAGGAGGAGCAACCAAGATGAAGCATCAAGAATAGAAAAATACCTTAGTTTTAAGCTTGTTTTCAAAGCTTTTCTTCCTTGGTTCCCTTCTCCTTGGCAAATTTGAATTTTCCCCCTTAGGTCTGGACCAAAAACAGAACCAAATCATTCAAAAAGTCCATGGAAAGAAAGGAGGAAGAGAGGAGAACAAAATTGGAGGAAGATGAAGCAAGAAAATCTATGAAATTACTTAGTTTCTCCTTAGTTTTCTTCCTCTTTTTCTCCTCCTTCTTGTGCGCCTAAGAGAGCAGAATAACTTCTATATTTTGGGCAGAAAATTTCATTCTCAATAAAAGGGAGAAGATAGAAGAAAAGTGTAGAACTGTAAGGACATTCTAAAAGCTTTTATTTCCAATTTTGCCCTTTTGTAATGGAAATTTCGTTTTAACTTTGTTTTAGTTCCTTTTTGAGAATCGTCTTTTCCATCATAAAATTTAGGTTCCCAATTTAATAAATTTGGAATCACTCAATTTGGAGCTAAAACCTTATCAAACGAACTTGTCAAAGTGGGTCAACTAACATTGAAAAATATACACCGGAGGGGCTTTACTAGTCTCGGGGTTTCCCATAGTTTTTTAGGCCTCTAAGAACCTTGGAAAACTCAAAATTTTCATTTAAAAAGCCCTCCTATATGGTTTTCCAAAAGTTGCACTTACTTACAAAAATGTCATTACGTTTCATCAGTTTCCGTCGCAAATTATTTCTCTATCCTAACTCTATTTTTTTCCGTCTAAGCCTAGAATTATCATTTTTAGGAGTCTAGGACTCAACCCAATTTTTTTGGGACATTATCTAGGTCATTTCAAAGGACTTACTTCTATATGACTCATTTCATCGTTTCACAAAAATTACGTTCATTACATCCCTAGCATTGCACCCATGGAGTTTGCTTCACTTTCTTGAAGGAAATGGTAGTTGGAAGGCTTCCTAGATGTCTTGAGAGCTTATATATACTCTTAGACAACTTAAATTATCTTTAGGAAGCTCCATCATGGCCTAGGTACACTAAAACCCCTAACTTTGTTAACTTACAATCTAACGCTTTTTGATGGATTTCTTTGCCTATACTTATTCCTCACACTCTAAAACTTATGATTCTCCCTTGCCAGGACCAGAATTCATCCTCTCTTGGCTGGGCTCTAGGCTGGATGAAACACTCATGGAAGAGAACAACAAGAAAGTGCAAAAAAGGCTATGGTTCTTACCTTATTTTAATGCTTTTCCAAGGGCTCTTTCCATTGCCCCAAGCTCCTCCTTGAAATTTTGAGGTCTCTCCTTTGGACTAGCCACAAAATAACCCCATATCAACCATTAAAACCATAGGAATGAAGAGGAGAAGGAGGAGAACAACAAGCTCTTCCTTGAAATTTTGAGGTCTCTCCTTTGGACTAGCCACAAAATAACCCCATATCAACCATTAAAACCATAGGAATGAAGAGGAGAAGGAGGAGAACAAGTTTGGTAAAGAAAGGAGCATGAAAAACTAGAAATTTTCTTACCTTTTGACTAAGTTTCTCTCATCCTCCCTCCCTCTATCTTGTGTGCCTTTCTCCTCTGCCTTGGTTTTGTTTCAGAGGTGAGGAAGTTAGTTATGAAGGATGGGAAAGGCTGAAACATGTTTTAAGAAGCATAAAAGTAAAGTTAACACACTTTTTCACTTGTCATTTTAGTCCTTAAATAAGAGTTTCTCCATTTGTCCTCGTTTCAACTCCTCTTTGAAATTTGTCTTTTCCATCATGATCTTTTAACTTAGAAATTGCCTTTGGTTTCACCCAAATTGGGTTTGAAACCATTTTAAGCTGTTCAATCAAAATTTCAATCAACCGACAGCCAAAATCGCTTACTGAAAGGGTTTTAATAGTTCTAAGAGTTTTCATGGTTTTTAGGACCTCTGAAAACCCCAAAGAGCTTAAATTTTTCATTTAAAAAGCTCTCCCATAAGTTTTCCAAAATTGCCAAAAATTATGAAAATGCCCCAACTTGTTTTTGCAATTTTCTTAGCTTTTCTGGTTTGGATTTCTGAGCACCTTGGGCCTTAGATGCTCATTTTTCATTATTTAGAATTTTCTTAAATTTTATTTGGCCTTAAATCATTATATTCGGAAGACTTCCTTTTATATCTGATAAATTTCATATATTTACGAAGAAACTGGATATTACAGTGAAGCCATAGTTTTTGTCTGACCGCCTTTTTTAACATTCTTGAAGTAATGCCAGTGCCAACTATAATTATTTTGGTCATAGCACACTAAAATGTCAAGTCTTGGGTATTTTCATAAATTCTTTCATTTACATATATGTAAACAAGCTCATTTCTTTTGGCCATTTTCTTTTCCTACAATTGGATTTTTTTTAGTAATTTAATAGTCTTTTGTCTTTAAATTTTACAAGATTTTTGACGTAATAATTACTTAATAACAACCACAAAACTTAAATAAAAATAACCTAATTTACTAAATTTAACCAACAAAAATCAAAATAAAAACAATAATTATCATTAAAATTATAAATACTTTTCATTATTTACTTATGATTTTTGAAAAAAATATTTTTACCTAAAAAAATTATTAAGTAATTTCTTTTTGTTTTTTAATATTTTGGAATTAAAAATGAATTAATATATATTAATTATATTTTTATTATATCTATTTTTAATTATTAGTAATATTTTGTTGAATTATTGATTTTCAAAAAATCATAATAAATATTAATTACATATTTACTATTCTTTAAATTATAGATTCATACTAAATTGGTTTCAAGCTAGTAATATTAATTATTATTTATAGGATTTGTAGATTTTCAAAAAATATATAAATAAAGATTAATTGTTACCACTTTTTTAACTTCATTTCAATATATTTATATTAGAATAATAAGTATGTTATGTATGTTACCTATTATTTTTTCACTTCATTTATCAAGATTCATATCATAAATATTTTAAAATTTAAACATTTGTTGTTGATGTTGTTGTTTGTTGAAATTGTATATTTTTTAAAAAATCAAAATAAAAATTAATTATGTATGCATTCACCATTTTTAAAGTCCATTAGTTATTATCTTTTTCTATTTATTTTGATTACATTATTTATTAATATATTTATTTACTACCATTATTAAAATGTTACTATTTTAATAAATATTATTGTTATTTTTCTAAAACAATTTTCATTTCAAAAGAACAATTAATTATTTATATTTATTTACTAATTTTTTATTAATTATTTTTTAATCATGTTTTCATTTTTAAATTCATTTGTTATTATTTTTGCACTAAAAAATTAATTAATTTTTATTGTTATTTTTTTTGTACAAGAAATATTTTAATTTATGCTTTCTAACACTAAGATACATAATAAACAATTACCCAATAAAATGTATAATAAATATATATATAAATTATAAATCCAAATACATAATTATAAAACCATAATAAAATTAGAGCACAAAAGAATAACATTATAAATAATCTTTATTGGTAAAAAATAACAAAAAATAACTAAAATAAAAATTTCCTTAAGTGAAATAAAAGTATAGAACCATAAAATAATCACCACAAATATGACTTTTTTAACAACAAATAAAAAGTGAAATAATATAAAATAGGAAAAAATTATGGATTAACAAAAATAAACAAACACTTACCTTTAATATAGAGGATAAAAAGACAAAGAGAAGATTTTGTGGACCACTTATATAGCTTTTGAATAGATCTAAAAGGAAGAGGAAAAAATTCCAACCAAAGCAAAATATAGTAAATTGAGAAGGCGATGGTGAAGCATCTTTTAGCTTAATGAGATGGCTTATATGCATGGAACTAAGGGATAAAATTGTAATTGCAAAATTTTTTTGGTTTTATCTTCACTAGTTCAGCAAGAGAATGCCATATGGTATTGTAATCTCTACATTTAATCACACGGTGCCACGTGGCATCAACCTTATCCCTCTGTCGATTATCTTTGATTGATTAGTCCATATAACTAATCAATCTACCTACGAAAGCATCATTGCAGGCTAGCCTGCATAGATACAAATGAATCTAAGTTCCAAGAAAAAACTTGGATTCAAAGAATCTAATTTACAAAACAACAAATGAACTTAGATTTTTTTTTTATTTGAGTTCATTGGGAAAAAAAAAAAGAAGAACTCAAATTTTATGAATTCAAGTTCATCAAAAGTATAGGGTCTAGCTCCAATACTTTTTGTCATGCAAGATACAAATAATTTTTTTTGTAGGGTGTCAAAAACCAAAAGAACATAGGTTTGCTATATAGGTCTTTCATATAAGTGCACCATGCTCTTTGCATTTTAAAAGGATATCTTTTTTTTTCTTGGGCCATAAATGTGATATAAATGAGTGTCACAAAAAAGATTTTAGTTAAAATAGTAACCTACACCCTTAACTTTATTTATCTTTTTAAATTATTTCTTTAAGTTTGAAGTATTTCAAAATGGTCCATTAAGTTTCAATTTTGTCTTGTAAAAATTCCTTTTATGTTAAATCCATTGAATAACTAACCACCATTTATTTCTTTGCTAAATGAAAATTGTGTGTATTTTTTCTCTATTTTGAATAATAAAGTAGCACCAAATCTGTTTGGTGAGAATCCAAAAGGATGCATGCGGATATCAAAGGATTTATTGCATTTTCATAGAGGTCTAATTACAAGAGTAAGAGATAGAAGAATGAAAGAAGTTTTAAGTAAATTACTTAAAGAAGTATGGACCAAACAAACTTTTAATGATCCAATCACCTTGGAAATGGGCTCGGACCAAAATCAAAGCCTTATAGGCATTATTCAATTATAGAATCAAGGTTGAGATCAAGGCTAAAATTTAATGGCATTTGGGCCTTGCAATTTATTAGGATTTTTTTTGTCATTATAAATAGGCTAAACATTACTTTTATTTAAGTCCATGTGTTTAATTTTATGTTTTATATTATTTTTTTTAATTGGACTTTTTATTATAAATGGGTTACTAATTCTATTTGGGCTTGGAATCCATATTAGTTTAGGTTGCTATTAAGGTTAACTTTGTCACCTTATTCATAATGCATGAATAGTGTTTTTAGATTAGATTTTGGATGAAATAAACGTAAATTTTTAGAGTGTGTGCCTCTTGGTTCTTTCATGAACTATTGAACTTATCAAAGATTCTAATCTTTGTGTGTTCAACTATAAAGTTATGGTTCTTAAAACTTGTTTTACATGAGTTTTAATCTTCTTTTTAAATCTGACTTCCAGCTTTCTTAAGGTTTGATTCAATCTTGTGTGGATTTGAAATACTCATTGTCTGAGGGTTCATATTGGTTATAGAAATTAGGTTCTTTTTATCTTTTTGTCAATTTTGTGTTTTTTTTTCTTTCTCAGATCTAAATTCCTTGCATTACAATTTTTAGTTATTACTTGTTCTAGGGTTTTTCATCTTTCCTTATTGCTTTATCTAAAAAACAAGAAAAGAAAAAGAAAATTAGAAAAAGCTTACTTAAAAAAAAGGCAAATCAAAACAAAAGGAGAAGAAGGACGAAAATTTAAGGAAAAAAAAGAAAGGAAAGTATTTTAGAATAGGAAATCATATGTGGGTGAAATTTTTCCTTTTTATCAATTCTAACTTTCCAAGGAATGCTAATTAATTATGGGCGAAGAAGTCTCCTTTTAAAAAAAAAGGGAAATCTTTCCCTTTAATATCAACTAATAATCTTTCCTTTTCAATAGCAATTAGTAATCTTTCTCTTTTTTTTTTTTTTACTTTTTAGACGTGTTGACTTCTTCATTATTACTTTATCTATTTTGCTTCTAGAGTTTCTTAAGCCTTATTTTTGTTGAACATTGCAACAATCAATTTTTGAAGTGAGTTCTAAAATAGTTCTAAAAAAAACTTTGAAGGGAAGCATAGATAGGTAAAAGGTAAGAGTGGTGAGTTCATCATTGGAAAAAATAACAATTAAGCAAAACACTTGGATGAAATATATGAGGCTCTTCATATTTATTCATTGTGTTTAATTACCAATTTTGTCTAAAAATATGTCAAATTAAAGTGAATTATGTAAGGCAAAGAAAGATAATACCTTCTTTACTTTGCAAGCTATGCAATAATTTAAGAGAATGTTTGTTATGCACAATGAAGTGAAAGATCATTTAGAAAAGCAAGCTACTGAGTTATTAGAAATAAGGAGAATGTAGTCATTGAGGGGCACAGATCATGATGAAACAAAAATAGAAGGCTAAACATATGAGAAAATAATAAGATGCCATATAAAAGTGAACACAATGAATTTAATGATGAGTTTGAAGATGAGAATATGGATGAAGAAAATGAAGCCTTTAAAGTAGAAATGAGAAGATTTAGGCTTAAAAGAGGTAGTAGGTGTGGTAAAAGCCATAGAAGGAATTATGATGGTGAGGATGATAAGGTTCATAAAAACCTAAGCAATATTAAAATAAAGATTCCTTCATTCCAAGGTAAAAACAACCTAGAGGTTTATTTAGAGTAGGAGAAGAATAACGAATTAATTTTTTTATTACCATAACTACTCTAAGGAAAAGAAGTTGAAACTAATAGTAATTGAATTCACTAATTATACTATTACTTGGTGGGATCAACTGGTGAAAAATAAGAGGAGGAACCATGAAAAGCCTATTAATACATGGGATAAATTGAATGCTCTCATGAGGTAACCGTTCATACCTGGTCATTATTATAAAGACCTTTATCAAAAACTCCACAATCTTACACAAGGTTCAAAGAGCATGGAGGATAATCATAAGGAGATAGAGGTAATAATGATAAAAGCTAATGTTGATAAGGATAGGGAAGCCACTATGACTCATTTTTTGAGTGGCTTAAATAAGGAAATAGCCAGTGTAGTAGAGCTATAACGTGATGTGAAGTTAGAGGACATGTTGCACATGGCTATGAAGGTTGAAAAGCATTTAAGAAGAAAGGGGACAATGAAGTTTAACTAATCTTCTACACATTATTAGTAGTCAAAATAGGCTAGTAATGATAGAGGTGATAAAATTGTCCAAAAAGGAAGGATAGAATTACCTAATGGGAGAAGGGAATCAATTGGAAAATTAAAACCAAAAATTGATCAACCTACTAGAAATAGTGACATAAAGTGTTTTAAGTGTTTGAGATCAAGGCATATAGCTTCATAATACCCTAATAAAAAGGTGATGGTTATGCATGCTAGTAGGGAAGTGGTCACTGAAAGTGAAAGTGACAGTGATGAGATACCCAAGTTAGTTGATGTTGCCAATGATGAGAGGGTTGAGTATGATGTTGATAGGGAATGATTGCATAACCTTTAAATTCAATCACATCTAACTTTACCTTTTTTTCTTTAGAATAATTATGACACTCAAAAATCAACTCTATTTTTTCTCCCACTCCAAACAAGATTTAAGGTCATTTCTACTTTGAAAGGAAGGTATTTTCATTTTAATATTCCCAAGGTTCCCATCTATTTCGGCCTTTTCTCTTTTCTTACCTAACTCCTTTAGGCTTATTTCTACCCAGCTCAAAATCCTCTTCACTATTACCCCTTACTTCATTTTCAGATTCAAAGTCATCCATAGATACATCCCTATGTCTATCATGTCTTCTAAGGTTAGGACTTACAATAGGTTGTCTTCTTTGCAAGTTCGCAATCATTGTGTCCTACCTATCCATTCGGTCCTTTATTCCTCCAAGAACCACATTGAGGCATTCAAACTACTGTTGCATGGCTTTTACAACAAAGTCTATGTCTTGTTGGCCTTTATTAGATGTCTCATCCCTGTTAGACATTTTGGAAAGCTACAAGAAATGTTGTTAGTAAAATAAAGTTCCTCACAAAGTTCCTCACGTGTCTGCCCTTAAGAGATGACACTCAACACTTGTGTTTCCCTCTTTATAGGCTTTTCTCGATGCTGGTCTCACATCCTCTTGCCTTTTTCTACTCTTAACTCCATCTTTTGGCTCTTTAAAGTAACTAATTAACTCAATTAAAGGCTATCACAATACTTGCAGAACCAACTCAACACTCAGAGATTTTGAGATATAAAATGGTGGATATTAGGAATCTAGAAATAAGAATTCAAATGACAAAATTTTGTAGAAATTTAGCCCAAGTCAAGTAATTTTTCTGGAACAACACAATTTTTCCTTTTCTTTTTTTTTTTTCAGTACAGAGTTCTTCTTTTTATTTTTCTCTTTTTTTGGTTGTACCCTTTTTTGTGTTTTTTTTCTATCTTTTTTTTTCAATAAGTTTTTTTTTGCTATACTTTTTTTCTTTTTTTTTAACAGAAAAAAATACTGAAGTCGCACAAATGGGACACAAACTACCAAATCAATCTGAAAAGTCTTAAATGATACATTTAAATAGAAACGGCTATATCTCACTCTAGAAAACTCCGATTTATGTGATTCTAAAATGACCAAAAAGATGAGATTCTGAACTATAAAAAAGACTTATTAAATGTTGAAAAACTCAAATGAAAATGCAATAAAATATAGGCATAAAAAATGATGTCTAGACATGAAGAAGATGAATAGATAGAAGATCAGAACACACAATAATAAAAAAAATGAAGACAGAAAAAACACAAAGATATGACTTGAGTTTAGAACTGAAGCTTTGATACCAAGATGGCACGAACTCATAAGGATTAGATCCTTCGAACCCACAACCAATGTTAAAGCATACACACCCCAAGAAAGCTAAACAAAGGTCTGGTGATCCACTTGGAACCTTTGAACATAGGTGAACCAGGACCTCAAATGTTGAAAGATGCCACAAGGTTATCAAACCTTCATAAGTCTAATAGTTCTATGAAGAACCTAAAGAAAATCACTCACAAGTCTGAAATTTACTAGAATTAAAACTTCATTCATTCATCCAATCTAATTGCAAATGGAGGCAGAATATATGTATTTATAGTGTAAATCAAATTTGCTTGTTGGAGGAAAATTAGGAACTAACTACATAATTCTAACTAAAAAACCTAGAAATTGGGAATACAAAGTAATCAAATCTTTTTTAAAACAAAAAAGAAAGAGAATTTGCCTAATTAATCTTAATTTTCATCCTAATACAGAAAGCTTCTAAAAGTCAACAATTTAAACCCATAATAGCATTATTTAAGTCTAATTGAGCTAATCCATGAATGGTCCTTGGATCAAGCTCTTTATTTTGCAATACTCTAGCCCAAAATAACTCCTACAACTCTATCTTTAGCCTAAATAATATTAATGATATCCAGATTAATGAATGGATCAAATTTATCAAAATTTTGCTTAGCCCAAGCCTCTTAAACTAGTCCACTCAGTGCTTCTTTAAGTCTTTTAGCCCTAACCCTTGTGATAGGTCCAATTGGAAGATGCAAAGGATCATTTGAAGATTTGAATTAGCTTGTTCTTTTGAGCTAGCTAACTTTGTCCCATGATTAGCATCAATGTAATAACTGATTTTTTAGAAACTGAACTGAACCTAATAAAAAAAAGTAAAAACACCTTAAAATAATGCTAATTGAGATTAGAATAAGAATTAGAATATCTAAAAACATAGGTAAGAGCCTAAAGATAGCCCGAAATCAGGGTCAAAATAGTTGAACAAATTAAAAGGGAATATAGTGGCAAAATTGTAATTTTAGATAACTTTTTGAAAACTCAAAAGAGGAATATTTAAAAGGGAAAATTTAGTTTCTTGAGGTTCTCAAAGACTTTAAAAACCATAAAACCCCTAGAATGGTTAATACCCATACGGTGTACGTTTTAGGCCATTAGTTAATCAAAACTTTGACCAGATAGTTTGGTAAAGTTTTAAATCTAATTTAGGTGAAACCAAAAGTATTTTATAAATTAGAAGATCTAAATTTTATGATGAAAAAGGTAGTTCTCAAAATGGAGTTGAACTGAGCTTAATTGGAGAAATCAAAGGTTTAATGACATAATTGGAAATTTTAAATTCTTATAACTAGCCCCCTTCCTATTTAGCATGGCCCACTTCTTCTTCTTCTCTTAACCGACTTTCATCTGGCCAAAAATAGAACTAAGAGTAAGCTTGAGTGGTACACCACGAGGGAGGAAAAAGGGAAGGAGAAAATCAAGTAAATAGGTAAACAATTGCTACTTTTTCATGATCTTCTCCTTTCTAATGTTTATCTCCTCTTTCTCCTCTCCTTCTCTATGGTTTTGAAGCTCTAAATGGTGATGTTTCATGGTTGGTTTAGTAAAGGGAAGAAGGAATTTGGAGAAAGTTTTGGAAGCCTAAGAAAGTTCATTTGCTAAGGAAGATAACAAGGTAATTCTTCCATGAAAAACTTGCTTCCTTTGATTCCCTTCTTTCTCCACCATTTTGGCAAGGTTTAAAGGACCATGTAGGGAGTTTAACTCTGGTCTAAACTTGATAGAGAATGGGGTTTTAAAGCATGATGAATTATATGGAACAAATAGAACTAAAAAAGAAGCATTTAGTAGTAAGTTATGGAAATTAGGGTTTTGATTACACCTAAGGATTTATGAAGCTTTCTAATGATGATTTAACTTATGTAAAAAGCATTTTTAAGTTCTTAAGAGACCTAGAAAGCTTCATGGATGACAATTTCCTAAGAAAAATGAACGAAACTCCCTTTGTGCCTTCCTTAAGCATAATATAGGCCAAGAAGGATTCCAAGTACCTAGGGAGAGTTTTCTTTGATTCAGTTATAAGTGGTCTAAATATAAATAATAAACACCAAATGAACCATTTGTTTGAATTTAGAAATCATATTTTGAAAGTTGAAATTTTAAGGTTTCATTATGCATAAAGAAGTAACTTAGTGTTAGACTCCTTGATTTAACCTTGTGATGACTCTAATGAGTTTAAATGGAGTCATGAGACTTAAATTGAGTGTGAAATTGGAGTCAAGATAATAAATTGTATGAGTTTCTTCTTTATGCTACAATATGGAACCATATGGATGCCTAAAGTTAGGATTAGCTTGAGTCGAGTGTATATAAGTCTAGAGATGGTTCCATTGATGTACTTGTATCTTGTTTGATGTGTCTAGGCTAAGTAACTCAAGATTCCCCTAAGTGCACTTGTGAGGCTGAGGCTGAGGCAAAGAAGTGATAACCCAAGAAAGAACTTGTACTTCTTGACTCAAGCTAGCTCTTCATCCATTCTTATATGCATGTCTTGGTTGTTTGATTGTCATTGACTGCTTGTATGTATGTTTAAATTATGAAATATGTCTATTGATATTAGTTTAATGATTTGATGACATTATGCATCTTGAATTGCTTTGAAAATGTAAGATGGCTCTTGATCGGTGAGGTTGTGCCAAAAATCTCTTGAATTGGATAAGGTGAAACCAAAAGTCCTTAATCAAGGGTGAAACAAGGGCAAAAGTCTTAAAAAAGAGTGAGGTTAAGTCAAAAGTCTTTAAAAGTAGGTTAAGCTAATCCAAATATCTCAAGTAAATGGGTGAGGCTAGATCAAAAGTCCCTATAACTTATTGTTGACCTTAATAGATCTATATGACTTTAAAAATGTGATTTTATTTGATATTTAGAAGATTTGATGCTTGCTTGCTTGCTTTCTTTGACATAATAACATGTCATATATGTATGCTTGAAAGGGTGAATGAGCTAGTAGGATTCTTTGAATCTCACTCTCCCCCATTTTATATCTAACCTTGTCTAGGGACTTTTCAACGAACAAAGAATGAAGATCAACAAGCATGTAAGATGCTACTTTGACAATAGAATAGGAATTTATGTAATTTGATGTCAGAGTATGATTGCATAAGTTATTTATGTAATGTAAACCTTTACTCATGTGTAAAAGCATGATATTATAATGTATGAACCACATTTGGAAGCATATATGTAAAATGGTGAATTTTTGGTGTGTATGTCCTACGAAAAGTGAGTGTATAAGGCCAAGTGAAAGAGTAGTTTTGAGTTCCATGATATTTTGGATCTGATATGCTAGCTATATATGCTACAAATTATGTGTTAGACATGCTCAAATGGTCACTTGCACAAAGGAATTTCAATTTAGACCATTTGGAGCCACTCAGGTGTCAAAATGAGCCATTGTCTACCTTTGAACCAAAACTGGACCAAATGAACAAATTTTAGCATGAAATTTAGCAAGTAGATAGATCTCATTTAGAGCTTTTCACAGAGTCAAAGAACATGATTTTTGGAATTTTGTAGAATTTCTTATAATTTCTCAAAATTAGCTAAATTATGCAGAATTGCCCTATCACTGTTCATTTGGTTAGTTTTAATTTTCTGTATATTTGAGGGGTCAAATAAACTCCAATACTCATAAAATTTTATAGACATATAGTTGGTATTATAAACTTTCCATATAGTTGGCATTATATGCATTTCCAAAGTTTCAGATTAGCATATGCACCAAAATCTGATAGTGGTACTGTTTTATTAGATTTTCGTGACAAGTTTTGACAGAATTATGGAACCATGGTAGAATGATGTAATTATATTAGTATATGATGCTTGACCTTAAACCCAAATTTCATACTTCTTTTTGTAATATTTCTAGTTGAACAAGAATATTAAGGATGAAAGTTGAGATGAGCAAGTTGAAATAGTGCAATTAAGCCAAAATAAAGTATTTATACTTTTAATGTCAATAATTTCCACTGCTAAAAGTGTTGAATATATGAAAAATGATGTTATAAGCACAATGTGATATAGAATTTGTGCTATTTTATCATGGTATGACAGGGAGTTTCTTATTGCTAGATGCACATTAAGTGCACAAATTAAGGCAAATGAGACTAAACAGTAACGAGAGAACATCTTTCACTCTAGATGTTATATGAATAATAATTTTTTTATTGTAATCATAGATGGGGGAAGTTGCATCAATGTTACTAGTACCACCCTTGTTGAGAAATTAGGTTTGGATTTGATTGAGCATCTTAGACCTTATAGATTATAATGGTTGAATAAATGTGGGGAGGTCAAGGTGAATAAGTAACTCTTAGTATCTTTTTCTATTAGGAAATATAATGATCTGGTGTCGCGTGATGTGATGCCTATGCATGCTAGTCACGTATTATTGAAGAGGGTGTAACAGTATGATAGGAAGGTTGTCCATTATGGGTTTAGGAATAGGTATAGCTTTGTGAAGGATGAAAAATTTATCATACTTATTCCTTTGACCCTGAAGCAGGATCAAGACCAAATGAAATTAAAAAGTGAGATTGAGAAAAAATGAAGAGTGTAGCCAAAATGCAAGAAAAGAAAGAAGAGCAAGAGAGTGAGAATGAAAGAGTGACTAAAATTTCAAAGGAAAAAAAATCATGAAGAAGAGAAATGAGAGGTGGCCCAAAAACAAGAGAAAAAGAATGGTGCCATATGAAAGAAAAGAGAAAAAAGATAGAAACTAAGCATGAAAAGGGAGGAAAGTCTAAATTAAGCCAAGATGAAAAGAGAAGCATGAAGAAGATTACTAAAAGAAAAAAGGGAAGCCAAGTGAATTTTTATGCTAAGGAGTGTGATGTAAAAAGTGATTGTTATTCTAATCAGCCTATGTTTTTGCTCTTCTACAAAGAGGCTTATATAAACACTATTGAAATTAACCTTTCTTTGCCAAGTGTTATTGTATCTCTTTTGCAATATTTTGAGAATGTATTCCCTAAAGAAGTTCCAAATGGTTTGCCTCCAAAAAGGAATATCAAATTGACTTCATCCCTAGTCCATCAATTCCTAATAGACCAACATATAAAAGTAATCCCAAGGAAACAAAGGAACTTTAAAGGAAAGTTAAGGATCTTATGGCAAAAGGATATGTGAGGGAGAACATGAGTCCATATGTAGTTCCACTTTTGATTGTGCCTTAAAAGGATGGGTCATGAAGGATCGATGTATGTGAATTGTTAGGTGGCCAATCAAATCAGTGTAAAGTATAGGCATCCTATTCCTATATTAGCTTACATAATTAATTAATTGCATGACTCTTGTGTGCTTTCTAAAATTGATTTAAAGAGTAGATATCATTAAATCATAATAAGGGACAATGATGAGTGAAAAATAACTTTTAAAATAAAATATGATTTGTAGAAATGGTTAATTATGCTTTTTGGGTTAACTAGTGCACCTAGTACTTTTATTAGACTTATGAACCACATTTTGCATGCTTTCATTGGCAAGTTTGTAGTTGTTTATTTTAATGATATTTTGATTTATTAATAAAAGCCTAGATGAACACATGGGGCATTTAAGACTTGTGTTAGACATTTTGAAAGAAGAAAAAGTGTATGCTAACCTTAAAAAGTGTTTCTTTTGCATGGATCAAATTATATTTCTTAGTCATATTGATAGTGCTAGAGGGATTGTGGCTAATAAAGCTAAGGCAATGGCCAACACCTAAGACCATTAGCAAAATACATAGTTTTCATGGTTTGACTAGCTTTTATAGGAATTTTGTGAAAGATTTTAGCACTTTAGTTGCACCATTGGTCAAAATTATTAAGAGAAGTTTGGGATTTAAGTGGGGTGATGAGCAAGATAGATACTTAAAATTGATTAGGGAAATATTAAGTTATACACTATTACTTGCAGTATTTGATTTTACTAAAACTTTTGAAATTAAGTGTAATGCTTCAAGTATGAGAATATAGCAGTATGTAACTCAAGCTAATAATGGTGCAAAAAAGTTGTATTTTAACCTAGTAATTAGGTTTGGGTGTATATACAGAAAGAGCAATTTCCAACTTAAAGGCTTTCTAACTATATCCAAGAAGAAATGGACCATTTCAAATGATTGAAAGGATCAATGATACTATTTACAAATAGGATCTTCTTGGTAAGTATGATGTAAGTGATACTTTTAATATTTATGATCTTTCCTTCTTTGATGTAGGTGAAGTTGATTTGAGGATGAATCTTTTTAAGGAGAGGAGGAATTATGAGAATCCAAAAGGATACATGTAGACATCAAAGGATTCATTATATTTTCATGGAGGTCTAGTTACAAAAGCAAGAAATAAAAAAATAAAAGAATATTTAAGTAGATTACTTAAAGAAGTATGTGCCAAATAAGCTTCTAATGGTGTAATCAACTTAGAAGTGAGTTTAGCCTAAAATCAAAGCCTTCTAAGCATTATTCAAATATGGGGTCACGGTTGAGACCAAGCCTAAAATTTATTTAAATGTTTAAGCCTTGCAATTTATTAAGATTTATTTTTTTGATCATTATAAATGGGCTGAGCATCATTTTTATATAAGCCTATGAATTTAATTTTATGTCTTGTGTTAATTTCTTTTTTAATTGGAAATTTTATTATAATTGAATTATTACTCCTATTTGGCTTAGAAATCCATATTAGTTTAATCCTTTTTAGTTTTAGTGCATTAGTTATCAGGGTTTTTTTTTTATAGGAAAATTATAACAAAGGACCTAGAAGTGAAAATATTTATTTTTAAGGACTTATTACCACTTATTTTAGGATGATTACCACTTATTTTAGCAACAAATAGTTGAACCTAATAGTAATAGGTCCTTAAAAATAAATTTTTTTATTTTGAGTTCTTAAATATAATTCTCCCTTTTTTTATTGCCTTATTTATAGTGCATGAATAGTATTTTTAGATTAGACTTTGGATAAAATAAATGCAAACTTTCAAGGAGTGTGTAAACCACTTCTCTTAGTTCTTTCATGAATTGTAAAACTTATCAAAAATTTCAATCTTTACAACGTTTAAACATAAGGTTAAGGTTCTTAGAACTTGCTCTCTAACTATTTTAATTGGACTTCTAACTTTTTTAGAGTTTGATTCAATCCTGTGTGAATTTGAGACACTCGTTGTTTGAAAATTCACATTGTAAAGAATTGAAACCTATATGTACAAAAATCACAAAAATACATATATATCAGCTGAGCTTATGGTGTGGGTTCCAATGACTGAATTTATTTTCTTTTCCCAGGTCACTATATTGCTCTACTAAAAATGCCCCATTCATATGTAGAAAAAGGTTGGTTTTTTTGTGATTTCCCTTCCAATCTTTTTCCATATGCCTCCATCATCTGAAAACTCTCTTTCTCGAGTAGCCAACTCAGATCAGAAAGAACAAAAACAAAAACAACCACAAAATTGTCCTCTACTTTAGCCTTGTTCCACGGTAGCCCTACTCCCTTAATCTCCATTGGTTTCTTGTGACTTTGCTATAAAATCGTGCTTGGTAGGAGTAAGTTTAGCCATGGGATTCTCAACTAATGGTTCTTAGAGTTTGGCAACCATGTCCATCGTTTAGAGCTGGTTCATTAAACTTGGGGTAGCAGCGCTAGAGTCCTCAATTAGTATTCTCCTCTCTGCATCTTCATTCCTTTGCTACAACCTACTTCAATTTTTGCTGGTACTTATGGGCTTTCCATTATGTTTTGGCCATGAGTGGGTGCAAGAATTTGGTAGCCATTTTTTTTTCTTTCCTTTCTTCTTCTTCTTCTTCGTTCAAGGCTAGTATATTTAGGTATGGGTTCTGTTATTCTTGTTGCTAATATGTCATAAAGCCTTTTTGATTCTTCTGCAACTAGTTGTGTGTTGCTCTATCCTTTAAATGATCTTGAGTTTTTTATTTGTGTGCTTCTCTCTTCACCCCTCATGGTTCTCAATTTTTAAGTGTAGAGCTAATGGTTGTTTGAGGGGCTAAATTGGTGATTGCTGTATATGGAAATCAGAGAAGAGGGGGCTATGTTTTGGGGTCTAAACTCAAGCTTTATCTAAGTGGGTAGTTGTTCCTTGTAGACTTGTTTCTCCCATTCTTATACTCACATCTATGATTACCCTACTACCATGTATTTTGCGTGTGTTGCTGGAATGTGTGAAATTGAGAGGGAAAGCGTGGATTTAGCCATTTGAAATATATATGTATATGGTATGCTGGTAGGAATGTAGAGAATAAGAGGTTAAAAAAAAGAGTTATAGTTTTATTTTAGGCCCTTTCTTTCTCAGTCTAATTTGCCTCTGATGACTCCCTAATTTAAGATGAAAAAAAGAATATATTTGAGATTAAATTAGGGAGGCAAAGTACTTTCTTCTTGATTAATAGGGTTACAAATGATTCAATCAAACAAAATAAAGAAAATGTTTTATTGTAATATCTTTATCAGTTTGAGCCTCACTCTATGATTGATTTCAATTTCAAAAAAATTAAAAGAAGGAAGAAAGAATTGAGAAAAGAGAGGGAAGCTGAGAAGTGAAAAAGCACAAGTGGAACAAGTTCCCTCGCTACAGCTAGTACTCAACTCGCTATGGTGAGGATACACTTTCGCTATAGCGAGTGAGGTACTTTGCCACAGCGAAGTCGCGAGACATACAAATTCCAGGGAGAAGCTCGCCATAGCGTAGCAGTAGCGAGAACAGCAGAAATTTGAGAACTTATGAGCTCTCGCTATAGCGAGAAGTACTCCTCGCTATAGCTAGATTGGACCCTGAAATGCACAGTTTAGATTAGCAAGCTAAAATGGACAGAAGGAAGCTAGGGTTTAGATCATTCAGCAAAGGGAGAACGTTCTGGCTGACTAGGAGAAGAAGAAAACGCACAAAGGTGTTAGAGGAGCTTCAATTCGATCGGAAATCCTTCAATTCTATCATTGATCCTTCCGATTAGGTGTTTCTACTCCATCTTCCCTTCTAGTTGATGATAGTTAATATATTTGCTGAATTTGTTTGTGGATTTCAAGCCATGAGCGACTAGATTTTGTAACCCTTAGGGATTTTATGAACCTTTAGTCTGTGGAGATTGTTTCCCTTGTTGATTATGCGGATTATTGAGAACTTTAGTGTTTAATCTGAATTCTATTTCATTATATTGGGTGGCCTCCTTTAGTTTGATTGTGGATTGGGTAATTAACCTTTGAAAGAAGGAAATTGCTTGTAGACCATTGGTTAAACAACTTAGAATTAGATATAATCTAATTTGCACTTAAGATAGAGATATCCTCAAGGGCCCTAGGTAGTCGAGAGAAGGTTTGCACTTAATCAAGTATTAACCATTCCTTGAGACCTCAAGAGTGAGCGGATATAGGAGTTCAATTGGATCGAAAGACAGTTGCACTTGATTCAACCTTGACTTTAAAAATTGCATTAAGCCGTTTAATTAAAAGAGGAATGATCGACATTTGAGATAAAGGGGATTAAAATTCCTAGGGTGTTTTTAATTGCATACTTTCAAATAAAACCATCGTTTATTACTATCAATTACATTTAAAGTAATTTTCATAAAACTCAATTGCAAATTGATTGTTTAACTAAAATAAATATGAGGACTCTAATGCCTAATCGCCAATTGTACTAATTCTCTGAGGGAACGACCTTGATTCAGCACATACTACGTCTATGACCCATACACTTGCGGTGTCATATTTAGTGAGCATCAGCCTCTCAAATTCTGAGACCATGCCTTTCAAGAATCTCATTCAAATAGATCCAATTAGGTGATTATATGAACTACCATTGTGATTAATCTCTCGTTTGTAAGGAGAGGTAATCTTTAGACACCTGAAATGTATAACTTATCCTTACTCTTTTTTTTTTTTTTTTAGTCTGTGCTTCAAACCCGTAAAATATTGACATTTTAGGGTAATCAAATAAGTTTATTATGAGGCAATTTATGGCCATTCAAACTCTAAAATCTTATGAATGGGTGTTATAAGATTTTTAAGAGAATGAATCATAGCTGAGGATTGAGTAGAGAATACTATAGGGAATTTCTATATCATCTTGAAAGGTGAGTAAATAATGCTGACTATACCTTTTATTTCAAGGTTTGGGGTTACATACTCCTCAATTATTGTATTTACTTTATTAAATACATTTCTGATTAATTACGTTAATGAATTTACTTTTTTAAATATGTTTTTGGATTATTTACGGGCCTAAATGCTTATTGAGGATTTCTGAACTATAGGAATAATTATTTAGGTACTCTATTAGATGTTGGAACTATAAGTATATATATGAGTATAATTTGATTACTCTAAGCAGGTATTTCTAAGATTATTTCTAGTGCGAACTATTTGTTTCAGAACCCTGTAGCTAACCACAGTAGAGGTTAGCCATGGTGTACTATAAAAAATACCCCAGCCAGCAAGAGTGTTACTAGCCCCGTGCGGTTAGCCCCCATACGTGGATCTATTCTCATTTTCACAAACAAGTTACTAAGTATCTGTGTTATTTACCCTCGTGGGCTGTGTACTCTGCATCTGGCTAAATTGGTACTGATTAGATGCTTCCCACTACATCTGAGGCATGAATTATTATTATTATTATTATTATTATTATTATTATTATTATTATTATTATATACATATAATCACTTTTATAGTTTCACTTGTAGATTGCTATTTGAATAAGATCTTAATATTCTTACACAATATAATTAGCGTTGTTTATTCACCGTGCATCGTCTCACTCCTTTTATTTTCAATCTGTTTCAGATAGTAGGGTTGAGCCCGATCCCTCATCAACAGTTTAGCTTTGGCACTTTCCTGCATTCTTGGTGAGCCCCGCATTCGTTCGCGTAGGCATATTTTGTGTTATTTTGGAATTCATTTTGTATCATAAACTGTTATATGTAGTTCCATAGAGTCACAGATAGGACTCTCCACCCCTAGAAACTAATGTAATTTTGATTTGAATGGTTAGCTAAATCTCCTTTTTTTTGTATTGAACTAGTTGGCTGATTTGTAAAAATTTCAGGAGGTCTAATTTATAGGGGAGACCCTATCGGAATTTCTACAAGAGTCCATTGGAACTCAATTCATAATGCGTATATAAAATTTAAAATTTGTTCTATTTGGTATTAAATCTTAAGGATTTGCGTAAGTGTTGGATAACATTTTTGTTTAGAATTTGGCTACACTACAAAAAAGTAGATTTTTAGTGACGACTTTTAGCGGCGACTATAAAAAGTTGTCACATAAAAATATCGTTAGATGTGACTTTATTAAGTTGTCGCTAAAAGTTGTCATCAAAATACTATTCTTAATTTCGATAAAAATTTTAGTGATAACAAAAAAAAGTGTCACTAAAACTATTTAGTAGCAATAAAAAATCGCCGCTAAATACTTTTAGTGGCGACATCAATATTGTCGCCACTAAAAAGTCACATTTAGTGACGATTTTCAGTTACAACTGCAAGGTCGCCACTAAAACTAACTTTTAGTAGCGACAAATTGATTTTATCACTAAAGGTCACTTTTAATGACGACACTTGTTGTCACAAAAATTTTTGCATCATTTGTAAAAATTTTAAAAATTTTTTGTTAAAATTTTTTGTCAAAAGTTACTTTTAGTGACAACTATTTTAGTCGCCACTAAAAGTTTTAATGCAAAATTTTTATTAATTTGAATTTAGAATTTTTTTAAAAATAGACAAATACATTAAAAAAATAAATTATACTTATAAATATAACTTTATTAAAGAAAATAAAATGTTTAATGTTACTAATATTAATTAAATTTTATATACAAATAACTTGAAGTAATCTTTTTATAAATTTTTTAATAAAAATAAAAAAATATTTTTACATACAAATAAGTTAAAAAAATATTTTTATATGTAGGTGCAATAACACTACATTACATTGAGACAAATGAACCTTAAATTATTGTTTTCACTAATTGAATGATTAATTTGGTTTTAAAAACATTACACATTTAAGAGTTAATTGTTTATAATTTAATAATGTATGATAAAGTCTTTTCAGAATTATATATATATATATATATCATTTTTTTAAAAAGAGTGTTATAAAAATAATACATAGTTAATCATTTTCCTCACCTTTCCAATTTCTATTCTACTGTGTAATAAAGAAGATCATGAATGAAATAGATAACTATTAAAATATTATTCAAACATATGAAAAATATCCTTCCCATATTTCTAAATCTCACATCAACTCAAGCATAGCAGCAAGACAGGAGAGAAAATTGTTCCACTTCTAAATGCATTTAGTCATTTCAACTCTAGATTTAGCGACAAGTGTTGGTGTCAAATTTGTGAGAATGTTTAAGGCAATTAGAGACCTGACTAAGTTTATGGATTGAGGTTGTCCCTATTCAAACCTTCAAATTCACCTACATTAGAGACCATCGATGAAGATGTTGTTGAGGATTATGATGATGATCAGCTATAGCCTGCTTAGTAACGGATGATACTAATATTTTGGAAGTAGGCTTTTTTTTAGTGTTTTGTTTTAAAAATACACATTAACGTAATTTGTAGCTCAATTAGTACTCATGATATAGTTGAGTTTATAATAATCACCTCGTGTTGTGAACTTTAGAGCTCGTTAACAGATGTGATGACACTAGTATTGAGATTCATAATGAGTGACCTTAATTACAACAAATTTTACCATATATGTGCACATGGCCAATTAATAGATCATGTATGAACAAGTGCCTATTTTCCTTTATGGACATGATGCATATTTATCTTGTTTAATTAAAAATATAATTAATTTGACAAAATATGTTTTATCTTTATCTTTTGTTGATAAAAAATGGGACAAATAGGCACATGTTCACAACTTAGGAAAATAAATATTAGAAGAATCTTCTAATAAAAGGCAAAGCAATTGAGGAGGAGAGGAGTAAAATGAAAAGATGTTGTCAAGTGAGAAAGATATTTTTCCATTTATTTGAAATTGTTAATTAAAACGCATAGTTCACCCACAAAGTGAAAGGGATAGTTGCCATTTATTTGCGTAATATATTATTAAACCACAATTTAAACTCTTTCTTTTTCATATCAAACTTAGCGTTTAAAAAAACTATAATCAACAGAGATGGAATGCATTTTTAAAATTATAAAGGTAAAATAAAATTATTCTTGTAATCTTTATACTTTTGTAAGAATCTTGAGTTAATTTTTATTATTATTTTTTTAATTTAATCTTTGTTATCAAATTTGTATTAATAATTTAATATGATTGTTTTGCAAATTATATATTGAGTTAATTTTACTTTATTATTTATGTAAAATTATATATTATTTTAATTATTATGATTGTCTTGAATATGTAAATCATACACATTCAAGACAAAAAAAATTAAAATCATACATATTAAATTTAAAATTTAATAAAATTTTAAAGACAAAAGAAAATAATTTATCCTAAAAAAGAATGAATGGCAAAATTTTAGTATCTTGAATGGAATGGGTTGAAAAAATAATGAAATAAATTAATAAATGAAAAAGAAATGAAAAAGTAGGATAGAGTGGGAATGCTTGAAAGCAAATATATTCAAAATTCCATTACTCGTTTGCTCATTATGTGTCAATCGAAATTGACACTAAAATTGTATCTACTTATGTAAATTCAAAATGTCATCTCTATTTTATTTCTTTCTTTTTCGAAATCCTTCTTTTTAGCATTATATAATCATTAATCAAATATACAAAATAAATGAAATAGATAATGTCAAATGTAACAGCACTATACAAGGGTTTATCCCCTAAAATATTTATAATAGCACTTGTTTGTGAAATAAAAAAGGTTTATTCATTAAAATTTGTTACAGCGTTTATTCATAAATTATTATTGTATGCTAAAATTTTAATTAATTGTTCAAGATTAAAAATTATATAGAGTTTTAATAAATTTTCAAGATTAAAAATTAAATTTAAAAATCAAAGGAAAAAAAAGATTTGCATAGTTATGTGTTTCTTCTGTTAGATTCAAAACTCCATTATTTATTCATTCAATCATTCCTCTCTTTTTATTTAATCTTCAAATTTAGATTCTCTTCTCCAAGGTTATATATATATATATATATATCTACTTATATACTTCTTATCTCAAATTCAAAATCTAGATTTTAGCATTATATAAAAATTAATCAAACATACAAAATAAATCATTAATTAAAAAATAAAACTATAAATGATTCTTAGATAAATAATTACAGTCTATTTGCTTTTTAAAAATTTTAATTTTTTTATTTAATTTTATGAATTATTATTTACTCATTAATTAAAAAAATAAAACTATAAATAAAACTATCACAAAATAGCAAATATTAAAGTTTTTTTAGTTAAGTTTTAATAAACTAATAAATTATTATTTATAATTTTTTAGTAATAAATTAAAATTAAAATTAAAATTCATTAAATTAATATATCAAAAATGTCAATATTCCATAAACTCATTTTAATTCCCTCCCTCCACATTGCAGCAACATTTCATCAGGTTTTATTAGCTTCTTTCAATTCCCTCCAGACATTCATTTTAATTCCCTCCCTCCACGTTGCAGCAGCAGCAACTCCAGCCCTAAGCCCCAACTTCTGAAGCAGAACAACCAAAAGAGACTAAGCAAATGAAGGAGAAGAAGAATGAAAGCTAAGCAGCAGCAACAGCAGCAGCAACAGTAGCTCCAGCCCTAAGCCCCAACTTCTGAAGCAGAGCAACCAAAAGAGACTGAGCAAATGAGGGAGAAGAAGAATAAGAACGAAGGCTGAGCAAATGAAGGAGAAGAAGAACAAAGGTTGAGCAAAGATTGAATCTCTTGTCATTGTAAGCTTGATTTTAGTTAGGTAAGCCTCTAAAATGCTTCTTCATCCATAAATGCCCTAGTTTCTGATTTATGAAGAAGTATAAACTCTGGGTTTTGTAAATTCAGATTTTTGATTTAATATTCCAGTTTCATGCCTTGTAATGGTTCCTTCTAATTTGGGTAAGCCTTAATTAATAATTTTTAATGAGAATAAGCAAAAATATGATGATTTTTATGGTTTTCTTAAGGAGGGTAGCCATGGATGCGAATTTGGAACCTCAAATTCAATCTTGATACTTTAATGGTTACATAATGCTTCTTTAAAGCTTGGATAGACCTTAAATGATGATTTTTAATAAAGATGAGCCCTAATGTAGCAATTTAGCATGAGTTTACTATTAAGACAAACACATATGCGAATTCTATGGAGGATGGAGGATGTTTGGGATTAAGAGCTTTAAATAGTTTAGTTGGGATGGAAATATAGTAAGGTAGTTTATATGAAAAGAATTTCAAAGAATGAAACTGATTGTGATGTTGAATTTTCTCTTGTTCAATAGGTTAAGTTTTCTTGGACTGATTATTGGACACTTTGTTGGAACCTTGTTGGAGTTACAGAGGTAACCTAAAGTTATTTCCTCTTATATGCATTATGTGCTGTGTATTGCATATGAAATGACTCAAGTGATTGTGATGTCTCTCTACATTATGCCCAAGCCTATTTGCATCATTATTATCAGACATTGCATTCTATATTGTATGGTTATGTTATTATATTATATCAGACACTACATATCTCATCCCCTCTTCTATCTTAGCTCCTCCAATGAGGAGAAGACCATGAAAGCTAGTAGAAAGTAAAGCTAGGTGTTATAGTGATATATGTAGTTTCTTTTGTAAAATGCATATATGACATGTAACTTCCCTGGCTAATTTGAAATATATACCTATGGCAATGAAGGAAGATTTGAGAAAAAATTTAATACTTTGATGTATTTGGTATGACATAAATGCAATTATTTTGATTAGTGTTTTGTGGTTCTTGTGATATTATTGTGGACTCTTAATATTACTAATTTGAATGTATGATGGTTGGTTGTGGGCTCTCTAAAGCTCTAAGTAGCATGATAACTTGTATGTAGTATAAGGAACTTAGGTAGTCATATTTTGATCTAAAGATTTTTTGGGAGTTTGGGAAGTTCAAGTAGTCTTGAAATATGAGTTGAAACTTGTTAGAAGTGTTGGGGTGGTTAATGGAATGGTGTAAGGCCATTATTTGCACATATATACTCTTTAGTGTCAAATTCAGAACCTAAATAGGTAGGTTTGGAAAGGGATGCATTTGCAGGATCAAATGGTTGAGTATAGGTCTAACACTTGGCAAATAGGAAGAGGATATTTAGAGGTTTAATTCAAGCTTAAGATGGTAATTTTTAGATTTATATGGAATATTTTCTAAATTTTCAAAATTCATGACAGCAAAAGATGAATCAGGTGAATCTGCAGAATTTATGACCCTGACCAATTCTATTGTCATGCAATTTTTTAAGAACAAAAGATGTAGGATTGGGCTGAAATCTTTACAACATAAAATAGACATATAGAGCTTTAATTAAGCCAAAGTTTACAAAATTTAGAGATCCCTTGCTCAAGTTATAAACTTCTACATTTTTGAATCAGAATTTGCTATTTTGAGAGGAAATTAAAACAAGAATCTCAAAATTAAAGGCCAAAACATACTTTTTTAAGAAAAATAAGTGACCGAACCGCCTTTGGAGGTTCACCATTGCATAGATCTCGAAAAAATACCCATATTAAAAAAAATCACCTTAAATAGAATACCGTGCTCAAAGTTATGACTTTTAGAAATTTGAAAGTTTAGGAATTTAGGCCGCGGCTTGGTGGATCTCTGCCGCGGCTTAAATGGGTACTGAGATGACTAAATGCATTATGATAGGACTACGCCGCAGCTTGAATACTCCTCGTCGTGGCATAGTTTGATTCTGTAACTCTTGAACAAAAATATCAAACTTGCACCGCGGCTTGAATACTCCTCGCCGTGGCGTAGTTTGATTCTATAACTCTCGAACAAAAATATTAAACTTGCACCGCAGCTTGAGATGACCATGCCTCGACATGATTCTCTACTGGAACTAACATATGCCAAATCATGATTCTCAATGCGACTTAAAATACCCACGCCTCAGCACAACTCCCCTACTGGAACTAACATATGCCAAATCACGATTCTCGCCGCGACTTGAGATTACCACGTCGCAGCGCAAATTCGTTCTATAAGCATTGTGCCGCGGCGCTCTTCAATTCTGTTTGAACTCTGGCCCTGACTCAATAGTTTTGGTCGAGACTCCAATTACTTTTGATCCAAACGCTTAAATATTCATCTCTTTTTAGATTACTTAGTTTTATTGACATTTGATCTCCTATCTACCTCCATAAACTAGCATTTATCATTTAAGGACTTAGGGATTAGCTAAATTAATTGAACTTTACTTTCTACCAGAACTTCAATCATTGTATCAACCTTTATTATCTAGCTTATCTTACTCATTCATAACCATTTGACATAGTTCAAAGCAAGAATACATGGTAAAGCTCTATTAAAATTTGCTTGAATTCAAAGTGTGCAACTGGAAAATTTCTTATTTTGCATTTCGTGGACCATCTAATTGCATCCATGACCACATGAGCACGTGAGAATGCACTAAAATGGTCTGCTAAACATGTCTCAAAGGAGCATAAACCCAGAAATCAAAATCTCTAACTCCCACAAGAATACATACACCATATATGGCCATCAAATGTTCAAAGTCTACACTTCCATTCCCATACATCAAATATTTGGATATTTACACATGTCCAACTGATTACAAAACATTTCCCACATAAGGTTACATCATATGCCACCCATATAGCTACAAAATGGACAAAACTACATATATTGTTGTCAAACTTTCATCTTCCCATTTGTTGGCTTCCATTTCCTTGCTCATTAGCTCCACCTAGCATATTAAGACATTGGAGAGGAGGGAATATGCAATTCAAGTCTTAAAAATGCATGCATGAGTACAATGGGTGACATGAACATTCAAGAAGCATTCTTAGCTTGTTCGTTGAATGGATAATATAGTCCTGATAATAGTGGATAGTTGAATTTTGATTGTTGTTTTAAATTTTTAGGTGTGGAAAATGAAACTTGGTTATGATTGAATTACAATTTCTTATTCATAATGTGGTTTGTTCCTTGCAACTATAAGAGAAACTGAAGGTGTGGCTTGATTACGATATGGTTCTTATTGCTGAAATTTTATTGCCTATGTTACCTAATGTAGGAAATAGAGAAAGAGAATAAGGATGGATAAAAGTCAGATAATGATAAGGAACAGAGCTGATCCAAGATATATACGAGGAGTGGATAGTTTTCTCTAATGGGAATTTAATCAATCAGGGGTTAGTGATATGATTCGTTGTCCATGCAAAGCATGCAGGAACACAGAGTTCAAGCTAAGACATAGAGTAAAGGAAGATCTATTCAAAAAGGGTTTTTGTAAGAGTTACCAAGTGTGGGATTCACATGGAGAACTTCATCATCATGCCCAAAGTCACCCGCAGGAGGTTGATCAAGGTGTGCAAGAAGATAATGATGACATTATTGAGATGATAAACGATGCATATGGGCATATAGAAAGAGAGGTGGGGACATATGGCTCTGAATATAATGACCCACCAAATATGCAAGCTAGGCATTTCTTCGAGCTATTGGAGGATGCTAAGACTGATCTGTATCCAGGTTGTAAAAAAGCTTCCAAGTTGTCTTTCATTGTAAGGCTACTTCACTTGAAATGTCTCAACCATTGGAGTAACAAGTCTATGGATGCCTTGCTTAGCTTATTCAGGGATGTGCTTCCAGAAGGAGCACTAGTACCAAACTCTTATTATGAAGCAAAGAAGGTTATTCGAGAGCTTGGATTAGACAATACCAAGATTGATGCATGTGAAAATGATTGCATTTTGTATTGGAAGGAGTACGTTGATGCCCAAAGATGTCCTAGATGCAACCTATCCAAATGGAAGTCAGATGGGCATAGAGGCAAGAAAGTCCCACACAAAGTGTTACACCATTTTCCCATAACGCCTAGGCTACAAAGGCTATATATGGCTCATAACACAGCTAAAGAGATGAAGTGGCATAAGGATGCACGAAAAGATGATGGTGTGTTAAGACATCCATCTGATTCCATTGCATGGAAGACCTTTGATGAAGAACATCCCAACTTCTCTAGGGACCCTAGAAATGTTCGCTTTGGCCTAGCAAGTGATGGGTTCCAACCCTATGGCAATATGAGTGCTGCACATAGTATATGTCCAGTGGTGTTAGTTCCTTATAATTTACCACCTTGGCATTGCATGAAACAACCATACTTTATGATGACACTCCTAATTCCAGGCCCTAAATGTCTAGGTGATGAAATAGATGTATATCTACAACCAATGATTGAAGAGCTACAACATTTATGGGGGGAAGGGGTGGAAACATATGATGCCCACTCACAATCCAATTTTATGGTGCGAGCAGCTGTATTACGAAAAATAAATGACTTCTCAGCATATGGAAACCGCTCAGGGTGGTCAACGAAAGGGAAGTTAGCATGCCCTTGTTGTCATAAGGACACACATTCAATTTCTTTACATAGCAAGGTATTCTTTATGGGCCATCGACGCTTCTTACCTATTACTCATCCTTAGCGACGAAATAAAAGGGCATTTGATGGGAAGGTTCAAACTGCAAGAGCACCTATACCTTTATCCAGAGTTGAAGCACTAAGGCAATTACAAGCATTAGGTAATGTAACCTTTGGGAAAGGACAAAAAAGAAAGCGTGATCGCCCAACCAATGCTTATAATTGGAGGAAGAAAAGTATTTTTTTTCAATTACCATACTGGAAAACCCTCATACTTTGACACAACCTAGATGTACTGCATATAGAACGAAATGTGTCTAAAAACCTTGTTTCAACAGTGATAGGGGTTGCGGGGAAAACCAAGGACACATTAAAGAGTCGATATGACTTGGTGGATTTAGGAATCAAACAATAGTTGCATCCAATCGAGGATGGGAATAGAGTATTAATGCTTGCAGCTTGCTATGCCTTGTCTCCACATGAGAAATTAAAAATGTGCAACTTTTTGGCTAATTTAAAGGTTCCAGATGCCTTCTCATCAAATATTTCAAGGTGTGTACATGTCCGTGATCGAAAATTATTTGGATTGAAATGCCATGACCACCATGTATTGTTACAAGACATATTTCCAATTGCAATACGCAGTTTGTTGCCTAAGGAAGTGTCCGAGCCGATAAAAGAGCTAGGTAAATTTTTCAAAAATGTATGTTCTAAGTTCTTAAAAATTGAGGATCTAGAACAACTTGAGACTCAAATTGCACTCATATTATGCAAATTGGAAATGGTATTTCCACCGGCTTTCTTTGATGTTATGGTTCACTTGCCCATTCACTTGCCAAAAGAGGCAATGCTTAGTGGACCTGTGCAATATTGATGGATGTAACCTATTAAGAGGTATTATGTTTTAATATGTATTTTATTCTATCTCTCAAATCTTGTAAATTATTTCTCTTCTCCACCATCTGCCTTTTATGTAGGTATTTACGCACTCTTAAATCTTATGTTCGTAACAAGTCTCGTCCAGAAGGTTCAATTACAAAAGGTTATTTAGCAGATGAATGCCTTACCTTTTGCTCTCGTTATTTAAAGAATATGCCAACCAAATTTAATCAGCCTCCTAGAAATGATGATGGACCCATGGATAATGGTGACAAGTCCATCTTCAACCAAATTGGGAGGGCAAGAAGGCGTTATGAATATATTATTTTGCCTGAGATACAGTTTCATCAAGCTTGTATGTATATACTACAAAATTGTGCAGATGTTTTGCCATTCATGGAGTAAGTTATCACTTCTGTGCCAATTTCTATGACAACATTAGTTAGCAAATATTTCCTAACTATCACTACTATAATGTACGGAGTATCAATTGGAGATTGAAACTCAAACTTCAACTATTGAGGACTTTCCCAAATGGTTTTGTGCATGAGTAGGTTCCTTTATTAATATAGTTTACTTTGTTAAGTAGTCTATTTTGAGTTATGAGCTTCTATCCAAATAAACTATAATAGAGTATAGTTAATCTATACAGGTTCTATAGTTAAGTACACAAGGCCAAGCTAATGACGACCTCATCAGTCTAGCACTTGGTCCAGCCAAAACAGTGCACCATTTTTCTACTTATTTGGTGAACGATTTTAGATTTCATACAAGAGATCGTGCCTTAGGGAAGAAAACTGACAATACTGGAGTTCTAGTGAAAGGGGATGACTCAAACAAAGGGAAAGAGTATTATGGCATCTTAGAAGACATATATGAGCTTTCATATATTAGGAATAAGAAAGTATATCTCTTCAAGTGTTATTGGTGGGATGTGGGTCATTTAGGAAGAGGATACAAGGTAGACAAGTTTGGCATTACAAGTGTGAATGTTCGGCATTCGTTGGCTACAAATGAGTCATTTGTCTTGGCTAACCAAGCAGAACAAGTGTTCTATCTAAAAGATATCATTGACACGGAGTGGTTAATTGTAGTGAAGACAAATCCTCATGACCTCTTTAACCTTTCAGAGGTGGAAAAATGTGAAGAAAGTAGTGAGAATGATGGTCTCCTTCTTGATGAGGCATATTAACAAGATGTAACCCAATTAAATCCAATTTGGAATGATGACATAGGCATTGACCTTTATAGTCCTCTTGCATCGAGATGATGTTGAACCAGAAATACTAAGCCATACAAGTATACATACTCAAACAAGTGGGCATAATGCAAAGGGTGTGGCTGATGATTTCATTGATGATAATGATGGGATTGGGTCCACTGACGAAGAAGAAGGGGAATATTTGCTTGATGATGACGATGCAAATGACACTGTGGACACTAAGTGTGATTAATATTAGTATCAATCTTGCTGATCATTTGAAAAATTTATAATTATTGTACAAACATCCTCATTATATGATCAAATGGTTGAAGTGTTTGAAGTTTAGTATATTCTTATGTCATATATGTTTTATGTTATTTACTTTTATATTGTTTTACTTCTTTTCTCTTTTTTGTGCTTGTTATGTGTTTTATTGTCTACTTTTATTTGTCATTAATATTTATTTCATCGCATTTTGTTACTTATACTATATTTGGACAAAAGGTAGCAATTGTCAGGTTCTGCACGAGGTAGGTCAGGAGGTCGAGGAGGACGAGGCATTGGGGGAGGTAATGGCCGAGGTCGACATAACCCCACTGGAGAGGTGACATCACCTAATCGTACACAGAGAGATTTGGTGCTAAGAGGTGCACTCTCACCTAAGCATGCACAGGGGGATTTGGAGTCAGGACATGCACTTTCACCACTCCCACCACAGAGAGATAGACAAACTATCTATAATGATTCACCTCTAACACAACGATCACAGGTGCCGAGTAGTTCAGGTATCACTTCATGCAAATAATGTTTTCTAGATTATGTTTTACCATATATATACATCAATGTCTAATTTGTTTGCCTTTTTTTTTCCATATGCAATAGCTTCTTGCAGCACAATTAAGAAGGGTAGGGGAAAATATAAGAGTATATCAATGGACATGAAGACAAAATATAGTTTAAAAATCAAAGTTTACATACCTGAGAACTCAGATAGACCTGTTGGAGATGGGGCCCGTGACTTTGCCAGCTATTGTGGACATGTGGTGCGAACCACAGTCTCTCTTAGGGATGGTGATTGGGCCAAAATTTACGCCAAATATGGGGAAACTTTATTATTGAAAGTATAGGTATAACATTATATTTGTGGGCCATTTTTCTCTATATAACATTCATAGTGTTCCTCCATCAGTTAATAAGTTTGGTTTCTTATGTTTTATGTAGGATAAATTTGATGTTCGTGATGGGTGCCCTGAAGATAGATTAAATAGAACTTGTGTTGAGACAATGCGACGACTATACCGATCTTGGAAGGCTGACCTACATGCAGATTATGCTAAGTGTGACACAAATAAAGAGAAGGAGGCTGCTCGACCAAGTAACATCAGCCGTGATGATTGGGAGTGGCTGATGCATTACTGGGAAAGTCTAGAGTTCAAGGTAATGTGTTTGCTTTGTTTGTGTTCACATGATTTTAAGGTTTCATAATTATAATACCATCCAATTATAGGCTACAAGTAGTAGGAACAAGGCAAACAGGGCAAGGCAAGTGACAAAGCATACATGCAGTACCCGTTCATTTGTTGAGGTTGAGGAGTCTACGGTAAGTATTTGTATTGTACTTGAGTTTATAAACATTTCTCTTTGTGTCATTCCCTCTATGGTAACATGGATTATCATCCAATGAATATTGTAAAGAGATCTCATCACTGGAGAAGTGCACCCCTCCGACCAAGTTTGGGAACTTCAGCACACCCGTAAGAACAAGGACAGAGAGGTGGAGTGGGTAGATCCTAAGTCATAAGAAATCCATGTAAGTTGTTATAGATCATTAAACTTAATTATTTATACTATTTCCTCATTGTTTATGGTGTTTATCTATTGTTATGCCTTTAGGGGCGCATTCAGGAACTAGTTCATGAGCAACAAGTAGAAGATAATGAGAATCCATTAACGAGAGATCAAATTTTGGCCACTATACTGGGGGAGAGGTCAGGGTATGTTAGAGGGAAAGGATATGGAAAGAAACCAACAAAAAAGAGAATTATGGACTCAGTTGAAGTGGATTCAAAGATTTCAACAAGGATGGAACAAATGCAAGTTGAAATGGAGAGAAAATTACAAGAAGAGCAAGAAAAGCTGCGAGAGGAAATGCAAGTTGAAATGGAAAAGAAGCTTCAAGAAGAGCGGGCTACAATGCAACAACGGGTTCAGTCAAAGATTCAAGCTCAATTAGCTAGCCTTATGGCTACCATACAACAGGTACTTGTAAATTATCTTTTACCTTAATGTTATGTTAAATAATAATAGTATATGATTTGTGTTATTTTTTATCAACAGAGACAGAATGCTCCAACCAATGACTCTTCTTATGAACAAGCTAGGTGAAGAGAAGGTGGACTTGGGTATTTTTGTTGATGGTCATTTTGATGTATCAATTTATGCCATCACTTCATGTTCTAATAGATATTTCAATATAGGTTCTGATATGTAGGACATTATGAGAGTACTTATAGTTATAATACTAATTATGATATACAATATTAAGAAATTAATGTCTCTTGTGCATGTCAATTAGCGTGTATATATATATATATATAATTTTTTGTTTCTTATTTTTGTTTTAATTTTCTTTAATGTTAATTCAGTTTAAGTGTACATTATCTATTATATATATATATTATATATATATAATTAGTCTCCTTACCTTTACTGGCGACAAATTTTGCCATAAACTTATTTTTAATATCAAATACAAAATGACCGCCACTAAAGCTTTATTGTAACACCAAAAGTTGTTACTAAAGCTTAATTGCTACAAAAAAAGCCATCACTTTTACTTTTTTTTTGTAATCATAATTTCTTGTTATTAAATGTCTTTAGTGACAAGTATGAGATCGTCCTTAAATACATTTAGTGGCAAGAATATGTCGCCACATGTTGCCACTAAAAAGCTTTAGTGGCGACTAAGGCTATGTTGCTAATCTATTTTCACCGACAATAAGCGTTGTCACTAAAAGTTTCCATATAGTAACGAATGAGATTAATTTTTGCCCACAACAATAAGTCATTACTAAATATATATAGTAACAATTTTAGTAATGTCACTTATTATTGTCGCTAAAAGTGTACTTATAGTGACAATTTATGTCGCCACTAAAACATTAGATTTAGCGGCGACATACAATTAGTGGTGACTAAATATATAGATTTAGTGGCGATTGTTGCCACTAATACTCTTTCATTTAGTGTCAACATTTGTTTGATGTAAATTATAATAAGTTTTAGTGGCGACTATATTCGCCGCTATATATTTGTAGCATCGACTTTTAGTGGTGACACTTTGTCATGGCTAAAAAATATTAGCGGTACTAGAATAGAGTGGTGGAAAAGATGTCGCCACTAAAACTTATTAGTGATGACATTTTAACTTTTAACGGTGACAAAAGTTAATTTTTTTGTATTACTATCTTTCGTGCCGGTTACACTTTTGGTTGTAAGGTGTGACACACATTATAATTAAAAGAATTAGAGAAAATTATATTTAAAAATTCAATTTTTATAAAATTTATGATAAAATATTTTAAAATTTGAAATTACTCCCTGTAATCAAAGTTACTACTAAATTTTAAAGGACTTATTACTATATTTCACGGTACTGTCAGATTTTGAGAAAGTTTTACTAAAGTTACTTAAATTATAACTTTCCTAATAAGTTTTAGTAACTTTAGTCATTGTGGATAATTTCAGTTTTTAAAATCTTCTATTGTAAATTTTTTAAATTTTGGGTCCTTCCATATAATTTCCCCAAAAAGTTAGAATGAATTAGAAACGCAGGCAGCAAAGTGTTCAACTCTGGACCAAATTCTTTTGGCGTTGACCAAGGCTTGCTCCTCTGCTAGGGCACAGCGATGTGCGGCGATCCATGGTGGCTTCCAGCCATTGACAAAGAGGAGTTGACGATTGCGTTGGCAGTGGAGTGCAAAGTTGTCCATCTCTCTCGACTAAACTGTTGCACTCTTCAGCTCCCTCATTCCATTGCAGTTGCTAGTCTTTAGCTCTCTCAACCAAGTCTTCTTCTCTGTTCATCTTCATTTTTTTTTTAGCCCAGTGAGAGATTTCAGACTTGTTGAGGCTTTTTTGTGCAGTCTCTCTTTCTGGGTTCATGGTGATTCATAAATGATATATAGTAAAAATTCAAGCGTCATTTCAAGTATACCTTGTGTACAGTTAGCGTTTCAACTTCCATGTTCCAAATATTAGATTTCTGGTTATTATCTCTCTATCAGTGTCCATGAAATTCTTTTGCATGAAGAATTATGAGCATTATTGTAGAAAATTAATTAAAAAAAGAATTTCAATCTTATGCCTGCTTGCAAATGGGTGCACACTTCAACTGGTTTTGTTGTATACTGTGTCACATTCTTGCTTGTACATTTGTGTTTTGCTTTATTTTCATATTTCTAGCTACACCATGGCCATGGAATAAAGACAGTAAAAAATTATATTGATTTTATATGATGCCTTTTAATTAAACTAGTTAATTGCATGTTGAATAAAAATATCCAGATACGCAGTGAAGCTGCCAATGAGTGTTGGGGGTTTGGAAGCGTTGTGGCAAAGCTAGAGGAGGCACGGCAAAACTTGCAGAGAGCAAGAGAGGAAAGCATGTTAATGGCACATTGCCTTTCTTTTCTCCAAGCAAACAACAAAAACTCAACAAGTCTGAAATTTCTCTCACTGGACTAGAAAATATGAAGATGAACAGAGAAGAAAAATTGGTCGAGAGAGACTTGCAACTACAATCAAATGAGGAAGCTGAAGAGTGCAACAGATTGGTCGAGAGAGATGGATGACTCTGCACTACACTGCCAACGCAATCGTCAAATCCTCTTTGTCAGTCGCTAAAGCCGCTGTAGATCGCAGCACACCGCCATGCCCTAGCAGAGGAGCAAGCCTCGGTTAATGCCAGCCAGAGATTGGTCCAGGATTGAACACTTTGCTGCCTGTGATTCTAATTCAGTCTAATTTTGTTTTTTGTTTTAATAAATACGGATTGGTGCCATTTTATTATTTAAATAATAGAAAATACACTACTCGAACTCCATAAAAACAAAGAAATAAACTACATTATTCACTCAAAAATATTTTTTAGAATCGAAATTAAAATTTAAGAAACTATTTGAAAATTTTTTAAATATAAAGGGCTAATATAAAATAATAAATAAAGTTAAAAAAATTAAATTATTATTTTAACTAGAAGTTTTTTAACTTTGACAATTCAAGCTAAACATTATTATATCCAAATACTTTAAAAAATTAAATTTGTCACATACTAAAAAGTTCTTACAAAATAATAATTGTGACGAGTCAAAATAAAAGAGCACACATTTTTTAAAATAAAAGTCAAATCAATAAACCACACAAGCTTTTAAAATCATGGGATCCCCAGAAGATCGTTTACCCATCTCAAATTATGAATTTGATTTAGTTTCTTTTCCTCCATTTTTCTCTTCATTCCTTTCCTTTTGCTTGCTCCTCACTCCAACCCTTCAAAGTCCAAACTTGCTCTGAAGTTACATGGGTGGCCCTGTAACTACGCTGTGGAACATGCTTAAAGGTAGCCCCATAAAGATCAAAGTATAGCGGGAAACTGTGCAAAGCAAAAGGGTCACTGGGAGGCAAAGTGACTATATATATAGGAAGTGCAGCATATTTGAGTTGATCCTTGAGCACGAAGAAATGGCCAGCACAGAATGACACCAACATGGAAGCAATGGACATGAACAATGATGTCAAACCTAATAATAACTTCCTGGGCAGGTCTTTGTTAAAATTATATTCTTGAAAACGAGAAGTAAGTATAGATAGGAACATACACCACCGCTGTGATGGAGCAGCAAAGGGCAATGAGTGATGAGATGGCAAAAACGTCAAATGCTGGCTCCTTTTCAAGGGTTGGGTGGGGCCGGAATCTTGTTTGACACCCACCAGGCACGGTGGCTGCTGTGGCAAAGGCCACCGTGGCAATCAGTGCGGCCACCACCGAGCATGATTCTGAGGTTTATTCAGCCACTCCCCGCCGCTTTTCAGCGAGGTCCTTGTGAGTTTTGGTGAAGATATCATCTGGGGTTTCGTATTTCCTGTTGTATCGGCCGAAGAAATCAGGCGGCATTGGCTGCTTCACAAACTGCATCTCCAATTATATGTAGCTCAGAGTTAAGATATTATAGCTCAACCATATATAGCAAAATAATATATTAAGGCTTATATGTTTTGTTACCTCATACCACTTGATTTCCCATTGCATTTGAAGTGCTTCGCCAGGAATGAGCCAAGGCTTGTAGTCTCCAAATGTGGCTGCCAAGTGCAATGCACTGTTTCCCTCATTATCCACCTGCCGAAACAGGCTTTCTTTAAAGATATTCTTTTTGAGCAAGAACTGATATACGTGAGGTTGCCGGTGCTCTACTGCTAGTAGCACTATGTTCTTCTTATCTTCATTCAAATCGTGAATAGCCACCGGAAATAATTCCAGAATTTTCTCTATTATTTCCATCACACCATTCTTTGCAGCGACTAGTATAGGCGTCTCCTTTGTCCTCCTTTTAGAATGTTGCTGACCTTCTGCACAGTTTAAATGTGAAACAAAATTGTTACAATCTTCAAATACTAGTGTTATTTTGGGAAAAAAATTGAAACATTTATTCAACCCAAGAGGAGGAACAAATATCCAGTCCTCCTGTTGTACCCCATTTTTAGTGTTACTGCCATTTAAAATATGCGATGTGTCCAGTTTTTCCATATCATCCTCTCCTATATATTATCTTTCCTTCTTCCCTTTTCTTTCCGGCCTCGTTGCGGCGGCAGAGGCAATGCTAGTTTATCGGACGTTGTTGTTTTTGTTGGTATAAGATTTATGTTTCGGAACTCCACAAAGAGGCTGCCGCACTGCTGGTAATGGATTTAGAGATTTTGATATCAAGAATGTGGTTGATTGACGGCGGCTATGAGAGGCTAGATCGGGTATGGAAGATCCGGCCCAAGAGACAGACAAACAAATGCGAGATAAATAAAAGGAAAAATTAGGTTTAATGACTCATATTTTAAAAAATTTATAATAAAAAGTTTTAAAAATCATAATTATTATTATATTTTAAAATATTTAACGTTGGATGTAAAAAAGTATAAAATTTTTTTATATTCAATGATAAATCTTTTAAATTTAATAATAAATTTTTTAAAATTTTAGGATAATTATAATTTAAAAATAATTTTATTTTTTAAAATCATTTATCATAAATTTTATAAAATATGAATTTTTTACTATATTTTTTTTAAAATAAAAAGTGATGACGTAAAAAAAAATTAGACACATGGCGTATTTTCAATGGGAGTAGGTCAAGTTGTTTGGGGAGTCCTATATAATTCATGACAATTTAAAAAATATATAATAATGCTTTCTGCGGCAACTCTTCAAGTTATATAATATTAATCTTTTACCGCTGTCCTTTATGCTGGAAGGCTTGATTGATGTGACAAGGCCTACGTCATCATCGGGGTTGCGCCCATTGTTGTCATACTCATACATGGAAGCGGAACGAAGAAGTTCTCTAATTATTTGAACAGACCATGTATGGTTCGCCTTCATTCGATGTATCTTCTTTAATTCGTCAGATCCTGGGTGATTTAACAAAAATAGATAAATAGGTCGTTGTCTAGAATTAATAAAACATTTTATAGATGGTAGTGTGCTTGTAATATGGATACAAATGTACTGTGAGAAAATTTAAAATATGATAAGCATAACTTAAAAAGCGTAATGTTCGATCATATTTAATATGAAGTGTGTCAAATAATATATACATGTTCATCCAATAAAGTATTTAAGCACATGCTCATACAGGCATACCTTTTCCAAGAATTACTAGTAGTACCAGATATAAGAACTTAACCAAATCACAACAAGTTCCGTAATTAGCTGGAAATAACGGATGCGCCTGAGCTCCGTCGACCCGTGATCCTAATTAAACAATGGTATGAGAGTCTTCCCATAGTTTTCGTTACTGCCTGCAATTTGAAGTGCCAAAATTCAAAAGAATTCTCACCTCCTGCGGCAGTGCTTCTATTTGCCAATTCAGGATCCACTGCATTTGCTTCAGCTTTATGTCCTTTTCTTACAAACTTATATTTCAAAAATTTTACCCGAAGTTTGTTCGTTACTGGAAATGGGAAACACAGTTAATTAAATTGAAATTACAAAAAGGTCTGCAAATGGGCAAAAATGAAAGGCATTGCTCATTCATTATTTCAACAAGTTCTTAGCTAGGGCGTTAAGCCAAAGACTTTATAAGACTCTGTAACATAAGAATTTATATTTATATACCAATAATGACCGCAGTTTTGATGAACCAGAAAACATCCCAACATGTATTGTAGTTGTCTGGATGATCATGGCGATCACTGTCCTTGACTGCAGTTGGGTATGGCTGTTGATCACAAGGAGGATAATAATTTTGACTTGTCTTGTCTTTGCCTGCAATTAGGAATCGGCGGGGATCTGCCACCTTAAGCTCCTCAACATATATACCTTCCAGACAAGCAAATAAGGCATGAATATTGATATTACAAAATGACGAGGAATCAGAGAGGCAATAATAGTGGGCTTCCTTAACTGACCACGAACAATTAAATACTTACAATGATAGATGATGGTTTCCGTTCGTCCAAGGCGGCTGCCACTTCTGAAAGCAGAAGGCTTTGATGCTAGCAGATGGAGAGGAGACAACCCTTCTTCGTTCACCGAGTTCGCAAGCTCTTTATACAGGTGAATTATTTGAAATGCCAGATCTACCAATATATATTGAATTAAATAACATTATTTTGATTAGAAGCAGTGGAGCAGTCTAAAGAGTTATAAGTGCATTTACCAAAATAGTCTCCGGCGATTGCACAATGAAGAATAGTGTCACCATTGTTCCTTCTACAGTTAACATAGTCGAGGGAAGATTCATTGTTAGGGTAACGGATATGATGGAGGTAAAGAAAAGCTTCTTTTCTGCCATGGAGAGCGGCCAAGAAGAGGGGTGTCTCGCCGTCAACGTTACGACTATCCACTAATGAAGGCTCCACAGCAGCAATTATCTGACAAATTTTGGCATTCCCCATTGAAGCCGCTAAATGCATAGCAGTGTTGCTTCTATAATTTTGAGTTTGCAGGGCCTCTTTACGATCTTGCCACGCCAGGAGGCGAACTAAGACAACCATTTGTTCCACCACCTCCTCCTTCCCATCAGACACTGCTATGTGCAATGCAGTGTCTCCTGAACTCGTTATTTTAGCCTTATGAAGTGTTGCATCCCTCTCGTACATTTCAATTACCTCTTTCCATTTCCCTTTCATGGCACAAGCGAATAGTTTCTTCTTGTTGCTATCCTGGTCCATAGCTATTGTCTCTACTCTCTACCTAATTCCGTTTCTGAGCCAATATTCAGTGGGAGGGATTAGTAGTTTGAATACTGAACAAGGGATGATCACTTTTTGGGCAGAGTTTGCTGGGTTATCAAGTTATTCCCGTAATTGAGAGGTACAGATGGCGGGTAGCATCCTGGGTCCGAATTTTTGGTTGAAAAGAAAAAGGCAAAAGATTATATGGCAAAATTGGAAAGAGAAAAGGAGTAATGTTTATCCTATTGATGAGTAGAAGGATTGTGTTTCTGCTAGAAATTACGGGTGAAGGATAACTTTATGCAAGTAAAAGCGAAACGTGTCACATGTTTACGCCTTAGAAAAGACGAATGCGATTATTGACTCGAGTATATTATAAACTTCAATTATAACGTAGTAATTTTTTAAATATATTAAATAATAATTTTATTAAATATTCTATATTTAATTTCTTAAAATATTTACAATTGAAATGGAGAAAAAAGGATAAGTCATGGGGCACTTTATACTTAATAATTTAGTTTTTTGAAAATAAAATCTCCTCATGATTCGAGTAACATTATTCGCTCAAGACCAAAAAATTAAGAGTCAATTTACGCGAGTCTCAGGACTATAGAACACGGTGGAGTGTCTACTAATTTACTATAAGGATTGGGTTTCCGTTGGGAATCACAGGTGCGGGTATCTTTGTGCAGAGCAGAGCTCACAACATGTGTTACGTGCTATTTATGTATTGAATCTAAGAATTCCACCGACTCCATGTGTAGTATATAAGCATATCCATAAACAATGAAAAAACTAAATCAGAACTTATATTTATAAATAATAGAACCTGTATTTATCTTCACAGCAAGAAGTTTCATATATTGTATCCCTGAAGGTACATATCTACTAACAATACTTGGCGTTGAAGCTATATATTAGCTCAAAGGAATAATAACCATAACATGTTAAAAATGCAGTTGAATGCCTATACGTTTGAGAGATAATTAGAATGAAATGGAAAAACAAGAAATGAATTTAAAGAAAGAGAAAAGCTGAAAGATTGTACCTCACAAAAACCCCTGGGACGGAGTAGTATCTTCTGCTTTTGTTTTGGGAGCGTCATGGAGTAGAGTTCAGTTGCATATGAGAACCGTGCAAAACAAGAGTGAAGAGAGAAAGTGGAAGGCAAAAAGAAAGGTCACTTAGAGTGTAGATAGACAAGGACCACGCGGAGCCCAGCGCCTTTGCCACTATGAAACTGAAGCCTCCTTATGGGACACAGCATTGTGTTTACTGCAGTGTCACCTCCTGTTATTCACATCTTGATGGCAAATTCAATGTTACCTAATTGGTGATTTGCCATGGTACGTGATATGAGTATGGGCACGGGATATATGTTAATTTATGTAATTTATTTTTGAGGGTATAAAATATGTAATTGTGTATAATGAAAAGAAAAAAATTTATTACTTTGTTATATAATAGAATTAGGAAAGAGACTTTTTATTTATTCTATCTAATACTAATATAATTATTATGATTAAAATAATATATTTTAAAATTATATACATTAAAATAATGCATAATTATTGTAACAAATACCTCACTTTTCATCTTTTCTTTTATTTCTTATATCAAAATTAGAAAATCAAAAAATTAAATCAAATCAATATCCCCATTTCTCCATATTAATTCTCTCATTCATATTCTCATGCCATACTCTTCCTTATATTTTTTTCAATCATTCTCTCTAAACAAATAATAATAAAATATATAATAATATAAAAAAAAAACTATATCATAAAACCAAAAAACTAAAGACAATTTGTAGGCATTTCTTGCCTTTTACGATATCCTCCTTAATTCACCCAACATCTTTTTTTCATACTGATAGCTTGCCTTTGAATAGCAAGTACAAATTAAGACATATATAAGAGAATCTAAGAATAATATTAATTTGTTAATTTTGGTATTTTAGTATGCAAACGTATTATGTTTCGAAATGGTGGATGAAAAATGGAGTTTGGAGGAGAGACAAGCGAATTAGATAACACTAGGCAAACTAATCAAAGGGGATCATCTCATATATCTCATTCCTTTTCTAACTGGGAATAACTTTTGAAAGTCCTGATCTTTAAAAAATGCGTAATTGAATTGAATTGAGAGAGAACCTTTGTGTGCTTCGGCTTTGGACCACAGGAGGCACTGCAAAAAGCAAAAGTCACGTAAGCGTTACACGGCTCCAGTATCTTAGAAATTAAAGTTAAAACTATTATTAAGTTTTAATTCTTAGTTTGTCAGCAGTTACCTCTTATAAGTTGGAGGACATCAAGGTGTGACCGTCCATCCTCCGATTCCATGTAAGGATTTTATAGAATTTTTTATTATAAAATTCTTGTAAATTTCTTTAAAAAAATAATACAAAAATTGAAAGCATATATAAGATTTTTTTTTTTACTCTCTCTTTTCTTTTCAAAATGTATACAAAAACTTTACAGTAAAAAACTTTAAAAGATTCAAATTCTTTCCGTTGGCAAAGTAGATCCTCTAATATTCTTTATTGTAAAATTTTTATAAACTTTAAAAGAAGAGTTATAAAAAGAATATATATATATATATATATATAAGGTTCACTTCCTCTTTTTTCTCTTATTTCCTCTTTTCTCTCTTCTCTCTTTAGATTCTACCAATAAAAAATTTTAGAGGATTCATACTTTCCCTTTAAAGTTTCATCCTTTGATATATATATATATATATATATATATTATGGGTGAAAACAAAAATATTCATACAAGTGACAACGGCAAAAAATTAAAAAAAAAACTGAAAATATCTTGCTTTTTTGGGATTTGCCAGTATGATTAGAGAAGGCCTAGCAAGCAAAAAAGTTTTGTTCAACAAAAGAGTATAAATAATTAACAAGACATCTTAGATTTAAAGTAAAGCTTTATAACGTATATAGGAAGGGCATTTGACTTCAAAGAGCGACCCAATTTTAATTATCTGGACCACAGTATAATTGATTATGTTTTATGCCAGTATTGAATGAATGTTCATAAATAATTGATAGTGACTTTGCTAATTTTTTTTGATTTCATCAACGAAACGTTAATTTGGAAGCTACAAAAAATAAATATAAAAGGATTTAGACATGAAAAGTTTGATTTTTTAATAAATCAAATTTTTACTGCTGATTATATTTTGAAATATACATGCATAATTGTAAAAGATTATTTATTATAAATTCTAAAACTGAATAGAATAATAAAAAACTCAATATCTCAAAAGATTGACTTTTCTATAAGATAATCTAATATTATACGCTCAAATGATATTGGTGTGTCTTATTGGACATCTAATATAGCCAATTTACTTTCAATGCTTAATTAACAAGTTTTTTATTGAGAAAATTATAATAAATGACTTAAAGGTAAAAAAAAATTATTTTTAAGGACCTATTATCACTTGTTTTATGATGATTACCACTAAATTTAGCAACAAACAATTAAATTTAATGATAACAGATCTTTAAAAATAATTTTTTTTTGATTTCTTAGTCTTTAAATATAATTTTTTTTTATTGGATCAAAAGCATTTTTTCTTATTAATTAACTACGTCTATCTCTAGTCATGGTGCACAGGCCACAATGTAGTAATCATTTTTTAATAAATCAAAAGTAAAAAAAAAAGATTTACACCCAGTCCAAGGTAAAAGAATTAAGACCTCGATTGGATACAATAAAATATGTGATAGAAATGAAAATTGAAGAAAAATTTAAAAAAAATATAATAAAAGACCTATATCACCAAATATTTATAATAAAAGATTTTAAAAATTAAAATTACCATTCTAAAATTGATAATAAAATATCCCTAAAATCTTATGGTAATGATAGTCCTTAAAAATAATTTTAATTTTTAAAATCTTTTATTGTAAATGTTTAATGATATGGGTCTTTCATTGTTATTTATTTTAAAATTTATTGCATTTTTTGTTGAGTTACAAGAAAATATGATAGAAGGGGAATCATTTGCGAAAAGTCCATAATAACCTTGTCTACAAGTGTAGCAGTATTGTATTTTTTTTAATCAAAATTTTAATTTATATAATTTTTAAATCAAATAATTTTTAGATATTACTTTTAACTAGTATATAATATTTTATTTTTTTAACAATAAGGACCTTAAGGCAAAAATTATTACTATTTTTAATTGAATTAAAAAATAATATTTTTAATATCGAATCAGTTATTGAATCGGTGAAAACACTGGCTCAAGATTTATTGGTCCAACTATGGTTGAACTATAATCAAACAATTAAATATATTTTTTTAAATGTTATATATAAAAAGTCTAATATAATAAATAAATAGTAATGAATTTTAAATATTTAGCTACAATTTTATATTTATTAATATTTATTTGTCATTAAAAATAAAAAATAAAAGGTATAGAAATAATAAATTTAAAAAAGTTATTTATCAAATTAAAAATATAACCAAATTAAACATATATATATATATATAATATTTATTATATTACTTTATTTAGACCCTTGCACATGCAGGATGCCAAGATCTCATAGGAGGTCAAATCTTGCAATCGAGCAACCTGCCAACGTGCCTATGCCCGATGCTCTCCTTTACAAGAGACCTAATTTATTGAGATGTTTATATATACATTTGCTTGCATTATAATGACAAAGAATCATAGTGGAAAGCATGGAAAGGACATGATTGACTCCCTTCATGACTTGTGTTCAAGATGCAAGAAAGTTGATTTTGCTACTTCATACATAAAAAATGCAAAGGACCGATTCAACCATCGATTTTTTGTCCAATTTTAGTGATATTTAGCTTGATTAAATTTAATTTTTGACCAAATTTGACTTAACTCTATTAGTTTTGTGTCAATTTCAGATCAGACAACAAGTTAGTTTTCGATCCAATTAGTTAAACTAACCAATTCAATACGGTTTTTAAATACACTGAAAAATAAGTAATAATAATTGTAAAATGAATAATAAAATATTAAAATATTAAAATATTAATTATAAAAATAATTAATAATAATTATGTTTTAAAAATAATAAAATATTATTTAATATTAAAATTAAAAAATTATTTAAATAATATTAAATATTAAAAAAAAGGAGATAGTCAATATTAGTCTAATCAATTACCAGTTAGACAATAATACCAACTACCAATCAATCAATTTTTATTATATATATTATAATATTATATATTTATAATATATTTATTTATTTATTTATTTATTATTAAAAAAAGTCAAAATTCATCTAACCCCAACGATTGCCACAATAAACTTTATATATATATATATATATATATGTAAATTTATTTATTTATATCTTATATCAAATATAAATATAAATAAATATATATTTATATGTTAAAATTATATATATATGTTATATTTATTTATATTATACATATAAATATATATTAAGATATAAATAATATTATAATATATAAATTTATTTATTTTTAATTACTTATGGTATAGACTAAAAAATAAATAACATTACTTTTAAAAATAATGATAAATAAAAATATTTAAATTTTTATTATAAAAATAATTAATAATAAATATATTTTAAAAAATAATAACATATTTTTAATATAAAAATTAATAAATTATATATATATACATATATTAAAAATACATATTAAAAAAAAAGGCCACCAACTGAAATTCAATTGATGGCTAGACAACCAAATAGTAATTAATATAATATACCAACTGTCATTTAATCAAATAATATATTGTCACATATAACGTGGCAATGCATTATATATATAAATATATATATATATATATATTATTTATATATTACAATATATATAATATTATAATATATAATAACATATTATATAAAAATAATTAAAAGATTTTTATTATATTTATATATATTACATTTAAATCATTTAATATATATTAAAATAATATCTATAAAATTTTAAAATAATTAATCATATTTATTGTATTGGAATAATAATTTATAAATAATTTTTAAAAAATAAAATTTAATTAATGAGAAGAATGCATTTTTTAAAAAGCAAATTCTAATTGAAGTATAAATTAGATTAAAATTATTTTATTATAAAAACATAGTTATATATAAAAATGTTTTGTTTAGAAATTTAATTAAAAAACTTATTACACAAAATAATATACATATATATAATGTTACAGAAATAAGGTGGAAGAAAATTATTTTGGTAGGATATTTCAATCTTTTTATTTTTATTACTTTTCATTCCATTCCTATTTCATCTAATCAAACACTCATACTAATATAATTCCTTTCCTTTTCTACTCCTATCAAATACAAAATTTTTTATTACATTTCATTCATCTTTTTTTATTATTATTAAATTTTTTGTATACCAAATAAGGCCAAAGCCAATATTATTTCGAAGTTGCCAATTTCCTATAAATTTAACAGAATATATAGATTAATCTATATGAATCTGGCCAAAAGAAAAAAAAAATTAATCTATACGAACATTCTGTTTGAGCTGATTTGACACATCACATAGAAGCCTAAGTAAAATTTTTATTTCCCTTCCTCTGTTTCATTTTCTTGTTTTGGTGGAATGATTCGCTCTTTTAAATGGTATATGTATACTATGAATATATGATTATTAATTAATAAGTAAATTACATAATTTTTTTTGAATTTTATTGAAATTATATAAATTTTTTTATTTTTAAAATATACATAATTTATTTTAAAATAAAAAAAAAATTTACACTTCAGTTTAATGTTAAATTTATTTTACTAAAATACTTTCTATTAATCTTAATACATATTTTTTAAATTAAAAAAATTTAAATGAAGAATATTTTGGTTAAAAAATTAAAATTGAATTAAAGTATGTGACAACTTTTTGTTTTAGGAAAGATTTATTATATATATTTAAAATAGCAAAAAAATTATGTAATTTCAACAAAATTAAAAAATATCTATATAATTAATTTTTAATTAGATATCTTTTTAGGTGAATCCACAAGTGAAAATAATACGTAATAAATTAAGTAAATATATATATTAAATCACACAACCTTTTAAAAATAAAATGTTACCAGAAAATTAATTTCTTTGCCCTTATCAATTTTTAGAACTTTTTTTTATTTACCAAAAAGGTATATATTCCTTTTAAAACAATTTAAGGTGCATTTGGTTTCAAGAAAAAGGTGCTAAGGAAAGGAATCAAGACGAAGATTCCTGAGTTTGTAGTGTTTGGTTGTCGGCTTTCTCTTGCAAAGGAATCCATTGAAGAGGGTGATTTTACAATATGTGAAGGAATGAGAAATCCTTCGTGAGTTGGAAGGAATGTGGGCTTGTTCAAAGGAGAGCATTGTTATTTGACAAAAATACCCTTGAAGCAACTAAAATTCATTAGGAGCCGTTCCTTGGTCAATTGCGATATCACCTGTGAGTGCGAACCTTAAAGCAACAGAAGCTGTGCCTTGGTCATCTCCTGATCTGTGTATGCGAAACACGTTTCTGATCAGTATGCTTCCTTTTATAGCATTTTAACCTTCCTTTTATATATATGTGAAAATGGGTATGCTTCCTTTTTGTAATGTGAAGATGCGTTGCCAGTTCCTGTTTGAAATTTTTTAAACCTGCCATATATTTAGCATGGCCATTAGAAGTAGATCTAATTGCAGGGAAGAAGAGTTGAGAAGAAAGTGTGAGTGTGTGTGTGCATAACAAAAATCCTAAGCTCACAGCTCTGTCAAACTCTAGCATGAAGCATCTCTTCCTTCGTAGGTTTGCAGCCACAACAATAACTAGTTAGGTCTCACAATTTTGCATTTGTGAATGTAAAATAGCAACGTCTTCAAATTGGATTTCACTAGCATAATTAAAAACAATTGCTTTTGTGACACCATAATTTATTAGCCTCCATAGACTCTTACTTATGCCTGACTTCATTTTAAGAGCTTGGTTTAGCACTCTCACATGAAAAAACAATATATTTAATGTAATATTTTCACATTACGTAGGATTTAAAAAATTCAATTTTCACTTTGTGGATCCCGTGAACTTCCCAATATTATCCTCTACTCATATTCCATCTAATCAAATCATAAACATCGAGTAATAGCACATGCTTCTCGGATTATAGGCCACACATCAGAAAAATGCAAATATGCTCTCGGGTCCAAATTCCAAGTTATTGATATAAAGTTTGAAAATTTATAACTAATTCAAAAAAAATTTAAAATCAAGCATATGATAACTTTCTAAAAAGTTATGGATGTTAACTAGAGGCTAAAAATAACTCCAAACCAAAATAGAAGTGTTTAGCCTATAAAAACTGATAAAACAGTAACAAAGATCTAGCTGCATCCATGATACTTATATGAAATTTCAAAATTTTGATTATCCTTCTACAGACCTCCAAATGCGTGATTTTAGTGGCTATAGAAATTTTATCATGTCTAGTTTATACTTGTAAAATTTCACAATTATTGGACAACATTTGACCTATGGATGACATAGGTGAAAAAACTAATCATATGAATAATACATTTGCCAAATCAACTTTGAAAAATCATTAAAAAAAATTCTATAGAGCTCCAAATTGAGTGTTTTTTAACTCTATGAAAATATCTAGATAAGGCCTATATGCATGCCAAATTTCATGCCAAGACTAGTTCATTTGTTTAGATTTTGTTATGGCTAAAAAATATGGTAATTTTGGTACCATGCAGGGGTCAAACTTATTCCAAATGGCCTCCTAACCACTTTACCACACCTTGAGCATGTTTTAGAACATAAACACATCATGTATAAGCTTCCTAAGTGGTCTAAAACATCACACACTTCAAACTCACCCTTTCACACGCATAAATATACATTCAAGAATGGACTCCCAAGTTGTCAAAACACATTTTCTCATTCATTTGCCTTCAACTTTGGTTCATACACTAGATTTACATACTCTTACATTTGCCCAAAGGCTTACATCTCAAAAATAATATATACATACAAATTTTGACATTTAATTACATCAAAAGCTATACTAGTGTCAAAGTATGGTCCATCATGTTCCTTGGCTTCCATTTTTTTCTCCTTGAGCACCACCTAGATATAGTGAGATGGGAAAAGAAATGGGGTGAGATTCAAAGAATTTCAATAGCTCAAACATCTATTTAAGTAAGCAATCAAGGCATATAATCATATCAAGAACACAAGTATGCATCCAATATAAACAAGAATCATTCAATCTATAACTTTCATACCATAAAAACATGTCAAAGTTAAGAACAAACTCTAGAGACTTTTGGTCTAGTCTCACCTCATATTTGGGACTTTTAGATTAGCCTCACCCTTGGTTTAGGGACTTTTGACTTAGTCTCACTCATTCTTGAGACTTTTGGCCTTGTCTACCCATTCCTAAGGACCTTTAGCTTCACTTCACCTATTTCAAGTTTTGGCACAACCTCATCCTTAAACAACAATTCACATTACAAAAGTAAATCAAAAAAACATAATGGTACAATAGCAACAAAACAACATCAATGGCATGTCTCATAATACAAATACACATACAAGCATCCAATGATATTCATATAACCAAGAATGCATGCAAGAAGGAGTGCAAAGCTACCTTGGCGCAAACACAAGTCTTTTTCCTTGACATTCTTCTCCCCTTAAGGTTACACACTTGCAATTGGATAGGGTTTGATTCCTTTGTCCTAGACACAACAAATAGGATCCAATTACATTCTTGAAACAAGTTCTAGCATCACCCATACATTAAGGAAGCACACTTTTTTCTATGGTTACATAATAGTTCCATAAAAGACCTAATGAAGCAACTACTATAATTCAAGATCTTAGTCCCATTTTCTTCTTATATCTAGGTCTCTTGATTCCATTTAAATTCCTTAAAGTCATTACACAATCATTCCCAAGAGCCTAGATACATATTGTTTCTTTAAGTTACATTATGAAATCTATACCTCCAACTCTCAATTTAGGGCTTCTAAATTTTTCCTATGGTTTCCTTTCATATTCTTCCATCATATATAATCCTAAACTAAGTTTAGAAAGAATTAAAACACTCCCTAGCCCCTTGTACTTGGTTTGGCTGAGACATCCATAGCATTTTGGGCCTATGGAGTCTGCAATTTTTTCTTGATGGAAGAGGCGCTTAGGAGGCTTTCTAGGAGTTTTAGAAACTCAAATAAACTTTTACATAAGCTAGAAAACTCTTGGAAAAACCCAAATTTTAGAATATGTTCAAGGATCCCTAGCTTTGCTATCTTGAATTTTACTAATTTTTCTTCAAGTTTCATTGTCTTTTCTAGGTTCCTATAGCCTAAAACCTAGGGTTCTTTCTTGCTTTTGGTCAGAAATTCCTCCCCCTACAAGCTCTCTCCAAGGCTAAAACACACACATGAAGAATAAGAGAGGAAGAGCAAGTGAACCTAGGATACATACCTTGATTCCTTGGCTTCTCTAAAGGCTCTCTCACTTGGTTTAGCCTTCCCTTTGAAATTCCACTCTTCTCCCTTTAAACCAAGTCCAAAACAACCCCATATCACATACCACAACTATGGAAAGAAAGAGAAAAGAGAGGAGAATAAGGTTTCTAAAAGATGAACCATGAAAAGCCTTGAATTTCCATACATTTTTCTTTGTTCTTTCTTCCTCCTTAAGCCTCCTTCTTGTGCGTTGCTTTCTCCTGGCCTCTCTCTCTGTTTTGGACAGAACACTAAGTCGGTTAGAAGGGAGCAGAAGTGGGACACCTTTTATACACCAAATGAAAAGAAATTTGTTTCTTAAAAATGTCATTTTGTATTTACTTATTTTTGTTCTATTTTTATTCATTATTCTAACCCTATTTTATAAGCACCCAGAGCCTTGGATTCTCATTTTTAGGAGTCTAAAACATCACTCTAATTTTATGAGACCTTAACTCATTCATTTTAGGGGACTTGCTTTTATACGAACTCATTTCTGACGTTTTAATGAAAATAGGATATTACAGCTTTCATGACAGAAGATTAAACCAAGATAAATATAACAAAGTCAAGGGATATAAGGCGCTTTGGAGTTTTCATATTATACATTGGGTCAGCATTTTAAAAAGCACGATCACTAGGAAAAAAGAAAGGTCTTATTATCTGGAAATTAGAAACCCATTCCTCTCTTATGGCTAAGATCAGCAAATTTATTGATTTTAGTCTCACTTTAAGATGCAACAATTTGAATATGCTTGGATTCATGTTTTCATCAATATTCACCAATAATAGGTAATAACTATACCATGGTATTGAAATATAATTCCCTTATTCACTTATAATTCACTTATTACTTAGCTTTTTGTTTAGTATTACAATGATGGACCTATGAAGAAGAGAAGTGATTGTTCATCTCCTAATTTGGTGGTTACTTGTTGTTTAATCAATGCAAAAAATGTTTGTTATCATGCTATTTAGTGTTACTCTCAGTAATCGTAGGCACATTACTAATAGGTCGTACACTATGAATTTCCATGCTAAGAGAGCCCACCTGAGGGAAATGATATATAGCAGTGACAACTGTTATTTTAACAAAATTAGGATGTATAGGTATACTTTTGATCATCTGTGTCATTCTTGATACCATTAGAGGGCTAAAACTGAGTGGCAATTTTTTTGCACATTCTTGTTCATCACGTGAAGAATAGAGTAATACAATTTGAATTTGGAAGGTCAAGGGAAATCGTAAGTAGATATTTCCATCTAGTCCTAAATGTTATGATACATTTACATGGAGAGTTATATAAAACCCCAAAGCTTGCTCTTGAAGGTTCAATGGATAAGAGGTGGAAATGGTTCAACTTAGATTAATGTTATGTCTACAAAACTATTTTTGCATTTTAGTTGTTGTACACCTTGTTGACTTGTCACTTTCATACATAGAATTGTTTTGGGACACTTGATGGAACACACATTAGGGTACATGTAAGAGCAAAATGACCAAGCTAGGTACCGTAATAGAAAAGGGGAGATCACCACAAATGTCTTAGGGGTTTACTCACAAGATGCACAATTTATCTATGTCTTATTTGGGGGGAAAGGATCGGCGGCTAATGGAAGGGTCTTATGTGATGCAATTAGCCAAAGACATGGTCAGAAGGTACCTAAGGTGAATCTGTCTACATTATTTATGTCAATATGAAATCCATATTAATGTATGTATGTTAATATGTGTATATCTAATTGATAGAGGACATGGTTTTTTAGTTTTTATTATTTGGTTGATGCTGAGTACACAAATTGTGACGGTTTTCTTGCACCTTATAAAGGATAAAAATACCACTTGAACAAATGGAAAGAAGGTCACTAGCCCTAGACCCCATATGAATGCTTTAATATGAGACATGCAATTGCTAGAAATGTTATTGAACGATGCTTTAGGATAGTGAAAAAGCGATGGACAATCCTTAGGAGTCCAGCATTTTACCTGGTGAAGACATGTAATCGAATCATAATTGCCTGTTGCTTACTGCATAATCTAATATGACAAGAAAATGTTGCACATCCTTGAGAAGTTGAGTATGATGAAGTGGAGGCCAATGATCCAAATATGGATACCAATCCCATTTTAATTATGGAAACTTCTTATGCATGGAGCAATTGGTGGGAGAATTTGGCAAATGAGATATTCACTGCCTTTATAGCCTAAAAAGGAAGTTGATGAAATGTTTGGGATGTAATATGCCCATTGAGGGTTATGTGTCAGTCTTTGTCTATGTCTATGTACTGTTATAAGAGTGGTAATGTGCTTTTAATATGTGATGACTTCTATATGTACTGAGCTATATGGCATGCATTGTCAGGTGACTATTTTATTGATATTATTATGCTTGCTATTTATGTGGATGACAGAGATGGTTTTCAATTTAAGATGTTTTTTGTTGATTCACATACCTTGTTGATGTGTTTTACTTTATGGTTGTTATAAGTAGCATGGAACACGTACTAGAGGTAAGCAGTCAAAACTCTAAGCATGCGTGCACTCCAACTGAGGACAACATGTTAGTGGAATGCCTCATTCATTTGCATGTGGAACAAAAGTTCATGTCTGACCACTCGTTTTCAGTCAAAACTCTATGCACGTGTGGACTCCAGCCAAGGACAATATGCTGGTGGAATGCCTCGTTCATTTGCACGTGGAACAAAAGTTCATGTCTGACCACTCGTTCAAACCTGGGCACTTGTCAGCTATTGAAAGCATTATGGAAATCAAGTCTCCTAGATGTGGTCTCAGGGGTATTCCTCATATACAGTCCCAATAAAAAGCCCTAAGGCTTTCATGGCAAACAGTAAATAATATGATATATGGATCAAATACTTCAGGATTTGGATAGGACCCAGTCCATCATTGTGCCACTACTGACAAAGAGGTTTGAGACGAATATATCAAGGTACCTGGGTTTGAGATGTGTGTGTTTCCAATTACCTAATGTAACTTCCTCTATGCCATTTTGGTAGTTAGTGTGCTAGTGGCATTCTTACATCATTCTTAAAAGCAGTTTTTAATACTTGTCTCCTTACTACCAAAGTTTACATACTGCATGTATTCAATAATATTGAAGCACCACCTCCTCATGTTCTTCAATTTATATAGTGATGGTTGTAATTAAGCTATTTTAAATTAATTTTTGTATTATTTTTGCACAAACGCAAAAGAAGGCAACAACATTTTGGAACAAGTCCTTCCCACACTTTGAGAATCTAACCATTATATAGGGGAATGAACAGGTAATAGGTGGATTATCACAAGATGCCCCTGACCTTATTGAGGAGATGGAGCAACCTATGGGTGATGGTGGACTACAAAATATTAAAGACACAAAGATTGCCCCTAGCATGGACACTGAAATGGCCTTTTTAGAAATGCCAAACAATAATGGAAGTAAGGTGTCTTCTGCTTTTAAGAAATGGAGAAGGACTAATCGTGATAAGGAGTCATTGGTAAAGGTAATCAAAAAAGCAGCTACCAATATGGACAAGACACTTGTGACTATAATTGAGAGTCAGGGCAATCGTGTTGAGAGGCTTGCACATGACCATGACATGGAAGAAAAAGTTAAAGATCTGTATATGTAGTTGCTCCAAGTTAATGGACTGACAGAAGATGAGATCAATACGGCTCATTTTGGGATTGAAGAGTCCAAAAGGCTAATGATTGGTTTTCTGTGCATCCCATTATCCCAAAGCTTTGTGGGTCAAATACCTCATCAGCTAAACACGTATCACCATTAGCATCCCCTACTTGTGTAGTCTCTTTTGGGTAGCTATCAAGTGCAAGGTTATTTTGGAATTGTGGGATTAAGTTGAAGAAATGCTTGGTAGGAAGTATATATCAGGGATCTTTTTTTGTTGTGATGGCCAACAACTAAAAAGGATTGTATAAGTTCTGTGTAGGCATTTTTTGTTGTGATTTATAGAAATTTCATTGTGGGTTTAGTCTATCCTGTGTATAGTATTTTTTGGGTATGATGCATATGGAATGTATATGTGTGCCCCTGTGAGGCACTTGTAAGAATGATAAACTTAATGTGATGTAATATATTGTGCATTTCTCTATCTTTATATGATATGCTTTTGTTTTAACCTACTATCCATTATGTGTTTATTGTATAACTCATAATTTGACATGGCATTATGTATTATATGGTAGGAGGTAAGAGGTAATTAAATTAGCTACATTAACATATTATGGTATCAACAGTTTGGCAATGAGATGGACAAAAAAACACAAAACCTAAATAAAGGTATTTGTCTATAACACTGACAAGATTCCCACCTACACCTCCTCAAGTATTAGTTGATCAGAGAACATTGTTATGCTCTCTTGCAACTATTAGCTCTTCCCCAAAGTTAGTCATTAGCTATAGAGTTCCCAAAAAGCCAACTACTGGAAGACTGTCTTGGATACTTTTCAAAGCTGGAAGGTTATGCTCAGCTTTTAGATAGCTTGTATTCTAGAACTAAACCATTATTCCGTCAAGTAATTTTTTGACTTTAGCTTGTATTTTAGAAATGGATGTTTCTGGAACAAAGGAACTTGTTACACCAATTCCAACTTTTAATGTTGTAAATGGCGATAGTCATGCTGGAAATAATCTGGTTATGCTAGAATTTATGATACTATTAATTGGAGCAACCTCATTTGCTAAAGCCCTTTGCATAGGCTATGAAGGTTAGGAATCTATTACTTTATGACTACAACTACATTTCCTCTATGTGTGTTTTGTCATTTTGGTATTCAACTAAGTGCATTTGATACTATCTCTTTAGACTTATAGGTGCAAGCTTCTATTCTAGTGGTTAATTTTACTATACAATTTTGTGTTTCACAATTACTTAAAATCATGAGTGATCCATTTATGGTGACAACTGGTTTCTTCTAATTTATTATGGTGGTTACAGTTTACCATGTTTTAAAGGGAATAATCAAGGCAAAATATAAACAAGATGCTTGTAATGTTGGGGATGAAAGAAGATTTTCTCCCAATGTTTAGGATAATAGGGAGGGATTGGTTTTACTTATTGCTTTGATTTCTTATTCTATTTTTGTATTCTTTGTCTATAGGTTAACTAGATTGGCATAGTAACTAAATCCATTTAGGCTTTTCTTGATTCAAATGCAGTAGGTTGGGGTGTTACGGTCAGTGATTAGGCGGTGAAACTGAGGATAACTTATAGTTAGTGTGTGTTTGGATTGGTGGTGAATAAAATTGATTTTAGTAAATTTGATTTTGTAGAAGTGATTTTGTGTAAAGTGGGTTTATATAAATGTGATTTATGTTTGGAAATTTTAGTTGAAAAGTGATTCTGGTAAAATTGATTTTGTTTGTATATTATATACTAGAATCACTTTAAGGTGTGAAATCATTAGAAAGGATAGTCATATTACTTTGTTTAAATTATCCTTATGACATTACTTTCTTTTTTTTTAATAGCAAATAAGCTCAGTAGTGCAATTTGGAGTTGTCAGTTGAGTGACTAACCTCATAGCCATAAAAGTCACCAAAACATCATGTATGTTGTTGGATACAGAAGCTGAATAGCCTACTAGCTTTATAATCTTAACAATATTACTGGCAGTTTTAGCATCATCCACCTTCATATGACTATTATTCCATGCAGAAGCAAGAATAGCTGTGCGCGTATGTTCCATTGTTCCAATTCAGCACCGCAAAACAGAACACTATATAATTCTTTTATCCTCAGTACAGAGGTTTGAAACTTTGAATACGATATATCCTCAGCTCAGAGTTTAATAGCACAGACCCATTTACTGTCAAAGCCACTAAGTGAAATATCCATAAGAAAAGATCATAAGGACAATAATTCAGAAACTGGAGAGCATAGAATGGTTTTGATATAGCAATAAATCAAATGAGAAAAAAAAATTATCAAATCCAAAAGTAGGAAGAGATCTACACACCTCAAGCATTTTGATGCAAGCTGAGCCCTCAGATGAAAGACTTTCAAGATGACGTCTTAATGCATGCACTAGTGAAATATGAATGTCACGAAACAAAGCGAGGGAGTCTTTAAAAGAAAAATTGTAATAACCTGGTCTCTCTGTTGATTAAAAAACAAAGTGAGGGCGTTTAAAAGTGTACATACACTTGTAAATATTTACTAATATTGATTCGGGTGTTTGGAAGAACAGAATTTTCATTGAATCAAGCCAAACAAATTCACAAGAAGCCTTTTCTTATCCTTTTCTCAAAATTCCCAATGGGAAAAAATGGCCATGAGTGCTGTTTGATAATGGCCATTTACAAACAGTAAAATATGCTAAAGCAGCAGTAGATAAGAGAATTGGAAAGGTAAGATTCAGATTTTCCACACTTGAAACTGATAGAATATACACCCACTTTTACCCATTCATAAACTTACAATCCCAATGAACCAAAAAAAAGGGAGAAATCCAATTGGCTGTGAGATTCTTTTGTCCATCTTTGTTCAATATCTTGCAAACATATACACAACCTTTGCTTCCTAGAATGCACTACATTAGCCCATTATCTATATTCGACGAACATGCAGCTGTTATTACCTCATTGAAACTAAACAGGGATGAACCAACATTGAAGGGAGAGGTTGTAGTGTATATGCTTGATGTGAGAGCAAACGTGTGGAGCATGAGAAGAGGAGGAGTTCAAGACCTTAAATTTGCAAGGAAAAGAAAAATAGGGTAAAAAGGGGAATGCACAATGAGATTGTCGCGGACAGAGTCGATCTCCTTGTTGGCCCTTCGGCCTAACCAGTACGATCTCATCTTGCTCAATATCTAGTCCATTTCGCTGTAGCTAATTCACCACTCTTAAGAACCAAATAATCGATTTGACGAAGGCGTGTCTCTCCCTCGCAAGGAAGAGAACAGAGCAATGATTCAAAATATGGGAAAGGGAATACATGCTGAAAGTGTGTTAATGTTCCTTGCCTTGTTTTGCTTGTTCCCCAACAATAAATTCACCCTTTCGAACTGCACAAAGTGCGTTAATGTTCTCCACATCATCTTTGGTGACCAACACTGATGGGAGATTCTAAACCACAGTCATAGAAGTTGGAAGTCTGCACATTATATAATTGACCCAACATCATTTCGTACCGAATTCATATTCTCTCGTTACGGGGGAGAAAGAACTCACCGAGTCTCAAATTCAATATATTATTCCCTTTTTTATATAGAAGTTTTCTACACATAAAATAATTTAGACTAATTTCATCCTTTATATAATAATAATAATGTAACAATCTTCATCACCAAAATAAGGTTCAGCATCATGGTCGAACAGTGCAAAAAGTGATCCACAAAGAAGGTGAAGATAGCAACTGAGGAAGAAGATAAACTCCTGAGGGTGAATCGATATCTCCCACTAAGATTTCCTTCAAAGATAAACTACTGAACAAAGACTCTCAAAACTCCATGCAAACGGAGGAGGTAGTTGTGACAATCCTAAAATGAAAATCCAGGCACTTAAATAGGGATGGAATCGTCTCTGCAACTACCCTTTCTTCTTGTGAATATATATGACTTTTAAGAAACTGATATGCGCTCTTGCCCATCAAACCCCGCTATCGTCGATTTTGTTGTGTGATTTCCTAAGGCTTTTTCAATGGTGTTTATAAGGAGAAGGAAAACAAAAAAGCATGCAGCAGACAAATAAGTAAAGGAAATCTTGCACATTATAAGAGCTAGCAGAACTTGAAGAGAATGGATGTTACCTGAAACAAATTAGAAGAAGATGATGAAGGAGCAAGCCTGGAACTTAGACTTGGGACGTCCGAAATGGAACCTTTGAAATGTATCAGCAAAACAGAGTTGAACAGAGGAATAAATTCCCATGCAACAAAGGCAGAGATGAGATCTGAACATAGATGGAAGGACCACAGGATGAACGAACGCTGTGTTTCCTGTATCTTCAAATTGGTTTGGACCTTGGGTATAAAGGACATTGGACGTTGGAGATGTAAATGTCCTTCAATGCAATACATCCGCGGTTGGTAGAAAGCAAGTATGCATTGCTTCATCTTAACGCGATTTTCGGATGTCCAGAACCATGGTGCGTTATACATAACGTGGATCTAAACAACTTCCAAATGAGCTTTTCCTCTACAAACCAAGGGTTGGGCCAAAACGCGGGTGAATCAATGCTATTCCAAACACACACTTAATCTTTCCCTTAGTTTGGCTAGTGGGTAGGTTTCTTATCCTAAATCTTTTGAATTTGATAAAGTTATTCATATAATGCTATTGTTTTGATGTTGATTACACAGCTTCTTTCATATCAAAACTGGAGCTCTTTGCAAAAGTAAATGATTGGCAAAGTATAATCAAGTAATTAAAATCATGTTTTTCTTCTTCCTCTGAGCATTAAGGTTTTAGATTGTCTATGGCATGACCTTTTCCAAATTAAGTTGAATTCTACTGAACTAAAAAAAATCTTTCTAAGCATAATCAAATTTTTACTTTAAAAAAAAAGTGACTATATTTTCATTGTTGCATTTATCGGGCCTTGAGGCTGACTTGTTAAATTAAGAGATGTACAAGCAAAACAAAGAATTCAAGTATTAATATGCAAAGTTAGAATAAATTTCTCTAAGTTCTAATGTAACTACTTTTTACTACAATCAATTTGAGTATTCTCTAGAGTCAAAAGTCAAAACCATGTGAAACTACTTGATCAGATGGCATGAATTATCCAGAACACCATGGCATACCTTACTTTCAATTTTGTTTAAACAAATCTAGCACTATCTCTAACAAGTAGTTTCTCAACTGCTTGTGCATATTTCAGTAGCTAAATACAATGCAAAAGGTTGGCAAATAATACAATTCAAAGAACAAATCTACAATATTTGGTTTTGCTAATAACCTTTTAGAGTATTCAAAATATCTTGTCTTTGCTACTAAAAACATATTCATAGGCTTTTGCATATTAATACTTGAATTCTTTGTTTTGCTTGTACATCTCTTAATTTAACAAGTCATCCCCAAGGCCTAATAAATGCAACAATGAAAATATAGTCACTTTTTTTTAAAGTAAGAATCTGATTATGCTTCGAAAGATTTTTTTTAGTTCAGTAGAATTCAACTTAATTTGGCAAAGGTCATGCCATATTTATTTGATTACCTTAATGTGTCACTTATAGGTTTTGATGGCATCCTCTAAATGAATTAGGAAGATATTGCAACCTCGAAAAAAAATATACATAATTGAACAACAAACTGAAGTATTAAATGCTAATTAGGAATTCCAAAAGCATCTTACTTATATTATCCTTTATTGAGATCATGGTATATAAATATGGAAAAACTATGCCCTTAGAAAGTTGCTGCTTGGCTAAACTGTTTAGGATGTTGTGTGCATGACTTGGGCAGCATGGATAATGGGGAATAAATGTCTATAGATTTCAAGGAAGTCATTAGTATATTGTATGCATAGCTAAGTCCTAACTACTTGAGATTTCTTATACAACTTTTATATAACTGAGGAAGCCATTTTTCATACACATTTTGTCAATAAACAAGTCTCATCTCTTGCTTTGAAATAATCTCCAAGCATTTAAAAGTTAATTTCTTCAATCTTTCAAGAATGTTAAATGGAGCACTTGATTAGAATGCATTGCATGTACAATGTAAAAGCTAATAACAAAATTAGTTTAATACAAGTCAAATTCTCCATTCAACTAGATTCAACATTCCAATGATGGTACGGGAAAGACACACACAAAATTAGCCCACACCAATGTAGCCATGACAGAAAGATATGAAGAATCAATAAGCTATTAGGAAAGATATCAAGTCGGCACTTACAAGAATGACATCTAATGCTTCTTCATGCAACTCATCAAAAACCAACTATCTTTCTCTTCAAAGTGTGCCTTAATCTTGCTCTGCTCTCTTCGTGGTTGATGGATACCATCAGATGAGGAAATCCACACATATCGCCATCGTCTTCGCGGCCGATGGCTAGGTATTAGTCTTTAGACATCTTCTCCTTTACGGCCATCAAATGAGCTACACGTCTTCTCTTTCATGCGTTTAGAAGCCACCTGCAATTACTCACTACAAAAATATTTAATTAACCTAAAGGTTATTTTGGACATTTTAGTTCCATTCCTTTCTGTACCTATATCAATTTTCTTTAACCAAACATCAAAATAAAAAGATACTCTTATTCTTTTATATAACATACCAAACAATATCCCATGGCTTTTATTCATTTCCATTCCATTCTATTTAGTGTATTTCTAAGAAGCAAACGGACCCTTAGGTTACGTGGGTTGATCCATTGGTCTTGTCTTGCTCTTGTTGTCAAGACTTTCAAGTGGCCAATAACCCATTCTTATGCTGCAAGTAGGCTTATTACATTATTTTTAATGGTAGTTTAGAAATAATTTTTTAAAAAAAGAATTGAATTAGATTTTAAAATTATTTTCATTTCTTGAAAATTTTTTATTCCATTTAAGATACTTAGATTCCTAATTATTAAATGCATACTTGTTTAAAAAATTATTTAAACAAACATATAAAAAAAATAAAGAAGAGAGAAAATATATAACCAATTTATCTTATTTTGAGCCAAAATGTTTTACATCCAATCCCATAAACATATAACAAGAGATTTTATTACTGGTAGGCAATCATCAAGGATATAAAACAACTCTACAATATAGATGCAGTTCTATAGCTTTTATCATCTATCCTAAGACAGCCTTATATAGACTTAGCATACAACTTTTACAACTTATCTTCAATTCATTAGGTTTTCCCACACCTGTAGATTTTTTGCAAGTTTCTTAGAAACTCATGATACAAGGCAACCTCAAACAGGTTCAACTCTCAAGTTCTTACATCCGTTTGGTTACTAGGTTTATCTTCTTCTTTTTTCTTTTTTACAAGAGACCTAAAAACTGAATCTAAGAGAGAGAGACAAGTACACAAACTCTTAAAGAGTCCTCTCTAATATAATACTAACTTACAAAATATAACTTCAAAATATAATTGCTCAACATTCTTTTTCCCTTTTCCTTGTCCTTCTCTTCAAATGGTTTCTTTATATAGAATAACTTTTAGCAAATGATTGTTAGACAAAAGTTTTCTTTAAATGTGTAGATATTCTCTAACAATCAAGAATCTTTAACTTTATTACTTCAAATTAATTTGTAATAATATCATCGACTTATTTCCTTATTGAACAGTATTTAAAGTACAAATTGTTAATTCTACTAAGATATTCCTTCTAAAAGTTAAAAGATTTGAATCATTCTTAATTAGTGCTATTATGTTTCTCCTTTCTTCAATCAAAAAGTTTCTTTATTTAGCTTCCTTGAATCTTGGACTTGCCTTTTTCATTCCCTAATCATTTATGTCTCTCATAAAAAACATGGAAATCATTAAATCATATTAGTGTAATTCAATAATCATCGATGTATAAAATTTGTATAATAGAGTCAATAAAGATCTTTTCATATTTCTCAAACTTAACTCAATTAATCAAGTAATTAGAAAACTTTCCAAACAAAGATTCTAAAGAGCTTTCCTTATATATATATCATTCAAAACTTTTCCTTAAATCATTCAAAAACTTTCTTCAAACTTGTCATTTAAAATTTCTCCTTAAATTTATCATTTCATGATTCATAATATTTAAAAGTTTTTCTTATAAAATCTTTGACTCAATTAATAATAATTCTCAAAACGTTCCATAAAAGTTTTGACTCAAAAAATGAATCCTTTAAAAAACTTTCCTTTCCAACCAAATCATATAATATCTTTATTTAAATAAATAAAACACATTTTAGACCAGCAAATTATCCTTAGCCCAAAACAATATTTTTATAAATTACAATTTTGACCCAATAAACTATTTTCTAAAATTCACTTCAATTAAAATGTATAGTATCATTAAAACCAAAAAGCCTTTTATGCAATATTTAACCTTCAAATTTAGTCTCCAAAATAGTTTAGAAAAAGATGCGATGGATTCACCAATTTTGACGATTCCTATCTCCTTCATTTATTGTTTAAATTGGATAAAATTGATGTTGTTGTAAAGATTGTTATACAAACTTTTCAACTATATATAACTTAAAAACCAATTTAGGTCATTGATCACGAATTTTGGAAACTTAAATCCAATTTTTTCCTTAATGGATTATCCAACTAACACAAAATTTGAACCATATATTTTACATTTTGGCATTATTAAGACATGAACTAATATGATTTCTGTCACAAAATGCCATTAAGGAATTTTAAGGTCCATACTCAAATATACATGCATTTATGATTTTCTTTTTTTGGGTGCAAATTCACAAAATTAATGAGAAATTAAACATATTCGGACCTGTTTGGTATATAGTATAAGACCTGATAGTATAAATTAATATAATATATTATGAACTTATTACTTGTTTGGCACAAGTAATATATTGTATAAACTTATATATCATACTTCTCTTATACATCAAAATAATGTATAACATAATTATACCTTAAGGGTGGGATTACACCTTATTAGGTTTTGATGTATAAAGCCTTATTAATACATTTCAGTTTTAACCCCTCACCCATGGAGATATTTATTCGTTTGGTTGGGTCAGGTTTTAACCTAATCCGATAAGATTGATCATGGGTTGGGTATTAGAGTAGCCTGATATTCGGCCTAATTTTGCATTATGCTTCATTTTATAGGTCTAATGTATGGGTTTGGTCGGGTTTAATTAACACTGGTTGGAATCGAGTTAGTTTAGTCATTTTTAAATTTTTGGTAAAAATTATAAAATAACTCTAAAAAATAAAATTTTCATATAAGTCCCTATAAAATAATTTTTGATAAAAATTATAAAATAATCCTAAAAAAATTTCATATAAAATTATATTTTACCAGTAAAAAAATTTTATATAAGTCCATATAAAATAATTTTTTAAAAAAAATTAATAGGATTGAGATGGGTCACGCAAAAATTGATTTAGTATTGAACTCGATTTAATTGGTTTAGTTTGGGGTTGAGTTATATTAGTTTCTCAAGCTAAGCGACTTTTTTCTTTAATATTTAGTAAAAATTATAAATTAACTCTTAAAAATTAAACTTCATATAAATCCTTATAAAATTATATTTTACCCTTTTATTTACATAAGTTCTTATAAAATAAACATTTTTAAAAAAAATTCATAAGATTGGGTCGAGTAGCTAAAATTGGCTATCATGACCAACCAGGCAAGATCAGATCGCTTATGTTATTAAGTCGTCATGCACTATTTACAACCTTATTCACCTTTATTTTCTCTTTAAAAATTCATATAATATAATAAATTTAGATAAATATAGTGTATATTTTAAGTAAAAGATATTTTTGTCAAAATAGTTGCTTTTTATTCTATCTAATCTTATATAATACATCATCAAATAAATAATAATATTATCTTATATAATACATTATCTTATATAATATTATACCAAATATTACATAATCTTAAGATTTTATTAGGTCTCATTTTATCAAATCTTATACTATCAGACTTTATCATATATATTATATCAAACAGGCCATCAAACACATAGACGAAAAGTTTGAGCCAACCTAGCTATATACGAATGAAAAGTTTTGGTATTTACTTGTACAATAAAAATGATCTCCAAACATTTTGTCCCACGTGATTTTGATAAAAATAACTAGCAGAACTCTGATCTCTTTTTTATAACGGATGCACCGTAATTTAGGAGTGAAGAATATAGGTGCTACATAGGGAGTCATTGTTCTCTATGTGTTCTGTGTGTTTTTTGCTGGAGGAAAAAGTACATTTGTTTTCACAGTCAATTTCTTTCTGATTAGTAGCAAGCCACACTCCTAAAAAAATTGGCAACCCTTGTTAAAATTAAAAAACTAATTACTTAGTTGTCAATTAATTAATTAAATCAATTATTAATTAATTCATTAACTAAATTAAATTATTGAATTGAATCATTAGTTAATCTACCATTAATGACCCAAATTCTAATAATTTGTTTATTGTGGATGTGTGTGCATGTCTGAGAGAATTCTAGTAATTTGTTTATTGTTTATGCGTGTGTATTCTATTTATTTATTATCATACATTATATAGTGAAAATTGTAAATTGGTTCTTGTAGTTAATTAAATTATTTTTAATATTTTAAAATTATATTTAACTTTTTTATTTAATTTTTGTTAATAAATTTATATTTTTATATAATATGTGTTTTTTTTAAATAAAGTTACTTAATTGTTTCATTATTATATTAAAAAATATTACATTATATTATATTAGAACTTAACATTAACTTAATTGTTTTTATTGTTATATTAAGAATAAAATTACAATATTTTCATATTATATAAAAATTTAATATCTTTTACAGAAAATTTTTTTAAAAAAATTTCTATAATATATATTGAAATGTCAAGAAATTTAAGTATAATTTTTAAAATAAAAAATAAATATAATTTAGTTAAAATCTAACGTAATTTATTATAAATTATAAGTGAAATAAATAATAAATTTTTAAAAATTAAAACTCTAAAATAATTAGAAAAATGTCAATAGACAAGAGAGTTTAAAAATTTAATAAAAAAGTTGAACAAGAGAGTAATTGTAGGAGCTGCAAGTCTGCTACTATTAGTGCATTTGAATAAGCGTTGAGGAACCTGAAAATCTCATTTACTAATCATAATATATAGAAATAACAAATTATTACTTTATCCAAACGTGATTTGAAAGAATTGAAACTCTTATCCAAACATACACTGTATAGCCTTTCACCTTGGACTTGAAAAAAATCAAGTCAATTTAAATTCCTCTCTCTGTTCCTTTCCTTCGTGCGAGGAACTCCAATTATTTACATTGAAGTCCACAGCGTTGCTCGTCCCGTGGCGGAACGCGAGCCAATGAAATTTAAATCCTTTGGATTTTATTTAGATGATTGATACTTTATGTTTTTTTTTTTATTTTTTAAATTAAAATAATTAATACTTTTAAGATTTAAAATTAAAAAATTATTTTATATTTTATAAAATAAAAATATTAAAATTTATAATAAAAAATTAAATCGTTTAAATTTAATATCAACAATCTAAGTTGGATGTACAAAAAAAAAAACATGTTTAAAAAAAAGGGTACAGTGAATTGGAATCCGTCGGAAAAAGATTAGCATGGCCCGGTCACAGGAATGACGCGCACAAATTACTGCAACTAATGTGTTGTACCATATATTTCTATTTGTAGAAAGGTGTGGTTATTGTCTTATTAGGAGACCGCATCTACAGGAGGCTGGACATCACGTTGAAAGGTAAAGAAAAATTAGGACATCTCTCTGTACAAGAACTACCAGCTTTCTCCGGTGAAATATTTCGATCCTTAGCTTTCACTCCATGATAAACTATAAAATATTACTATAGGGAAAAGATTTCAATTTTTTTTTTAACCTTATCAAATTTGAAATTTAGGAGAGTCAGAACAAAATGATTTCTCTAAACATAAACAGCATGAAAATATTCAATTCGTTTTAAATTATTATTATTATTTTTTTTTTTTGTAACAGAAGGCATTTAAAGTTAAGCCATGAAACTCGTTTGATACAAGAAAATATGGGCCTGTTTAAAATTGTTTTTATTTTAATGTTTTCAAAACATATGTTTTTAAGAATAAGTTTTTGAGAACAAAAAAATTAAAAAATCTATTTGAATCATTATTTTAAAAGATAATTGTTTTCTGTTTTTTACTTGATTCTGTAGAACAAAAATTACAAAACACTTAAAAAGTGTTCTGAGTTTTTTGTTTTTGAAAACAAAATTTTGTTTTTTTGTTTTACAAAACACTTCATTAAAAACACATTATCAAACAGATTTTTTTATTTTTTTATTCTTGAAAATAAAAAAATTGTTTTGCAGAATCATATCAAACAGGCCCTAATCTCAAAATAATATATGAAAGAAGAATATTTTATGTCTATATGATAAATGATTATTAGTTTTCTAGATCGGTGAGTCGTCATCAGATTACTCTTCAACTTACTGAATCTCTAATGCCTGTTTAGGAAACAAAAAATTAAATATGAAAATGAAAATAAAAGATAAAAAGATGATTTTGGAGATAGAAAATGATTTTAATATTTTTATTTTTAATAATTAAATAATAATTAAAAAAATAAAATAGTAATTATATCAAAATTTTTCATTTCCTCCTGCTTTCTTTCATGATACCAAACAAGACGTAAAATATAGATACGTTGAATGAAAAATCATCGAAATTCAAGATTTAGATAAAAGAAAACAAATTGTTAATGCAATAAAAAATAATCGATCGACAGGCTACAGTATTTTAGAAGAGTGATGATTTTATGTTTTTTAAAACATATATTTTTTAATTATAATATAATTAATTATTAAATATGTAAAATAATATTTTATTAAACAATTATTTAAAATCTTAACTTATTTAAAAATTAATCATTTTTAAAATAATTAATTTAATTTTTATTTTATTAACAAATATAATTATAATAATAAATATATTAAAATAGATAAATTTTATATTTAATAATATTTATTAATTAATTATATTATGATTAAAAAATTTATGTTCTTGAAAACATAAAATTATCGTTTATTTTAAAAAGCCAAGATCAAATCACAACGCATAATATTTAGAACATAACACATGTTAATAGGCAAAGTAAAACAATATACCCTTGTACAAAAGCAACACTTGTCAATGTTGTACAGTATCAAATCAATATGTAGCATTCAATATTTATCACGTGAAGAAACTGGAAGAAGCAAGTAAAGTTTAGATAAGGATGAATAAGAAAACTTGATGAGTCATCTATGTTAATCGGAAATTAATTTGCTGTACCATATATTATTATCTGTAAGATAGTGTGGTTATTGTCTTATTAGGAGACTTCTGCAAGAAGAGACTAGAAATCACGTAGAAAGATATAAAAATATCAAGGTCTCGTTTGTTTGGATTTAAAAAAATTTTTAAATTATATGTGATATTTATTATATTTTTATAATTATTATTTAATAATATTTATTTTTTATTTTGTGAAAAAATAAAGGTATAAAAATTATTTTTATCTATAAAATTAATTTTTTTCATTTTTTTCATTTTGCATTTTAAATGAAATATATATATATACATATCTTTTCTTTTAAGGAAGAATTTTATTTTAAAGTTATATACAATATTTATTGCATTCTTATAATTATTATTTAATAATATTTATCCTTTTTTATTATTTTTGTAAAGAACAAATATCAAAGTTATTTTCTATTTATAAATTTTTTTTTATTTTTCAATGAAAGATGTATGTATCTTTTCTTTTTTCTTAAAAAACATAAGATTTATATTAGATCCATTTTGTACACAAAATTCTTTTTGATAAAAATGAAAAGAAAATATTAAATAAAATAAAATAAAATCAATTACATTTGATATGACATAAAAAGATAAAAAAAATACCTTTTATAATATAAAATTAAAAATAAGTAATAATAAAAGGCTAAAATATCTTTACTAACGATAATAATTGCCCCTGCTTAATTCTCCTTCTTCCCATTGCCCTCTTCATCCTCTTCTTACTCAATTACAAAGCAAAGATCAGAGCACATGTTTGGTATAATGTTGTAAAAGAAGAGATAGTGTTAAAAAAAAAAAAAAGATAAGTAAAGTTAGGTGAGATAAAATATTATTTTTTATTTTTTATTTTTTAAAAATAATTTAATAATTAAAAATAATAATTTAATTAATAAAATAATAATTATAAAAATATAATAAACAATATACAACTGTATAAAAGAATTACATCCCTTGTTACCAGACGGGACATTAAAGACTAGTTTTAACAAGCAATCATCATATCATAGTGTTTGAATACTCTTCTTCTTCTTCAATTAGCACCCTTACCTTCTTCCTCATCTGAAATATCAAACCCCACTTCCTATTCCAAAATCTAGAAAACTCTCTGAGAGCAAAGAATAGTGCACTAGCAAAGCCAAGAGAACTAGAGACCTTTAAAAAAGCACCCATCATCTTCTTCCTCACCAATCTGGCTCGACACTTACACTACTCCAAATTTGCAGCTCGAGCCTGTGACTTTGCAGCAACATAAAAGGTGAATCTGACATTCTTAACTTTGCTTAAAGTGCCAGTTTGATTTCCAACCTCAGTTTGTCTTCATCGTACATCAAATAGCTAGTTTGCTGCTGAAAGAGGTAAGGGCAAAATGGACAAAGCAACATTTTGGCTCCAGAAGGTTTTTCTATTGGCGTGCATATCCCACAAAAAATAGAGGTCAAATCTTTTTTGACTTCAGAAATCCATTTTCGTTACCAAACGCGATTAGCTAATGGAATCTAATTCTATTTTCATTTCTCTCTTCATGTATAGGCTGATAGAAAAACTACTAGTTTTCTCCTATAAAATATTTCGATTCTTAGCTTCCATTTTATTTTGCAAAATATTTTGATCATTTAAACTATAATTACTACATAAACAGCATATAGAAATTTAGTTTAGAAATATATTTTTTCAATCATCAAATTTGAAATTTAGGATAGTCAAAACAAAATGATTCCACTTACCATAAACGGCATAATAATATTCAATTTGTTTTAAATTAATGTATTTTTTATTTTACAGCAAAATAATTTTTGTTTTAAATAATTTAAGCCATAGAGCTCGTCTATTACAAGAATGTACAGATTTTAAAATAATAGATACAAGGAGAATATTTTATATCCCATAGGACAAGTGATTATCAACCTTCTCCATGCGAGAAATAAATTGTCATTAGATTACTCTATAATTTAACAAGTCTCTAAAATTTATATATACCTAATAAAAAATTATTAAAGTACGAAACTTAGATATTAAAAGAAAGTAAATTATTGATACAACAGAAAGTAATTGTCAATAGATCGTTTCAGAAAGTCTGAATTCAACCCCAGAGCATAATATCGAGGATATAACACCGTCAACAAGATAGAGTAAAGCAATATTTAACAAACAGATAATTATTTTTAGCTGATAAAATATCTGTACTAAGCGTATACGTATCGTACAATATTTACCATGTGAAGACATTGGACGAAGCTTACGTAAAGTTTAGATGAGGAAGAGTAAGAAAAGTTGACGAGTCATGGTACTTCTGTAAAGGTGAAATTAATATGGTGTACCATATATTACTATTTGCAGAATAGTAATTATTGTCTTTTCAGGAGATCACTTCAATAAAAAAACATTATATTAAAAAATTCATATTATATAAAATTTATAATAAAATATTTTAAAAATTAAAATTATTATTCATAGTTACCATTATTATCTAATTTTAAAAATTTATTAATAATTTTAAGATATTTAAAACTGATAATAAATCTTTTAAAATTTAATAATAATGATGATTTTTAAAAATTATTTTAATTTTTAAATTCTTTATTATAAATTTTATATGATATAAATTTTTTATTATAATTTTTTTTCAATAAGTAAAAGCTAGACACTGGGTAAAAAGATATAAAAAGAGAAAATTATAAATTAAAATTAAAAAAATTATTTTACGGAATCTATTACTGCAATATATTATTAATTTTAATTAAAATCAATGATATTTTATTCCAAAATAATAATAGCAAATTCTATAAAATAAGTTTTTTCCAATTCTATATTCTTATTCATAATTCTCCCTGTAAAGAAACCAAGACGTCTTTTTCTTCCAAGACACAGATCCCGACTTTCTCTTGTATATTTTTCGATCCTTGGCTTCCATTTTTCTTCTGTAAAATATTTCTCCTATCTGTGCAACTCCGATCAATTGACATCAGAATAGTGTTGTAAAGAACTAATATTTTATCAATAATATTGTAAGCTTTCTATCATCTTTCAACTCTTTTACTTAGTTATTTATTTTTCAATCTTAGTTATTTTAAATTTTATATGCTTTAATGATAATATCTTGTTTGACTAGCTTTTGTGCCTTGCATTGGCTTTCTTTGCTGGAATTTAGGGGGGAAAAATTTATAAGTCAGCAGAGTCTTAAGAGCCATAGACTATGTTTATGATGGAACATATAAAGTTCGTAGAAAATGAATATAATAAAGATGATAAAAAAGCTTATAATGATAAGTATGACTTTTAAATAATTTTTTATTTTGATTATAAAAATCTTGAATTGTTTTTAATGAAAATTCTCTTTTTTAAAAAATCATTAATATTTAAATATTATTTTTTTCAATATTCTATTAAAGATTTAATATAATCAAACTTAACACTATTTTTTGAGTTTTTTTTTTAATTTTTCTTCTGATACATATATTTTATTATCGTAGAATAACATATAATTATTTCCCTCAATTAGGGTGTTTGATTGAAGAAATTTTTTTATCTAAATCATCTAGGTCACTAATTACTTTTTTAATGATTTTTTCATCTAATTTCCTAAACCAACTAATAGTTATATTTATGGTAGAGAAAATCAAACCAGACTGGCTTGGCTCAAAATCAGTCAAACTTGGTCAAAAATCGAGTTGAACTAGACAGTTTTGGGTGAAAACCGGCTTTGAGATCATGGTTGAACCGGCCTACATTTTTTCTGCAAAATTATGTTATCTCCCGTCTCAAACTCGTGTCTCCCACGAACAAGCCGAGCGCCTCCTCCATTGAGCTGATGAACCATTCAGTATTCATTTGCAATATTATATATTTATTATGATTCCATTCTATTTAGCAAAGCAAAATGGACAGTATTCATTTGCAATATTATATATTTATTATGATTCCATTCTATTTAGCAAAGCAAAATGGACCAAGATCTTGTTCGAGGCCGTGACCACATTTGGCAAAACCACACCTTTCCCATTAAAGCATCATGCTTGTTTTAGTCTTGTTTGCAAAGCTTTAATATATTACATAAGAAATAAAAATAAAATTGATATATTTTTACTAAAATTAAATAAATCTATTTTAAACAAATTAAAAATTAAATATTTTGTTGGGTTTGATTTTATTTTTATGTATAAATTATAATTAATCATAATATGTTTTAAAATTTATTAATATTTATTTGTTATTATTTATTATCTTAAATTTTAATATATAAAATAATATTTTTATTTATTTAATTATCATTGGTTCGACCATAGTTGAACTAATAAATCGTGAACTAGTGATTTCACTGATTTAATGTCTGGTTCGATTTTAAAAACATTAGTTATATCTACAATAGTATTAATATTACTACTAATAATAAATAGATTATTTTTAGATTTTTTTTATCTATATACAAGTTATGTTCATAAGAGTTTTGGATGTCTTTCAAGTATAGTTTTGATCCTGATGCTATTATTTTTATTAGTCTATGTTCCTATTTTTCAATAACATCATATAATAACCATCGTGATAGTATTTCTAATTCTCTAATATTCATTAATTTAGGCTAAATATTAGCATCAAAGCCAAGATTTCAATTATCTTATTATTATTATTTTTAATATGTGTTTTAGTGTAACAAAAGAAGAAACACTCCTAAAAAGTTAGTAGCACAATTTTGTTTTACTTTTCAAAGTTTTTGTCATAGATGAATAATAGTAAATAGTTAGTGAATAGTATTAAATAGTACAAAATAGTGTCAATTTTGTCTTTTTGGTAGTAGAATGTTTATAAAACGTATTTCATTCAAAATTTGTATCTAGAAAACATTTAACGAACTTTGTGAATAAAAATATTACTTTACTGAAGATCCTTGATTTTCCATTTATCTCATATGTAAATTATTCTATTGTACATAAGAGTTGTATGACTCTGATAATATTGTTTGGATTCAATCTAATACCATTTTGTACAAATTTATCATAAACCATTTCTAAGTGTTTTTTATAATCTTCTTCTATATTAGAGAAAATCAAAATATCATTTAAATATACTATACAAAAATCTTTAAAATTTATACAATTTTCTCATATTTATTTTTATAGTTTTTTACTAGAGGTATTGGGATTTTCAATCTTTCATTTGTAAGAATTATCAGATTATGATTTATTTCTAATAGATAATATTTCTTTAAAAAGCTTATTCCTAATAGAAAATCTCCATCTATGAAAGGAAAATATAATTTTTTTTGTATAAGAAATTCGTTATTTCCTAACCTCATTGGAATATTATTAGCTTTATACTCTATGGGAGTTTCTCTGTCATCAATTGCACCTGCTACAATGGGTTTTTTTTTTAACTTTTTCTATTTTTCAACTAGCAAAACATTACCTCTATAGATACTTGTTGTAGCACCTATATTAACTAAGACATATAATTGATATTATTTATATCTCTAAAATTTAAATTGAGATGACACATAAGTATAACATTTTTTATTTTAATGATAAGAAAAAAGTATTTCTTCATTTCTCAATTTTAATTTTGATATTGCTGAACATATTAATGTTATCTATTCTCTTAGATTGAGTTGATATATGAGAATATTAAAACAATACTTAGTTCCTAATTGATTCTTAACTTGTTTATTTGTTTTTGCCATTTAGCAGTGGTTTATTACTTTTTGACATGCATATCTAATCCTATTTCCTAAATTATCTTAACCATTGGATTTTTCTAAGAAATTATTATAATTATTATTACATATTTCATCCCATGATGGTGGCAGCTTATGGAAATATTGATTTAACCAAAATTTTAAATCTACATTATTTAACTAGTGGTAATAATGTTGAAAGTTTTTAGAGAACTTGCCTAATTCTCTAATATTGTATAATTTTAATTTTGTGAGAATGTAATTAGTATTTGAATTAAAATTAAATTCATCCATAGATCCATAAAATTCTAATTTTATTATTTTCACTACATTTTGAAAGATTTGTTCAAAAGTTTGGAAATTATTTAATGACTCACTTTCTAAAGTTTTTTTTTTTATTATTGAATCTTCCCATTTTCTAAGAAATTGCAAAGTGTCTCTTTGCAAGGTTTCTACTATAAAATTTAGAAATGTTCCTTTTAACCATTTATCTTTGTAATTAATTACTATTAAAGATAAAGATTATGCCCAATCATCAATAACTTATTTATATTAATCATAGTGAACATTTTTTAAATCTAAATATGTACTATTTACTGATGCATTTTGTCTATTTAAATCATCCCTTCTACTATTTGTAATCAAGATTTCATCTTTTTGCTATCTAGTTTGTTTAGACGAACTACTATTTTTAGTATTAACAAAAATTTTCTCAAACTCTGTTTAAGTATAAGGCTTGGTTTTAAGATCTATTTCTAGATCATTCTTCACTTATTTTTCTTTTACCTTTATCCCTTACAAAAGATTGTTCTTTTGTGTCTTTTAAATTTCTATCGTTTGCTATAGAAGTGCTTTCTTTTGTAGCCATTTCTAAATCTATTTTTTTAAACTCAGTATACAACATTTTCGGCTTCTTTAGAGTCAAAGTTTTTCTCTTCCTCTATAACCTTTACCTTTTTATTATCTTCATCACTAAATACATTAATAGTATCATATTGAAGAAAATAATAATTATGACTTTCAAATAATTCTTCATTTTAATTTTAAAAGTCTTAAATTGTTTTTAATAGATTTTTTTTTTGAAAATCACTAGTATTTAAATATTGGTTTTTCTAATATTTTAATAAAGATTTAGTATAATCAAACTCAGTACTATTTTTTGGGTTTTTTTTTTTAATTTTTCTTCTAATACACATATTTTATTACCATAGTATAACATATGATTATCTTCCTCAATAAGGGTGTTTGATTGAAAATTTTTTTTATCTAGATCATTTACCCTATTGACTACCTCTATGATTTTTTGTTATTTTTTCATTTAATTTCCTAAACCAACTAGTAGTTATATCTATAATAGTATTGATACCAATACTAATAGTAGATAGATTAATTTTAAATTTTTTTATTTATATGTAGGCTATGTCTATAAGAGTTTTTCTTTTTTTCATTCTTTCCATACTCATTTTCTACACAAATTACCTGATCTATCTTAGACAAACTTATGGTTCATAAAACCATCTTGAGTTACTAATTTCTCCTCGTTAACCTAGCACACAAATGCCCAACACATGGCATAACAAAATGCTAATAACAGAGGATACTATCACTCAAGTATGGGATTCTAGGTTGCTAAGAATGAAGAATAGATAACTTAAATAGCAAATAAGAATAGAAATATTTATAGAAAACTTACAAACTTGCTGCAAATAGATTTAAAAATATTATTATACAATACTATGCTCCGATACAAATATTATTGGAGTCATATAGCTCTTGTGCACAGTGGAATAATTTACATATATGGTATATACTGATGTACATACATATGGATAAATGTAACTACGAAAGAATCTTGTAAAAATAAGAAAAGTCAAAAAGCGAATAGTTACATATGTCCTTTAGTGTAGCATAAGGAGCAACACTTCTAAAAAGCTAGGAGCACAATTTTGTTTTACTTTTTAAAGTTTTGTCATATATGAATAGTAGTAAATAGTGAGTGAATAATGTTGAATAGTAAATAGTGTCAAAGAGAGCCAATTTTGTCTTTTGGGTAGTAGAATGCCTATAAATACTTGTATTTCATTCAAGATTTGTATCCAAAAAATATATGATGAACTTTGTGAATAAAAATATTACTTTACTAAAAATGCTTGAGTTTCCATTTACCTAATATGTATATTATTCTGCTGTATATAAGAGCTGTGCTACTTCGATAATATAGGTATCAGAGTAGAGTATTGTAGAGTAATATTTTTAGTTTTATTTGCAGCAAGTTTATAAATTTTCTATCAATCTTTCTGCTCTTATTTACTATTTAAGTTATCTGCTTTTCATTCTTAGCAGCCTAGAATCCCATATGCTTAAGTAATAATATCCTTTGTTACTAGCAGTTTGTTGTGCTATGTGTTGGCTATTTGTGTGTTAGGTTTATAAGGAGAAATTAGTAACTCATGATGGTTTTAAGAACCATAGGTTTGTCTAAGATGGATTAGGTAATTTGTGTAAGAAATGAGTATGGAAAAAATGAGAAAAACTCTTATGAACATAGCTTGCATATAGATAAAAAAATCTAAAAACAATCTATCTACTATTAGTATTGGTATCAATACTATTATAGATATAACTATTAGTTGGTTTAGGAAATTAGATGAAAAAATCACAAAAAATCATGAAGAGGTAGTTAGTATGGTAGATGATCTAGATAACAAACTTCTTCAATCAAACACCTTAATTGAAGAAGATAATCATATATTATATTACGGTAATAAAATATGTGCATTAGAAGAAACATAAAAAACCCACAAAATAGTGTTGAGTTTGATTATGCTAAATCTTTTAATAAAATATTGGAAAAACCAATATTTAAATACTAGTGATTTCCAAAAAGGAGAATTTCTATTCAAAACAATTCAAGACTTTTATAATCAAAATGAAAAATTATTTGAAAATTATAATTATAATTATTTTCTTTAATATGACTTATGTATCTAGTGATGAAGATAATGAAAAGGTAGATGTTAGAGAGGGAGAGAAAAACTTTAACCTTAAAGAAGTCAAAAGTGTTTATATTGAGTTTAAAAAAACAAATTTAAAAAAATGACTATAGAGGAAAGCACTTCTACAACATATGATAGAAATTTAAAAGACACAAAAGAACAATCTTTTGTAAAAGATAGAGGTAAAAGAAAAAATGGTGAAGAGAAAGATCTAGAAATAGATCTTGAAACCAAGACTTATACTCAAATAGAGTATGAGAAAATCTTTGTTAATACTAAAACTAGTAGTTCATCTAGACAAATTAGACAATAAGAGGATGAAATTCCTACTACAAATAGTAGAAGGGATGATTTAAATAAATAAAATTTATTAGTAAATGGTACATATTTAGATTTGAAAAATATCCTCTATAGACAATATGAACAAGTTATTGATGAGTAAGCATAGTTTTTATCTTTAGTAGTAATTAACTACAAAGATAAATGGTTAAAAGAAAATTTTCTAAATTTTATAGCAAGAACATTTTAAGGAGATACTTTGCAATTTCTTAGAAAATGGGAAGATTCAATAATAAGACAAGTCAAAAAAGTGAGTTATTAAATAATTTTCAAACTTTTGAACAAATCTTTCAAAAGGTAGTGATAATAATAATAATAATAGAGTTTTATGGATCTATGGATGAAATTAGTTCTAATTCAAATACTAATTACATTCTCACAAAATTTAAATTATATAATATTAGAGAATTAGACAAGTTCTCTAAAAAATGTTAACATCATTACTATTAATTAAACAATATAGATTCAAAATTTTGGTTAAACCAATATATCCATAAACTGCATCCACCATGGGATGAAATATGTAATAATTATTATGATGCTTTCCTAGAAAAATCTAATGGTTATGATAGTTTAAGAAATACGATTAGATATGCACATCGAAAAGTAGTAGACCACTGCTTAATAGCAAAGACAAATAAACAAGTTAAGAACCAATTAGGAACTAAGTATTATTCTAATATTCTCAAAAATGATTGGCAATTTGGTTATAGTACTTTGAGGCAAAATACTTAGAAATATAAATGGAAAAAATTTGAAAAGCGCAAATATATTAAGAAAAAGAAAAGATATTGAGAAAAAGGTCACAAAAACAAAAAAAGGTTTGTAGATGTTATATTTGTAACGAGGAAAGTCATATAGCTCCACAGTGTCCTAAAAAAGAAAATGACGCTAAGAAAATAAGTAAAACTTTAGATACTAATAAATTAGAAACTTGTTTTGGTGAAAATATTTTTGATAATGAGTCAATCTTATATGAAATCGCCAATGTTAGCGAAAATGATTTAAATTCATTATGTGATGATAATGAATGTAAATTTATTTTCATGATGAATACCCATGAATTTAGACCTACACCTAAAGAAGAAATTTTAGCTATTACTAAATTAGGAGAAATTATTAAAGAAGATATAACAGTAAAAGATAGTCAGTTAGATAGATTAAAACATCTTCAAAAAGAAAAAGCATACAAAATTTCCAAAATAAAATTTTAGAGTATTAAACATTTTGAACAATTTAATGGAAACACCACAATAAAAAAATTGCAAAGATGTAACTATAGAAATTCCAATCTTTGACAAAAATAAAGTAAAAGAGTTTAGGAAAAAATATCTTCGACTTAGATATATACATGTAGGAGTTATTCAAGTTAAAATAACAAATTTATTCTATCAAGGAATAAATATCCAATTTTAGCTATTATGATGGATAAAAGATGGGTAAACAATCCAATTAAATCTGTCATAGGATAAATACAATCCAACCTTGCAAGTGAAAAGTTTGGTTTAAAATAAAACTAAATTATTTCATTTCAATTATTGATCCCAATGTACAAAATATTGTAACATTGATAATTCAAACAAAAAATATTATAATAAAAAAAATAGTCATAGTTTGGCTATAAAATGGAAAGCAATCCATGAATTAATCAATGTAAAAAACACCTATAAAAAAGATAGATAATAAGATAATTGAAATATTTGAATCATGAGGATTTCATACTGATATTCAACCTAGATTAATGAATATTAGAGATTTAGAAATATCGTCAGGATGATTATTAGATGATGTTACTGAAAAACAAGAACATAGATCAACAAAAATGATTATATCATGATCAAATCTATACATGAAAGACACCAAAACTAGGGTAGAAAATTTTTTACCTAGGTTTACACTAATAAATACTTCTAATCAAGAAGAAAGTGACAACAAATATGAAAACTCTTACATACCCATATTTCCTAGTAGAAACTTTACTAGTAGAAACTCTTCTAGTGGAATACAACTTAATTTAGAAGAATAGATAACATTAATATGTTAGCAACATCAAAATTAAATTTGAGAAATGAAGAAATACTTTTTGTTCTCATCATCAAAACAAAAAATATTATACTTATGTGTCAACTCAATTTAAATTTAAGGGATATAAATAATATCAATTATATGTTTTAATTGATACATGTGTTACAATAAATGTTTGTGGAGGTAATGCTTTGTGTCATACCTTACTATATAATGCTTTTCCTACTACAAATATGTCATATAAAACTTAGAGGAGTTAATGGAAACCTGAACTAATTAAAATTTTCTTTTTAAAAAATTTTCTCATACAATTTCACTATTTATTTGGTCATTCATAGAATGTTATCCAATCTTAAAAACAAATAATTAATTTTAGAAAAATTGTATGAGGTCAGTTTAGGGCTCTACTGCAAGCTCTCTTAGCCCTTTATAAGGAAAAAAAAATAATTACTTAGTGAAGTACATATAAATTCATATAAAGTTGCTCATAAAACAAACTAGACGGTTCTACCCCTCATTTGTCATATTATTATTACTTTGCCTTTATATAAGCACAAGCATCTTTGCATTTTAGGCACACTAGTCATATTCTTTTTACTTTAGGGTTGGGTATATATATATGGCTTTCTATTACATACACTATTATCATATAGTATTATAACATAACTGATACATACCATAATCCAAATATATTTGATTACATGACAAAATGTGATGTATAAAAGTAAAGTCCTCAATTTATGCCTCCACACTCTTTGCCCTTTCTTTGCTTGAACTCGAACCAAGCATGGATTATATTTGGAGTGAGATTCAGTAGTAGTAAACTAATCTCATTCATAAGCAAGCATGTAAGTACATAACATAATGTCAATCAAGGTGTCATATACCATATAGTAATGCAAGGAATTTTATAGAAGGCTAAGCATAATTTAAGCATACATGTCTCATCTTATAGCATAAATGACAACTTAATATAGCATAACACTCATCATTATACGAACATACAAGTTTAAAGAAAGAGAAAAGAAAACTACTATCTTAGCAAACTTTGCTCCTCAAGCTTTGGAATTCAGTTTACTTGCTTTTGAAGTTCCCAAATAAATATCAAACCCTATAATCATAATGATAATTCATTATAATCAACACATAAACCTTAAATTTTAAAGTAGTATGACCCTTTTAAACTCATTGGAATTAGAAAATTCAACTCCTTCCCTTCCAATCCATTATGGCCGAATAGTGAGCATTTCTTAGCCAAAATTTAAAAATTTTATTCCATAAGTTTTGAGGACATTGCCATAGGTATTTCTAGCTAAAAACACCCTTGTGAATCCATTGTAATGGATAAAATTATCAAATTCCATCTTCAACAACACGTTTTGGTCATAACGTAACCTAGCTTTGTTTTATGCCCAAAAGTGAGTTTCTTTAGTTCTAAAAATTTCATACCCTCTTCCTTTATGTTTTAGGACTTGAAATTTGGTATACATGACTTTAGGACATTAAGAAAACACCATAAAAACTTTGAGAAAATTCAGACAGCATCTCCCTAACATTTTTATTTTCCCAAAAAATTATGGGCCTGTTTGAAACTTTTTTGTTTTAATGTTTTTAAAACAGATGTTTTTTAGAACAAATTTTGAGAAAAAAAAATTAAAAAATCTATTTGAATTATTATTTTGAAAAAGTAGCTGTTTTATGTTTTTTCCTTAATTCTGTAAAACAAAAATTACAAAACACTTAAAAAGTGTTCTGATTTTTTTTGTTTTTGAAAATAAAATTATATTTTTTTTGTTTTACAAAATACTTCGTTAAGAACACATTATCAAACAAATTTTTTTGTTCTTGAAAACAAAAAATTGTTTTGGAAACAAAAAACCAAACAGGGCTTATAATTTTTGTATTTTTCAAAGTTCCATCACATAACAACAATGGATAAGCTCATATGGCCTCCATAATTAATATATAAACTTCATTCCTAGGCCTTCATATTCAACATATAAACTCCATTTTTAATTATCCATATTCTATCCAAAAGTGACCCATAGCTAGGGTTTAACAAAACTAATTTAAACCATATGATTTTTAAGTATAAGGTGGAGAAAAATTACTCTTTAAACTTAATCCTTGCTTTCTTTGCTTTTCTCACACTAAAATCCCTTCTTTTTCCCCTTAAACTAACACGCCACCTTGAAGAAAGGATGAAGATCCAGTTGTCTTTTGGAGAAAATGGTTGGAGGATGAAGAAGATGGAGAAATTTGGAGAAGAATAGTGGTAGTTTCACTTGATTTCACTTCCTCTTCCACCTTTTCTCCCTTGCTCTCCTTCTTCATGTTTTTCTCTCTTTTTCCTTGTGTGTGGCGTGAAAATGGATGAAAGGAGGTGAAGAAGATGAATTTAAATAATCATGCCAAATTTAAGCCCTTGGATCAACCTTTTTAAGATCAAATCTTAGCCTTCCATTTTTTTTCTTTTGATTTTCTAATTTCATGACTAAATATCTTTTTTCTAAAATTCCTTGTCCACACACTTGGATGCTTATTCTTAGCCCTTAAGTTATGGTGATTTGATGGTTAGTAACCATGGTTAATTTTTTTTATTCAACCATGGTCAATTTCTAACTCAACCATGGTTAATTTCTAACCTAACCATAGTTAATTCTTTAAACTAACTAAAATCATTTCTTTTTTTTCTTTTTATTTTATATTTATATTTGGGTTTCATCTTCTCTAAAGCCCTAATTATATCTTTTTTCCTCTTATTGGGCCTTTAAAATCAGCTATTGGGCTTTATAGCAGTCTAAAAATCAGTATCTGGGCTTGATTAAGGTTTTACGATATAATACATACATTTAGACTTTTTAAAATTTATAAATATTATTTCTTCTACTTTCTGGTCATACTGAGCCTCAAACAAGGGCCCTTGATTCTCATAAATTTCGGTGACAATCGGATATCTGGGTCTTTAGGTGTAATTTTTACTGTTCTGTATTATGATTGTGCTCTAAAATTTTTATTTATTGTAATTTAGTCCCCGAAACTCCTTCAGAGTTTCCCAACCCTTTAACTATTTCTATTTCCATTGTTGTTACAACTTCCTCTTTTTATTTTGCTCATGGCTATTGATCGAGCTAACTGGATTCTAGACCAGATCCCGTTCGGCTATCTGGACAATATGGCATTATCAGACCCATCTCATCAAACGGAGTTTAACCGTGGGTAATGGATTTATGATATTCCTGTCTAATTTTTTGATATTTATGCCTAAAGCCACAAATAGAGGATAAAACTAGCGTTCTTTGAACTTTCAGGAAATTTATACATTTTGCTTAGCACATAACTTTTTTTTGCATTTTAGTACCTAGCTCCTTAATACTTAACCTTGGAGACTCTTTGGGACTTTTTTTATCTTTTTTTTTTCATCTATTTTGCCCCTAATTTTAAGGCACCTCTGGCCTTGACTCATCATTATTTACAATTTAGAATATTATTCTAATTTTATTAAACCTCAATTCACTCTATTTGAGGACTCCTTTTTGTATCCAGTAAATTTCATATGTTGACGGAGAAACCGTATGTTATGTTTCTCATGTTTTCTTATGTTTTCTTGCATTTTCGAGGGACCAGATATGACACTTTGCCAGTTGAAAAATGAAAAAAGTTAAAAAGACCTATTATGGCATGAGTAATAGATAGTAGAGAAATTCTCATAGAGTATAATGCTAATAATATTCCACTTTGATTAGGAAATAACAAATTTCTTATACTTAAAAATATTATATTTTTCCTTTTATGGATGGAGATTTTCTGTTAAGAACAAACTTCCTAAAGAAATATTATTTATTAGAAATAAATCATAATAAGGTAAGTCTTATAAATAGAGAATTGAAAATCCCAATATCTCTTGTAAAAAACCTTTAAATAAATATGATAAAATTGGATAAATTTTAAAGCTTTTTGTGTAGTATATTTAGATGATATTTTGATTTTCTCTAGTATAGAAGAGAATCATAAAAAACACATAAATATGGTTTCTGAGAAATTTGTAAAAAGCGGTGTTATACTTAGTCCAAAAAAGATTAAAGTAGAATAAGAAGAAATAGAATATTTAAGATTAAGATTAACAAAGTCTAGTATAAAATTACAAGATCATATTGTCTTAAAAATAAAAAATTTTCTTGATGAATTGATTGATAAAAAAAAATTACAAAGTTTTTTTAGGAATACTTAATAATGGAAGGAATTTTATAAAAAATCTTCCTAGTAAAGAAGAACTTTTATTAGAAAAATTAAAAAAGAATAAATCATTTGAATGGAAAAATGAAGATACTGAAATAATAAAAATCATAAAAAGTGAAATTAATAATTTATGAACAATTTATTTTCCTAAAATAAGAGATAAATTGATTTTGAAAACAAGCGCCAGTAATAAAATTTGGGGTACAATATTAAATGCTAAAGTTAATAATAAAGAATTAGTTTGTGGATATAATTCAAGAAAATTCAGAAAAAATTAAATGAATTATATAATTTATGAACAAGAGTTATTAGCTATAACAAATGAAATAAAACATTTTCATATTTATTTAATTTTTGGGGAATTTATTATTAGAACTAATAATCAATCAGTTAGAGATTTTCTTTAAAACAAAAGAAATGAGGAAAATCCAAGAAGAATTAGATGGTATGATTTTATTTGTTAATATATATTTAATATTGAATATATTAAAGGAACTAATTATTTTCTTGCAGTTTATCTTAGCTGAAATCCAAATAATGGATAAAAGGTAAAAACCTTAAATAGAGGGATAAATTACAGTTAAGAAAAATCCTAAAAAGGGAGAATCATCATAGCCTTCTCAAAAAAACTTTAAAGTACCAAGTGTAAATCTTATATTAATACCACCATAGTTTTTCACTCTATTAACCTATCAATATTTACCAAATTCTATAAAAAAAAACTTTGGAATCTATATACTCGATCTTGGGAAACATACAATTCTCAAAGTTTCAAAGAACTTTTGCAATAAGCAGAAAAGCTTAAAATACCTTCTCAAATATTTGATGACAAACAAATCATAGATTTCTATAATCTTGATTTGCCATGCCAAATTTATGACCATATCAATGGAATATGAAAAGCCCATAGTAAAGGAAAGGAAGCACAGTTCAAGAAAAATTTGACAAATCTTATTTCAAAACTCTTTGAAAAATATTAAAAAAAAGAAAAATAGCCGAAAGACTTGATTTTGAAAAATATTTTGAAAAATGATTTTGATTATACAAATTTTGATCATATTGAATATACTATGGATTTAATAAATTTATTGGAAGAGCCAGAAAATAGGTTTGAAAAAATCAAAAGGATTTATCTTTCAAAAAAGCAAAAAAGAGTTTACCTACTGAGATATGTGCTCTAATCATGAGACAAATTGAATTTAATTAATTTAAAGGGTTACATCAAAAATTCAAACAAAATATTTCACAAATTATTCTTACAAGTTATAATTTGCCAAAATTATATATTTTTATTAATCACGATAACTAAGACATCTCAGGTATCAAATGTGGAATTAATGGCAAAATTATATATTAAAATCAAGTTTGGGAATAACTCAAATTTTTTTCATATTTTATAAAAAAACAATGGTTTATTTTGTTATTAAAAATGATAGATTTTTGAGATATTATCCTTTCAGTGTTACTAGTAATATTGGTGAAAGGGTTAGAGAAAAATTTTATTAGCCCTCCCTACCAAATTAGGGAATTAAATGAGGATAAAAATATAGACTTTCAATTTCACAAACAATGTGAGGATGTTAACTTTTTTTTAAACAATTTTACTTTTAATAAATTTGCAAGCCAGAATCTCCTTTGGCTTAACATAAATGCCAAGCTCAAAAAGAGAGGTACAAATTTCAAAATAATTGATAGGAAGAGAATCTTTTTTATATATCTCCTGTATGATTATCAAACCACAATAGAACAATTGAATGATGTCAATACATTTATTCATAATTTGATACATTTTCAAAATTTAGAATTGTAACACCTGCTTTGTCGTAAAAGGGTTAGAAATGCAAGATTTTCAAAGAAAGTCCCTAAAAAGTGATGGGTAATGGACAAATGAAACTAGTCTTGAATTTCCTATTTTTTTCTTAGTGCATCACCTTCTTCTTCCCTCTTTTGCTTGTGCATCCTTGGAGCTTTCTCCAAATTTGCCCAGACTAGAAAACTTCATGGAGAAGAAGTAGTTGAAGCTAAGCGTGACTTATAAGACCAAAAAGCTAAAGTCATCTTACTTGTTCACTTTTTAATTTAGTCCCTAAATCATAGTTTCTCTATTTGGCTTCATTTTAAATTCTTTTCGAAAATCTTCTTTTTCATTATAAAATGTAGGTCCTCTAACTTATAAATTACCTTTGGTTTCACCCAAATTGAGTTTAAAACCATTTCGTATTATTCGGTCAAAGTTTTAATCAACCATTTGCTAAAATCACTTACCAAATTTTCTATTTAAAAATTCCCCGTGTGAGTTTTTCAAAATTTCTAAAAATTACAAAAATACCTTAACTTATTTTCACAAATTTTTTTAACTCTTTTGGCTTGGGTTTTTTTTGGCAATTCAAGCTTCAAATCTTCATTTTTAAGGATATGATTATCACTCTAATTTTATTTGGCCGCTAACCACTTGATTTTAGGGACTTCCTTTGAAAATCTCGCATTTCTGGCCCTTTTATGGCAAACCGGGTGTTACATTTCTTCCTCCTTTAAATAAATTTCGTCTTCAAAATTTAGAGGCATAAACATCACCCTAATTTTCTCATATACTTGCTTACTAGTCTTTTTCTTCCCCTTTTTCTTGACTCTATTTATTTTCTTCTAGAGCTACATTCCTTTAAGCTCATTTTTACCAACGTATGTGCATTTCTTGCTTTAATATATATATATATATATATATAACTCTTTTTCTCTAGTTTATTTCTACCCAGCATATGACTGATTGTTGTCGTAAAGGAAAGCTACTTTCTAATATTGAGACATACTTTACTAACTCTGGCCTTTAACTTGGGAGAGCTTATGATTTTATATCTACTTGGTCTTAACCCAACTCATAGGGTTGAACTTTCTTACTTAGTGGACTTACTTGTAGATACTCTTAGAGATAACATGTAATTGCACATTCCTATCACTATGATATCTCCCATAGCATCTTTTATTGGCTTTGGAAAAATCTCTTTATCTTTTTTTTTTTTCATTGCAAGCCCTTAAAATTGCTATTTGACTACTTAACCCATTTAAGAGTTTAGTTCACTATTTCTCTTACTTTCTTTCTTACTAGCTCATCTCCTAAAAACATTTCATATCTCTTTTTCTATCATAGGCCTCATATCTTAACCACTTATTAGGATTATAAATTCTTTGAGGAATTTCACTTTTTACTTGTCCTAGTTTCCTTACTTACCATTGCACTTGCCTTTAAGGCCTGAACTTTGCTTTACTTGCTTTATCTGTTTAGGAGAAACTTTGTTTAACTCTCTCTCTCTCTCTACTTGAGAGTAAGTATTAATTAGTTTCTCAATTTATGTAACTGGCTAGCATGATTTTTTTAATCTCATACACTAACACTAAAGAGTGACTACCACCGACTCATACTGCATACATGTGGGAGACTGACTACTCATAGTTTCAGTTGCTAAAGATATGATCTACCACTTACCTTATTGTAAAGAACTGTATCAAACCCTTTTTTAAATACATACTTTGGCATATGGAGATTTTTCCCTCTTTTGGTGTAATACCATACCCTTCTAACCCTTTTTATACATCTATAGGGTCATGCTTGTTCAGCTCCATTAAATGTTCAAGGAAAAATTCAATAAAAATAATGGATTATTTGACGTTGCATAGTATTTTAAAATTTCTTTTTAGCTCCGTGGATCCTGTAACCTCCCTAACATCATTTTCCAATCATAATTCATCTATACAAATCACAAACATCATAAAACATCTCATGGAAGTCGGATTTGGAGCCCCATATATAAAAAAATTACATGACCATTTTTTAGCTTAACTTCCATATTTCTATCATAAATTTTGAAAATTCGTAACTAAATCTAGAAAAATTGAAATCTAGTAAATTATAGCTTTTTTGAAAGCTTTGGGTGTTAAATTTATGCTAAAAATAATTTCAAACCATGAAAATGTCATTTGGATTATGTTTGACAATAGATAAGTGACATAGGTTGACTGCCTAGCATTTCTGATACAATTTATTAATATAAATTTTAGAAATTCATAACTAATTTTACAAAAATCCAATTAGAAAAATTATACCTATTTAAAAGATAAAGGTGCTAAATAAAGGGAAAAAATAATTTTAGATCAATTTAGAAGCTTTCAGGCCCTGAAAACTGATGAAATAGTAACAGAGATTTGACTGCACCCTTGATACTAATCTAGAACTTCAAAATTTTGGTTCTTCCTTTATAAACCTCCAAATGAGTTGCTTCTAGTTGGTACAAGTCACTGTAAATGTCTAGTTTCTCCATGTAAAATTTCAAAGCCATTGGACTTCATTTGCCCCTCAGATAAAATGAAAATAAAATCTGACCAAGTGAACAATGCTCATACCAAAATCAACTTCTGATATGGATTTTGAAAAATCATAATAAATTCTATAGACTTCCAAATAATGTGGTTCTTAGACCATAAAAAAATCTATATGAGATCTATATGTATGCAAAATCTCAGCCTCAAAATCGTTCATTTGGTTAAGTTGGGGTTCCACTCACACATTTGGTCATTTTTTGTCCTATAATGGTTCAATTTGGTGCCAAATGGTCTTCTCTTTAAACCAATACTAGTTGGGCACATCTAAAAACTCTATCTATCCTAAATATGCATGCCAACTGATTCAAGAAGCCATGTGACTCAAATTCATTATACCATTTGTTCATATGCACAAAATCTTACAACCACCACTAAGCATATGGAAGTCAAGAGCATACATACTAGCACATATAACTCCAAAATCCCTTCACTCATCATAAATACATGTTTTTGCATATGTTCAAGAGTCTACATCATGGGTACAATATAAATTTACATATATTGACATCAAATGCTACAAAAGACTCTTTTTCTCATTTCTTTGTCAAAGTGTGGCTTCTCAAGGTTGTTGGTGCTCATTCCTTGGCTCACTTGATCCACCTAGACAAATTTAGATAATGGGGAGGGAAGAGTGAGATTCTAGGAATCCCAATAGCCCTTTTCCCTTTTAAACACACATAATAGATGCAAATTTAAGTTTAAAAATGCATGCATGACTATCTTAAAAATTATGAACATACATAGAACATTTCTTTTGTTCAAGAGATCACATAAATCATACATAGGCTTGCCAAAACAATGGTTTAGCCTTACCCATTCTATTTGGGACTTTTGGACTTACGTTACCTATTTTTAAGGAACTTTTGACTAGGCCTTACTCTTTCTAGAGATTTTTAGCTTTTTCTCATCCATCCTTGAAGGCTTTTGGCTCATCTTCACCCTATTTAAGGGGCTTTTGGCTTCATCAAGTTCAAGTAAAACAAAACATGTTCATAACGCATCTTTTAAGCACATAAGCAAATATCATGGTATTATGACATATACATACTTGCTAAAAACATTTTTCATGTCTTAGACATACATATACACACACATTCAAAGACAAGAAAACACCCAAGCATATATAAAGGAAAGGAAATGGGGCTACCTTGTATATAAGAACACATTTTAACTCTTGAAACTCTTTCCTTTCCCTTGGCCAAATACTCACAAGAAGGTGGAGCTTAATTCCTTTGACCTAAACACATCAAATGGGATATAGTTATGTTCTTGGAATAAATTCTAATGTCACAAATATACTAGAAAAGCTAGATGGATCATATGGTTTAATTATGGTTCCGTAAGGCATTTAACGAAGCAACACTAATAATCCATGATCTTGGCTCCATTCTCTCCCTTTCTCTATGACTCTTGGCTCTATTTAAACTCCTTGGAGTCCTCACACAATCATTTTAAGGAGCCTAGCTATAAGTTGCTTCTTTAAGCTATATTATGAAACCTATACCTCCATCTCATACGCTAGGCTTCCAAAAAAATTTTCAAGGCTTTCTCTCATATTCTCCCATCATATATGATGTGAAAACTAAGTTTAAAAGAAATCAAAACACTCTTTTGGTGCTTCTTCTAGCCTAGGCCAAGATACCCCTCAAGGAAGAAGCCTATGGAGTTTTCTTTACTTCTTGGATGGGAGGTGCATATGGGGAGCTTCCTAAAGATCTTAGGAGCTTATACAAACACTTACTTAGGCTTAGGAACTCTTGGATAAAATCAAATTTTTAGTTGTGTTCAAGAATCTCTAACTTTTCCTTCTTGAAAATCAATGGCTAATACATGGTTCTCTTTGCATATACATGTTTCCCACATTCTAATTCCTAAGATTCACCCTTAGTTTTGCTAAAAACAACTCCCTCTTGGCTATTCTATAAGAGGCCAAAATTCACCCAAAAGGAAACAAGGAAGAAGAAGTATGAAAGTATGGATGTTTGCCTTGGTTTCTACCTTGTTTCAAGTGCTCTTTTAAGTGATGAACTCCTCTTCTTGAAATTCCTCTCTTCCTCCTTTGAATTAAACCCAAAACAACACCAAACACCTCATTAAAACCATGAAAAGAAAGGTGGGAAGGAGGAGAATCAAGTTGCTAAAGGAGAAGCTATGAAATTCGATCAATTTCCTTACCTTTTCTTGGTTTCTTCCTCTCCTCCTTCGTGCGCCACCTCAAGAGCCTTAAGGATTTGTTTTTTAGCCAGCCAAAGTCGGTCAAAATGAAGGAGAAGGAGTTGGACATTTTTAAGGAGTCCAAAAGTCACTTTTTTATAACTTTTCTTTTTTGCAATTTAGTCCCTATTCTTGGTTTTATCCAATTAGGCTCATTTCAACTCCTTTTCAAAAGCTGTCTTTTCCATTATGAAATTTAGGTTCTTTAATTTATAAAATTTTTTTGGAACCACTCAAATTGGATTTAAAACTTTTTCAAACCTTTTGGTCAAAGTTTTGATAAACTCTTTGCTGAAATCGCTCACTGAAGGGGTTTTAACTATTTTAGAGGTTCTCATGATTTTTCAGGGCTTCTAAGAATCTCAGAAAGCTCAAATTTTCTATTTAAAAAGTCTTCCTATGAGTTTTCCAAAATGTCAAAAATTACGAAAGTGCCCTAACTTTCTTTCATAAAATTTTCTAACTCGTTTGGCTTGGGTTTTCAAGTATCTTATACCTTGGATTCTCGTTTTCTATTATTTAAAATTTTATTCTAATTTTTGTTGGTTTTAAATAACTCATCTCAGGAGACTTGCTTTGAAAATTGATTCATTTCGGTGTTTTTACGAAAATCAAATGTTACATCTGGTCAGGTTTACTATCTGTTGGGTAGTGGTCCATCTAACTCAACCCTAAAAAGCTACTACTTGTTTTCCTCATCCCATGTACTAAATTCATCTAGCGAAGAAAACTAGTCAGTGGTATGGGGGTCTAAGTATAGCCTTAATATCTCCATGGTAATAGTTTACCAAACTTAGGAAATCTCTAATCTTTGAGATAAAAACTATTTGAAACTAAACTGGTCTCTAGGATTATCTACTCTGTACAAACTATCTTAGGCTATCATCTCCCAAGAGTACTGCTATATATAAAAAATAACTATGGCTTTCTGAAACTCTATGGGATTTATTACGATCTCTCAGAACCCTGCTAGGGTTTATTATAACCCTTTAGGGTCTATTGCAATCCATTTCTAGAAGATTTTAGAGCCTAATATCACTGTATCAATAAAGAAAATACATACTTGCTAAATTTAGTAACCATCGCTCATAATCTCTAAGGCTAAACTCAGATATATGCTGTGCCCTTCATGTGAAATGGGTTCTATATCACTTGCTTCTCTATCAATCCCAAAATGATAACATTCAGGAGAGTTTTGACTTTTACTCATTACTCCTTTAAGGATCATCAAGTTTCCCCTTTCAGCGTTCTTATCACGCTTTCTTTCTATACTCTTACTAGTTCACATTATGTCACTTTTCTTTCTTTGATTGTTATGCGGCTAAAATTACATCTCACATATACTTGTTCTATCTTTTCTCCCTCTTATCCTATAATTTCTACTATGCCTATATTCCTTACTCAAGTGTCTTTAGCTCTACAGCAACTCACACATCAAGTGTGCCTTTAGCTTTAGGGTAACTCATACATCAAGTGTGCCTTTAGCTCTAATACCAAAAATGTAATACCATAAACTCACAAGCCTCAAATTATAACATCTAAGGCAAACCATACACAATTGCAATAAGATGGCACACTTGGCAACGGAAACATTAGCAGATGGATGTTGAAATCTTTCAATTTTATCCACATGAGTCATTTAAATTTTTCTCAAATAATTTTCATCCATATCATATCCAAAAAAATACAAAACAACTCAATTTTGGAGCTTACATCACAGATCACAAGCCCTCATATAAGAAATTCCATGTTTTCTTCTCGGCTTACAGGGCAGTTTACTAGTGTAAACTTTGAAAAATCATAATTAATTCTAAAAAAATTGAAATTAAGCACATGATAGTTTTCTAGAAAGCTCTAAATGTTAATCATAGTTAAAATTTATTCTAGACTATGAAAATATCAATTAGACCATGAAAAATAATGGAATAGTACCAAAGGCCTAGCTACGTCCTGATATTGACCATCAACTTCAAAAATTTGATTCTTCCTTTATGGACCTCCAATTGGAGTGTTCTTAATTGCTATAGAAATCTCATCATGTCTAGTGTATGCCCATCAAATTTCATGAGCATTAGATTTCATACACAAATTGACTCTATAAATAGTGCACAACCAAATCTGCATAATTGTTTCAACTTTAAAAATTCATAATTAATTTTTTAGAGTTCCAAAAAATATGGTTTTTGGCTTAGCAAAAAGCTCTATATGAGATCTATATTCATGCCAAATTTTAAGCTTAAATTTGTTCATTTGGTCAACTTGAGGTATAAGGTGCAAAAATAAGAATTTTAGGCACCATTTGGGGTCAAAATGAGCTCAAATGCTCTCCTACCCTAACTATGACCTCTTGAGGACTTGAGAAAGGTTAAAAATAGTATACAAGACTTATCTAAGAGGTCCAATTATTCATGCAACTCAAAACCACTTCCTCACTTGTTTACAAGATTACACAAGCCCAACCAGGCATATGGATGTCAAAAACATACATACATACATAATTGGTTCTAAAATCCTTTCATTCATCATAAATATATGATTTCACATATATTCAACCATTCACATCATATATACAACTCTTGTACATTACTTTTGTCATTCGAGTACCAAAAATCCTTATTCTAATGCCAAACTCTTCACTTCAAGCCATATCACCTCTTCCACTTAGTCATGGAGCTTCACCTAGGCAAAAGTAAATGTGTGGGGGAAAGAGTGAGATTCAACGAATCTCAATAGCTCTTTTACCCTTTCAAACATACATATATGATGCAATTACAAGGGATGTAAGCATGCCATGAAAGTTTCTAGAATCATGCATAGCCATAAATATCATGTCAATCAAATTTAAATAACTCAAATATGGGCTCTATAGGTTATTAGTTTAGCTTCACCCACGTTCTTAGGACTTTTAAATTTTTCTCACCTATTTTTAGGGACTTTTGACTTAGTCTTACTCTTTCTTGAGACTTTTGACCTTATCTCACCCACTCTTAAGGATTTTTCGCCTTATCAAACCTATTTAAGTCATTTCACAACAAAATAACTTTATAGAACAAGTCAAGGCACCAAGACTCTAATCCAATGGCTATAAACATTTCACAATTGTCAAACACACATACAAGCAATTCAAGACAAGCGATGAATCGAGTAATGCATAAGAGAAAGGTTAGAGAGCTACCTCAAGGTAGAAATTCAAGCTTTCCCTTTTTCTTTTTCCTTTCCACTCTTGGCTAAGCACCCATAAAGGGAGGGCTCTTGAGTCTCTTGGCCTAGACACATCAAACATAACACAAATCAAGCCTTAAAACCAATTCTAGCTTCATAAAATCCTAAGCTAGTTCACTTGGTCTTAAAACACTAACATGATCCATACATGGCATAAGGAAGCAACCACTTGAAATCATGCTATTGGCTCCCTAATTCTCATTCTTTCTAGACCATATGACTTTATATAAACTCATTGAAGCCACTATAAACTCAATCTAGGAAGCTAAACTCTAGGTTGCTTTTTTATGTCTAAATGGGACCTAAACTTGCATCTCACAAACCAAGTTTTCTAAATTCAATTCATTGGTTCCTCTAACATCTATAATTCATGTCTAAGCCTCTTCTATCCTTGGAATTGAAAAAAAAAAAAACTCTCCCTAGGTGTCAAAACTTCCTTGAGGCCAAGACTTAACATTAAAAAGGGGTCCAAGGAGTAGCTTGCTTTTTCTTGTCGGAATGATTTATATAAAACTTCCTAGAGGTCTTGTGGACTTATACAAGCTCTGACATAATCCAAAGCATCCTTAGAAAAATTCAGATTTTCATAAGTGCACTATAATCCCTAATTGTCTCAAATTGTATTATGTTGCTTCTCTTTCACTTCCAATTGAAAATTCCTACTCCTCTTGCTCTAAATTCCTCATTTGTAACTTGCTAAGACTTGAATTAATTCTCTCTTCAATGGGTTTGATTCTGACCAAAAATTACCATGGAGGAACAGCCAAGAAGAAGCAAAAGAAAGCCATGTAGCTTACCTTGGTTTCAAGCTTCTTCTCCAAGGATGCACAGGGAAATAGGGGAAGAAGAAGTTGATGCACAAAAAAAGTAGGAAATTCAAGACTAGTTTATGCTTCTTCCTTCCTTAGCCATCCTTTCCTTTCTCTTCTCTTTTCCCATGTTTTTACCAACTAATTGAGGCTTAAACATGTTTGATTTAGTGGGAAAAGGAGAGGAATTGAAAAGAAGCTTGGAAAAGCTCACTTGAAGAAGCTTGAAACCAAGGTAAGCTACATGGCTTTCTTTTGCTTCTTCTTGGTAGTTCCTCCATGATAATTTTCGATTAGAATCAGACCCATTGAGGAAAGAATTAATTCAAGTCTTAACAAGTTAGAAATGAGGAATTTAGAGCAAAAGAAGTAGGAATTTTCAATTGGAAGTAAAAGAGAAGCAATGAAATGCAATTTGAAACAACTAGGGATTATAGTGCACTTATGAAAATCTAAATTTTTCTAAGGATGCTTTGGATTATGTCAAAGCTTGTATAAGTCCAGCTCTTGAATAAGGTAATTAATATAGTTTAATATAACATTTTTGTAAATTAAATATTCTATAATTTTATTAATGAAAAATTTTAATTTAATATATTATTATATTATATTATTAATTACAAGTCATTATTATACTGTATTAATAAAAATGAAGGCGTAATTATTTTTTATTATATTTTTTATGATATATATTAAATTAAATAGTTAATATTATGAATAATAATTTATATAAATTATAATTAATATATTTCAAAAATAAAATTAAAAAAGTTAAGAAATTAAAAAAATGATGGTCTCATTGAAAATCAATCAAAGAGTCCAATCAATTTTTAATTAGACCATCAATACTTTTTTTTTTTTCAATTTTTATCCTATTATTTTTTAAAATATATTTATATTTTAAAATTTGACTATTTATTTATTCATTAATTATTTTCATTAATAATTGTTACTAAAAATTTTTCCATAATCATAATATATTAATAATTAGTAATTAATACAATTAATTAACAATATTTTTAATTTTTCTGTATTGTTTATGTTCATCTTGTGTATTTTCGTCTTTTCTTCTTTTCATATTTACTTCCTTTAGTTTTAGTTTTTGGTATTCGAAAATTAAACTAAATAATATCTTTAGTTTTTTTTTAAATTTTTATTCACCTCTTTCATTTTAATATATATTCATTCTATGTTGTTAATTTTCATCTTCATTCTTCATTCTACTATTCTCTTATTGTGGCGATTCATTCTTGATTCAACTTCAACATATAATACAAAAAAAAATTAATTTATAAAAAAAATTACAACCAACGTTAGAAAACTCAAATTAATCTTACCTTGTGTAAATTCTATCCGATTAATGACTAATGATTTGTAAAAAAAATAAATAAAGAAAATAATAAGTGCAAAATGAAAGAAAAAATAAAAATAGAAGAAAGAAAATATAAAATAAAATATGAGATAATGATGAAGAAAAAAAACATAGGAAAAAAGAAACGGGAGAAGATTAAGAAAAGAAAGAGAGACAACCAGAGAACAAATCATAAAAATGAGGGATTATATACTGTGTTTGGATGAGGGAGGAGAAAGATAGAAGAAGAGAAAAGTACAGAGAAAAGGAGGAAGAAAGAAGAGTGAAAAGAAAATGTTTTCTTTTAATATGTTTGGATAGATGAAAAGAAAATGAGGAGGAAAAAAATTATCAATTTATATTTATATTTTTAAAAAATCATGTTTTAAATATAAATTAATTACTTTAAATGTAGACACTTTTTAAAAAAATAAGAATAATAAATTTTAAAAAATTTATGAAAATTATATTTTAATTTTTTTAAAAAAGTTTAGTTAAATAAAAAATAAATGTAAAAAAAATTAAAAGAATAAAATAAAAAATTATTTAAAAATATAATCAAAATAGTTTATTATAAAAAATTAAGCTTAAATTTTAAAAAATACATAATTTAAATTAAATTTTTTAAAAATTATTTATTCATACTTATTTTAATATAATAAGTATATTTTTTATTTTAAAAATTTATAAATATTATTTTAATATATATATTATATAATATATTATTATATATTATAATATATATTATATTAACATATAAATTATATATATATGCTGCAGCAATTCATCCCATCAAACCAAAATGCAGTCAAACATTTTGGCTACAGCAACAACCGACTGCATTGCAGTTGGTTTGTTGTTTTTCATTTTTATAAAAATATAATTTATTAAATTTTTTAAATATATTAATATTTTATAAAATATTTTATTATTAATTATTTTTATAATAAAATTTTAAATAAATAATTATAATATTAATTCATTAATTAAAATATAAAAAATTTTCCTTAAATTAACTTTTTTTGTTTACATATGTTTTTTTTGTTGATATATAATTTATTGATTTTAAAATTAAAAAATATTTAGAAAATTTATTTTTTAAATTAATTAAATTTTATTTTTTAAAAAATTATTTATAAATTATTATTTTAATACAATAAATATGATTATTTATTTTACAATTTTATAAATAATATATATATATATATATATATATGTTTTGGTAAGAATGAGGACGTGAAAAAAAATTTGTCATTTTTTTTATAATTTCTCTTAATATAGAAAGAACATTTTGCGTGGAGCTATTATACTTATTTTTTATTTTTAATTTTCTCTTCTAGACAAGTAGGATAACATTTTTTTTTCCTCTCCCGTCTTTCTCTTATCTCCAATTTTCTTTTCATCTAAAGGTACCGGCGATGAGAGAAGAAGAAAGATAAATATATATATATATATATAAAGCAAACGCGGGAATGAAGATTATTACGCCGTCGTCTTTCAAATTCGTGCTTTATCCATTCATATTCACGCCTGACTCATACTCACACTTTTTAAATTGGCGCTTTATTCTAAGATAATATATATATATATATACGTTAAAATTCACGTATAGTTTGAAATAGAAACTTTATGTGTTATATATTAATATATATGTTAAACTTTTTAATATATAATTTTCAGATTGTCTGCCCTCAAGGCAATGACCGTATGTGATTCAGTTAACAAATTGTAGCCATTGAATTAATCACATCATTCCATGCATGACACGTGTCAAACTCCCAAAAAAAAAGTGTAATTACGCAAAATGGTGCGTGTAGTCTATTTCCTCCTCACAAAACGCAGCGTTGGCCTTCTCCATTTTCCCTCCTCACACCGCGTCAACAATTCGCAGATCTGCAATCATGTTCTCTGATCTTTCGTTCAGCTAGTCCAGAAGCAGATCTACATTCCCATCTCCATCGCATTCAGCCAGAGAAGAAAGAATCTCCGATTGGCACTCCGATCTCCAAAATGCAGGCTTGTTTCACTGCCCTTTTCCAAATTTTAGGTTTGTTTAGGAATGAATTTTTGGTTTTTGTTGATTAATTCTCATGGATATGCGATATCTCATGATTGAATCCAAGCTCCCCCCATTGTCGCGTGCAATTTTTCTTCCCTCACTGTTGTAGCAAATGTAACCTTCATGTATGAGCCAGAATTTCATATCAATCATGGATAGTGGAAAGGCTGACCCTCGAGCTGAAAACAGAATGGGTCTGATTTAGTCCAACCCGTGTTTGAAATCGATCCTGAATCAATGGAAAGGTTGACAATTGAGGAGAAAATAAAATGGATTTTCACTGTTTTTGTTTGTTGTAAACTAGTAATGCTATTACCTGCTTCCTTATAAGATATATTCGATGGATTGCTGCCTATTAAAATCAGCTTAGCTTAGTGATATGCATGTGCTGTGATATGCAGGAGGTAGGGGAAAAAATGGTTGTGCACTGTTCTAATTAGAAAATAATAATAATAATAAAGAATGCCACGTGTCACCAAGCTGCCACTGGATTAAATGGGCGTTGAAGACCTGGATCCCTTGATCAGGGAATAAAATAAAGTAAGGAGAGAAGCAAATGAGTCTCACGTAAGTCTCATTTTTTTTTTTACTTCATTTAAAATATTTCAAGTGATCAGTTCACCTCGGGTGACATGCAATACGTGTTTAGATGGGTAGTAACGTTTTTTAAATTATATTTTAAATAAAATAATAAATTATTATTTTTATGTATCATAATTAAACAAATAAAATTTTTAACTTTTAACTGCAAAACTAAACACGCTATACTAATTCAGATTATCCAAATCTTTCAACTTCGTGCTTTGTCCATTCATGTTCGTGCCTGACTCATTCTCTGTTGAATATCGTAAGTAGAGGATGGATGAGTTTGTGCTCAGAAACGTGTGACAACACACTATCCTTAAGGTGCTATTCGTCCCCACTAGTTTGCTGCTGGGTTTCAGTGATCCACCCCCAAGATTTATCTTAAGCACCAGAAATTTCTGTTAGCAACTACAGATATCTCCTTTCATGCAGTACGAAAAAAAATAGAGAGAATTATTTTTCTTTTTGTTTTGGAAGGGAGATATAACGTTCTGTATGTCTGCTTTTCTGGTCTGCCTCCTTTGTATTTAAGGAGTATGAAACCGAACTTTTAATTGTGATTAAAGAATAATCAATTTCTAAACGTTGGCAATTAAACCGAAATCAATTTCTAATTTTAAAGATAAAAACGTATATACATTAAATATAAATTAAATTGAAATCGGTTTTTTTAATTATTATTATTAAAAACAATTTGACCAGATACACACCATTAGATCTATTTTGATCCAATACTCACGAATGCGTCACGTGCTAAGTGCTAAGTGTTTAAATATTAATTATATAATTAATATTTAAATCCACTTCATCTTTTATAGCACTATTTAACATATGTTATATCACCCCTCTTATATAGGCTTATGGGTTGTTATCTTTATTCAATGTGGGACTTTATCCCTTTAGTTTTCTTTTCAAACTACTCCAACATTCTCACACCTTCCAAATTGGCGCTTTATTCTAGGATTATATATATAGATATATATTGAAATTCAGGTACAGTTTGAATTTCGCACTGTAAATAAAACTTTTTAATATTGATGTATTATATATTAATATATATATATAATTATTGGTATCTGTAATTTAATCTCTTATATGAGAGATATTTAATCTAGATAGATGTGAATTATCTTATAAACTTGAGCTAATATTGCGTTGGGATAGGGTTGTTGGCCCAAAAAAAAAAATCTTCAAGTTTAGCATCATAACTATCTTATAAAATCAATAAATTGATTTCCTTCTACTTTCTTACATATGGTAACTAAGGATATGGTGGTTTTTCATTGTGGGAAGTATCCTTAGCTATATCTTGTAGTCAGATTTTTATCTATATTATGTGAGATGCTTTCTAAATCATATATTGAACCTTTCTTCTTTTCACCGGTAGCTTGCAACTATAAATTTAGATTCAATAGTTGTTGAAGACTGCTTCAGAACTCTCCCCTGCGCTATCCACTACACTTTTACGATAGTTATACTCGTTCTGAAATAATAAAAAGGGTCAAAATCATAAAATTGGAATAACAAGTATAAATTAGATACAAAATAACATTTAAAAACATGGCTTTTGATATTTTGTCAACTCAAGCATTGTCCAGCTTTTGAGGAATTATAAGAAACACATCATCTGGTGTTGGTTCTCTTCCCATTTTTTATGCTTTTTATGTATAAAATAAAATATTAATAGTTAAATAAATATTTAAAACAATAAGTGATTAAAAGAAACAAAATTAATTATCAATTTTTTTGCGTACTTTATCATTAAAAAAAAACTTTCATTGTATAGAGATGAACTAAAATTGGAACTAGAAGCTCTCTTCTTTTTCTTTCGTCACTTTCTTGTTGGAATTGTTGAGAGTCAATTTTCACCACAGTTGCCGCCATATGGATGCTTCAATCCATCCTAGTCTTTGTCTTAAATCTCATGCATTTCTAATCAAATCCTTTAAATGATTTATTGCTTTTCCCTTGAAGTTTTTTCAAATTTGATGGTAATCCTTAGATCTTTAATAGTAGCTTTTCTAAAAAAAAAAATTAGAGGTTTCAATTATTAATAAGTTAAAACACACAATATTATAATTATGTGATAAATAATTATTAAGATCCACATGAAATTCTCCAAAACATAATTCCTTCACTTCCCCAAGAACTTCCAACTAATAATTCTGTGCACCTCATGTTTATTTTTAAAAACATTAATCATATAGGTAAAAATGTCTACATCATTTGATTTAATAATATTATTAATAAATAAAATAGATATGTATTAATTTAATTTATAAAATAATTAAATATTTAATATTCTTATGACAACAAACAATTTAAATTGATTATTGTATCCTATCTACAATGGTTGTTTATACATATTTAATAAAAAAAAAAATTAGGCTTCTAAATTTTAAGACTCCTCAACATGATTACTATTTTCATCAAAATTTATTTTATCATGACTATCAACATTAAAATATGTCCAACTAAGCCACAAACCATTTTTTCATATCTATTATTATATTCTTCATTTACTAGTTCTAAGATAAATATTATTTCAACATGTATATTAGTTACCAATGGTTTAACCTCACATGTCTAATGTCAATATTCAAGTTAAAATCTTGTTTTATAAATATCAATTACCTTGAAAAATAGGTTCTATTTTTATGTTTATAATATGGACACCTAATTTTTTTCATTTCTTAAACTAACTCTTTTTTCACAAGTAAAAATAATAAAATTTTCTATCCTTTTTAAAAGTTCATTAGTATATTATTTACGTTTATTATACGTCTACTTTCAATTGTCAAAATTTTTTATTTTTTATATTAAATTATCATAAAATATTTAAATATTAACTTATAAATATTATTAAATAAAAAATTTATCCATTGCATCATTGCAAAAATAATAATTAATAAAAAATTTATTAAGCAATTATTTATACATACATTTTAAATTGAAGAAATTGTGGGACAAAGAACTTGGAAAATGACGAACTCCAGTCACAAATCAAGAACAATAGATAGGGAAATTGAAGCATCATGAACTCCAATCACAAATAGAAAAAAAAAAGAAAAAAGAAAAACGGAGCAAGAAGAAAAATAGAGCTAAAAAGAAACATAGGGAAGAGAGGAAAGATAAGAAAAATCTATTTGCAATGTTAATATATATTAAATGCGAGAATAATCACAAGGCTATTAATAACTATTTAATTAAAAAAAATTATAAGTAATTTTTAATAATAAATTTTTTTATTTCTTCAACAATTTTAACATTTAAAATAATATATAATTAACTAATTTAATATATATATATATATTATGTTAAATAATATATTTTATAAAAATCATATTTTTCTTTAAAATAAACAGTATAAAAGAATAAATATGTCTAATATTTAAACCAAACAAATTATCAATATTATAAATTTTATTCAAAATGAAAAATTTCAAATGAACAACTTAGAAAAGAATCAAATAAAAAAACTAGAAAAGCCTCCTAAAAAATAGTTGACTTTGTTGGTTGACTAAATTTTAATCATAATGTGAATTTTTTTAATTTTTAATTTATTATATTAAATTTATACTTTATTATTATATTTTAAATTTATTTACTATATAATTTAATAGTAAATAATTCAATACTAATATGCACATACACATGTACTATTATTTATATTTTAATAATATAGTGAAATAATTTAATTATATATATATTTAAGTATTCACATATATATGGTTTTAGAAATATATACCCTATATGTATTAATAAAATATTTAAATTCTTTAATTTAATATATATTTAAATATTAATATATAAATATAAAATAAAAGAAGTGTTTTGATGAAAATTTGTAAAATACTTTGTGTTTGGATAAAAATATTAATATATAAATTTAAAAGTGTTTTTAAATTACTCTTCCAGTGAAAAGTTGCAAACTTGCAGCGTTTAAAACAAAATGAAATAAAATAAGATGCATTTTTGTTACAATTTTGATTTTTTATATCTTTAAGTGAAAGTCAATCAGAATTTTATTTCAAAAAAAGAAGAAGAAGAAAACTATGCATTTCAAAAGTAGTTAGAGTTGGTTGTCAATATTTACAAATGTTGTTATAGTATTAGAGCATGTTTGTTGTCCTATACACTATTTAGTAGCCATTGTTGTCAAATGATGTTTGGACTTTGTTATTACATATTGAAAGTTTTAATGTTTTGTTGCCAATAAATATATCTCAAATCCCACAAGTATATAACATGGCATTAAGAGGTAAAGCCATGCGAAAGGAGGGGATGCCATTTATAGGTACGTCTGGTGTAACAACCAGCAATTTTTATAAAGGATTAACTCTAAGATAAATATAAAAAAATGAATAAAAAAGAGTAGTAGCCTAATTAAAATAAAGAAAAAGGCTTAAAGACCTGTTTAGAGGCCAGAAAGTGATACTCAAGTAAACCATGAGAGGAAATAGGGCAACATGATAATTTATATGTAAATAGTAGTATATTGAGAAAATAAATTATTTTCACGTAAGTGGGATTAAATAAAGTTATTAGAGGCCTTAAATGGTTAAAATAAGCTAGAGGCTTAATTTCATATATATATATATATATATAGAGAGAGAGAGAGAGAGAGAGAGAGAGAGAGAGAGAAAGAGAGACCTAGTGGCATAGTAGTGATTTTAGTCATTTTAAGCCATTAAGGACCAAAAATTTAATTTTTTGAGTATAAGGATAAATAAATAATTAAATAAGTAGAGTAATTTAAAAAGATAAGATTCATAGACTAGATTAGAGAAAATTTTGAGTTAAAAAAATTGTTTAAAAAAGTGTCACTTTATTGCATTGAGAGCTATGCATCTAACATGCCTTTCTTGTCTCTTGCTTTTCCCCTAAACTTGACACTGCACCAATAGCCAAGAGAGACAGAGTAAAGTCAAAAAAATGGAGAGCAAAAATGAAGGAGAAAATGCAAGAAGAGAGAAGAAATTTCATTAAGGGGTTCTATATATGTTCTAGCCCCATTTAGCCTTTCCTCCAATTATGAAATTTCTTCCTCTCTTCAAGAGCTATCTATTGATGTAATTTTCATCTTGAACTATGAAGTTTGGTGGCTGTCCCCTAAGGTGTTCATCTTGAAGATAGATTTTAAGTAAAGAATTAAAGTAACTTTCCTAAAATTTTCCATAAATTTTGGTGCTTGAAAATTGAGCCAAGATGGTGATTTTGTGATATATTGTTTTCCATGATTGCAAGTGGTATTTAGGATAAGAATACTTGACTTAGATTTAGTTTTGTTTAGGTTTGATGGAAATTCCTTCATTTGTAGACATTAAGCATATGGTATAGCCAAAGGGGTTATGGTCAAGTTTATTGATTGGCTTTGTTGAATTGGCTAATTACATGCTTAAATGAGTAATTTAGAGAAGATTTTAAGATTTGTATAATGCAAATTTGCTAAGATTATGCTCTCTTGAAAAATTGACTATGCTTGATGCAAGAATGGGGAATTTGATGCTTGGGTTCGAAATTTGATATTGTGGCTACCATATGAGTTATATATGATCCAAGAATGTTATATAGGTTGTGAAAATGAATCTAAAACTTAGAAAAATGAATGGCTCTAGTTTTGTGCAATTTTGAATTTTGAGATCGAAGAGGGCAAATTTGAAATAGGCATGTTAATGGATGAATTGGATCAAATAAACTTTAAAAGTGTTCTTTTGCGTTAATATAAGGAATTTAGAAAGTTTAAGATGTATGAAAATCTTCACCCTAATGAAAATCTTAAATTTTGGCTTGAAAAAAGGGAAATTGTGAAAAGTGGCAAGATTGTATGAGTTTTGACTTCGATTGAAAATTCTATTGTATGTCTTAGACTATGAAATTGTCAAATGTGAAGTCTAAAAAAGTTTAAGCATGAGTTGGAACCTTAAAGTATAGTTATGGAAGTCCTTATACATGATAAGCTTAAGCGTTAACTTGAGTTAATAAATGCCTTGGGTATTATATTATTGCCTAATATGATATTTTAAGCAATTTAAGTTGATTTAGTAATTGTTGGAAGATCTTGGCCGAGAAAAAGTACCCTTTTATGTATAGAGTTTAAAAGCTTGCAAGACATTGGGTAATGACTTCATAAGGTAGCAATTCTATCATTCTTTGTATAAATGATTGTTGCTTAGTGATTTGAATGTCTGTATGGAATTGTATACATATAATGCAAATGTTTTATGATATAAGTTGGTTAGTATGCTGTGTTTTCTTGTTCCTTATGGCTAGAGGTGCCTATGACATTATATATGATAAGGTGGGGAATTAAGTGCAATGACTCTTCCTAAGCCAAGAAAAGTATGTATTTTAATGAATTAGTGCTATTGACTAGTTTATGTGATTGCCAACTCTATTACCTTATTGATAATGTTTTAAGCATGCTTGTATTTCATTGCTTGAGTGATTTGTATGTATTGAATGGTGGATTTTGGTATTGAAAATTCTAATCTAATTTTTCATATGTAAACTAACCTATACCAAGTGAAATTTGTGCCAAGAACAAGGGCAAACAAGTTGACCCCTTGAGAGCTACAAGCTTGATGAAGACCATTTTAATGTTTTTAATTTTATTTTGTTATGGATAGTTGTTAAGGAATATATTGGTATTATGTTGAATATTTTGATTATATCATTCCCTTAAATTGTATGTACTTAAGATGAGGGATCTTATCAAAAGATGATGTTGTGAACTCTTTTGAGCTCTTAGTTTAATATTGTAACAACTTGGAAAAAAAAAAATTTTAAAGCCCTGAAATTTTTTAAGTCCGCTAGCTATAGTAAGAAATGACCTAACTATAGCGAGAGTAACCTTTTCTCTATAGCGAGAATACTTCTAGCTATAGCCAGTGCGGGTATTTCATACAAAAATCAAAGGGTTCCTCGCCATAGCGCCGTAGCGAAAACAGGGGTCTGGGACTGATACGTACTTGCCGTAGCGAGGGTTATTCTTCGCTATAGCAAAGATTAGTCTAAAAAAATGTGAAGAAAGAGAATTTGACTTCTTAAAGCGTCCAGATCCCTTCTTTTTCTTTTAACCGATTTAGACTTCAACCAAAACAGAGAAAGGAGCTATGGAGAGAGAAAAAGAGACCTAGAGAAGGAAGGAAGAACAAGAAAAATGTCAGCATAACTTGAGATCTCCATAGCTTTTCTTCTTAGAGTTTTGTTCTTCTCTCTTTGCCCTCTCTTTCTATAGTTTTGGTTATTGAGTTAGCTTTGTTTTAGGCTTAAGTCAGAGGGGGAAGTATAAGGATTTGAGGAGAAGATTTATGCAAAGGAAGAGCCTCTTGGAAAGAGCTTCATTTAAGATAACTTCCATCCATTTTATTGCATCTTCTCCCTTTGCTTTCCTTGAGTATGTTGTTCTACCCAACTTGAAAGCTTGAGAGAAGGAGAAAGTTTGACCTAGAGCAAGCAAGAGATCCTTGAATTAAAGTGTGAAAAGTTGAGAAAATACAAAAGAACTAGGAGAAGGGCTAGTAAAACTTTAAGAAGGGAAAAAAACTAGGGCTTTAATCTCCTAGCCTTGTGATTATTTATTGAGTTCTAAGAGAGTAATTCCATTTTCTTTGTTGTGTCTAGGCTCAAAAGAAGCAGCTCCATCTAGTTATGATTGTGAAACCAAGAAGTGAGAAGAGAAATTGAAAGGGAAGGCTTGTGTTGGCTTATAAGGTAGCTCTCTACTCTTTTTTATTGTATTCTTAAATGTGTAATAGTCATTGTATATTTGTGTATATGCTTGTATTGTGAGACATGTCATTTGATGTTGCCTTGATGCATTGGTACCAATATATTTATGTTTTGGATTGTGAAAATTGTTCGGGTGAGGTAGTGCCAAAAGTCCCTTGAGATGGGTGAGACGGAGTCAAAAGTCTCTAGACCAAGGGTGAGGCCAATCCAAAAGTCTCAAAAATTAGGTGAGGTTAGACCAAAAGTCCCTAGAGCTTATTCTTGGCATTGATATGATATTTATGATATGAAAATCATGTATTGTGTAATTGTGAATGGTTTGCATGCTTTGACTTACTTATGTATCTTGATTGCTTCTTTAAATAAGTATATGAGCTATTGAGATTTTATGAATCTCACCCCCTTCCCTCTCCTATCTTAACATGTTAGGTGGAACTCAAGGAGATCAAAGTGCACACCAAGGGAGCCTAATTGAGCATCCTTAAGGAGTTGTATAGTTATTTTAGTTCTTTTGATGTAAAGAGGTGCCAAAATAAATATGTACTTATTATTTTTGAAATATAAATGTTTAAGTAAGTGTAAAAGTATGTATAAATGATGTATGAACTATGCATAAAGCCAAAGCAATTAAAGTATGAGATTTGACTTCTTCGTAGCTAATATGCAGTAGTGTACTTTTGCCTGTAGTATAGTGAGTTTGAGATGTATGATGATATAGAACCACTTTGGTGTTTCATATATGCTATATTTATGCTTTAAAATTTGCCCAAGAGGTGCTAGAGCATGTAGGAGACCATTTACCCCTATTTTGAACTATTTATGGTGTCAAAATCACTAAATTTGTGAGTTACGTCAAAATATAACTAAATGAGCTCTTCTTGATATGAAATTTGGCATGCCTCTAGAGCTTGTTGAGAGTTTCTTGGGAAGCTAAAGTGGGTAATATTTAGAGGTCTAGGGAATATTTGCCAAATTATTGAAATTGGAAAATTTTCTAATTTTGGTTATTATACTGTGCAAATAGGTCCAAAAATGAATTTGCGTCATTTATGGACCAAATGATATCCAATTGTCATAAAATTTTATGGATATAAATTAGACATTCACAGTGACCTGTACCAACTAGAAGCACCTCAATTGAAGGTCTGTAGAGGAAGAAATCACTTTCTGAAGTTCTGTGCCAGCATTAGGGAAGCCATCCGACCTTCGTTACTGTTCCATCAATTTTTGAGGTCCAAGGGCTGCTGAATTGATCTGGACTTATTTTTCTCCTCTAGTTAACATTTATAACTTTTCAAATTGGTATGGTTTGCCCAGATAACATCTGTAACTTTTCAAATTGGTATAATTTGCCCAGATTGTATTTTTGTGGAATTAGTTATGAATTTTTGAATTTCATGACAGCAAGCTGCATTAGTACCAGGGACAGTCGGACCTCTGTCTCTTTTTTGATATCAAACATGGTCCAAATGCTGAGATTGTGGTTGACAATTATTTTTAGTGTAAAGTTAACACCTAGAGCTTTCCAGAGAATTATGGTTTGCTTGATTCCCATTTTTCTAGAATTAGTTATGATTTTTTAAAGTTAGAGCCAAAAATCTAACCTTTAGGCCCATTTGAGAAATTACATTTTCTTGATTTTTGGCTCCATATCCGTGGTTCATAGACTGTTTTATGTTATGTATGAGTTGTATAAATGAAATTTGAGTAGAGAATGTGAATGATGGGTTCATGGGACCCACGGGGCAAAATATAACTTATTAAACCCTAACTTAAAGTAGTAAAATACTACGATTTTGATCATTTTCATTGGAAATAATATGAAATCAAGCCTAAAGGGAGATTAGTTAGAGTTAAAGCATTATGGTGTTACAAATATAGACATGTATTATTGAATGGAAAGTATGGATATATTAAAATATATAGCCTTTGACTTTTGGATTATATAATGAGATGAATTGATGTGGAAAAGTGAAAGTTGGCATTGTTCTTCCTTATTTATTTCCTTAAGGTCGAGATTATGCATGTAATATACATACATATATATGTGGATTGGTTTTGTTCCCTTTGTTCCTTGTCATAGCCAAGACAAGCTTGCAAGATTATGGCATGAATGTTGTTATGTTTTTAGCATTTTCTAATTGGCTTTTATTTATGGATTGTTGGATATGAGGCATTAATGGGGCTAACTGCTAATTGAGCCCTCAAAGTGTATATAAATGTTATGTTCGAGTTTAGGATGTTGATGTGAGGCCATTTCATGTGTAAAAATTGAAAGGAGAAGATTATTTGTATGTTGTACAAGTGGCCAAACCATGGGCTTCTTTGAAGTGGTCATGTTGGTTAGAGTTATGGTTTATGAGATATGTAATTTGTTATCTTAATGTGATGGTATCATAAATAACTAGGTACCTATAAACTAAGTATATCGGAAAAAGATTTAATGCCCAAAAATTGTTCCATTTTGTATGTGTGACAAAAAAAGGTATGAAATTTTAGTAAAAGCCTATGTAATGGCTAGTTTATGGAAATTTTATTGAGATGTAGTGTATGGCACATGTGGCGCCATCTATGAACCATTCTTGTGAAATTTTATAAGTTTTAAATGGTGTGTGACATATGAAGTATGTGAAAGAATTAGAGATGCATGATGGGATAAGAGAAGAACATAATTTAGTTATTATTGATGGAAAGAAGAAGTTTCAAATTTATTATGCATTTTATGACTTTTATAAGGACTCCTTAGTAATTGGGACTAATTACATAAAATAAGTCACCTATATAATAAGATGTGTCATATGCCCAGGCTTTTGCCTTATGTACCTTAGATCCATATGTTTCTATACAACTGGACACTACAGCTATTTTAGTGGGAGGTCTTCGTGGGCTATCTTAACTAAGATAGCTCTTACTTTTGCTCCATGTTTTACTTCTATGAAAAGGAGGGAATTGATTCATTTGGCAACTGGAAATCCCCATAAGTATTGTCATAAGGTTTAATATTATTTTAATTTACAATTAAAATATGACATCATTCACTTTTATTGTAGGATCTAATTTGAGCCTAATAGAATCACTATATGAATCATCCACTAGGTGATGGTTTGGATGTCGCACATGGTTGCTAGGTGGAAGAACTATCCCCAGGAAACAAAGGGATGCCATGTTTGTTGATTTCATAGTATGTAATTAATGCTATTCAGTTATGGCATTAATTATTCTCTTTTATGACATTTATTATTTGCAAGCCACATATCACCTTGCCATGGAGGAAGGATGCCTCTTGGTAAAGAGTGTGTGGAACAAGACATATAAGGATCAATATTTCAATATGTAGTATAATGTGATGAAAGATGCCTTGAAAGCAACAAAAATTATCGATATTCAAGAAATTAGGGGTCTTAGTTTGTTAGGCATGCATGCAAAGGTTTGAGATAGTCTCTTAGACATTTAGGTGCAAAATGTTTTGACAAAGTAAATTGGCAACTACTAATAGGAACCAAGCCTCCATGCCTGAATCTCTTGTGCACACTGCTAGGTCTACCAACTTTGTAGAACATAAAAAGAAAATGGTAATTAATTTTATTAGTTTTTTTTTCATTTTAAGTTACGTAGATTTTTTTAATCATTACATCCAGATTAACTTGTAGGAGGATAAGCTGAATTAGGACATATTGTGCCAAAAAGTGTATGATGTGACCCACAAGGTGAAGGCTATGATACATGTCAAAGCTCTCAAAGCAATTTGCTATAATTTATCGCTACTATTTATGTTTCTTAAATAGCTATTATTTTGATAGTTGACTATTTTCTAATGTGTGTTCAAGAGAATCTTGACACTGGAATGACCTAAAAATATAGGAAAGACCCTTTGGCACATCCTCCCATCAACCTAGACATGTGGAGGCAAGTTATCAGACAAAACAAAAAAGGGTGCATCCACAGCTTGGGTAGCTTTAGCTTCAAAGTGCCCCGGTCAAAATTTGTAATAGGTTCTTTTAAATCTTAGCCCCTTGGCAAGATCAAGTGGACATTACATTGGCCTAGGTCCTCTAGACCTTGGAATAGTGATTCCAACATGGATGGATTAATAACTGAGCAGCTTTATATGGGCATTAGCCACAGGCATTTCTAGCTTCTGAGCATATATCATTGTGAAATTTGCCATACAACATGTGATGTTGTTGCCACCACCTATAGTAGTTGGTTTATCTAGGTCATGGGTAAATTTCACTAATGCCAAAAGAGAGGAGGAGGGAAAAGAAGAGTGTTAGGAAGAAAATTTAGATAGAAATAGCTAGTTTTAGTTTCTTTTTTTGGGGTAATGAATTCACTTATGTTTTTTATTTGAAAAAATTCCTTGTTATTTAAATAATATATAATTTTCCTTATATTCAATTATGCAATTAATAAATTATATTGTTCTGTATAGTTTTTAGATTATTAGTATATAAAAAAATCACATTCCAAGAAGGGATTAATGAGGGAAATGCATAAAAATGACTTGAAATAAATAAAAAAAAGTTTGCTGAGGGAGTTTACATCGGCATTTTGTCAACAAGGAATTAGAGAGGGAATATTTCTCTCATTAATTAATAACTACAGTTTAGCGAGGGAATTGTCCCTCCCTATTTGTCACTAATCTATTGCTAAAGTGTTATAATGAAGGAATTTTTCCTTGTTATTTTCTATTTCTTATAGTGAAATAGAAAAATACCCACTTTCTCTTGTAATTATAACAATTTATTAAAGTGAATTTAACCCCATATATATATTTATATATAACACTTATTCATACAAAAGAAGATGATTTAATTTAGAAGTGATTAAAAAGAAGGGGGGTGGGGGGAAGGCTACATCAAAACCTTTGTGCATGCATTATGGCGAAAAAAATAATTAAATGTCTAAATTATTTAAAAAATGTGGGTAGATAACAAAAGTATCTATGGTACTTCTGAAACATTTTAACTATTTAATATATTTGGATTTTTTTTTCCTCACAGAGGAAACATTTTATAATATAAAATGTAAATAAATAAATTCAATAATAAATAAAAGCGTATTAAATTTACATATGTGAAAATGTACAACATATTCTATAAAATAATTTTTAAGTATTTATGATGCCATCTCATTTAACTGACGATCAAACTGAGTGACTTGTGAGTCTGCAGGAGCTTATCTGAGTGATAAGTAATTATTTCTAAAATTTAAAATTTAACTCAACCATGGTTTAAAACTAAATTTATTAACTTTAACTAAAAAAATATATATATGACAATACAAAAATGGCAATAACTCTTACTACTACCAAAAATAAACTCGACGAGAAGGGAGTTAAGATTTCGGGAAAAAAAAAAGAAATAAAAGTGGGACTGCAGAGTTGTTAGATAGTGGCTGCAAGCTTACTTCTTAGTATACTAGTCTCTAACCAATTTCCACGAAAAATATTTTGGTGAACCAAATCATATAGATAAAAAGAAGGGGAATAAGAAAAGGGAACCAAACGGAAAGTTTTGTATGACCTCGTGAGTTTAATGGGTTTGGTTCAATTTTTTCTCAACACCCTTCACTCAGAAATTATTAGGAAAACAACAATAAAGGAAAATGCGTAAGATCGAAATATGAATAAAGGTGTGTTTCAATGACAACATGCGAATGGAATCGGCTATGCATATATGAGTCCAAGAAGAAGCTGCTATATAAGCCTTGGTTTGTCCCTATAATGACGTGTAATAACAGTGATGGAAATGGAATCATGTAGTCGACTCTAATTTACGTTTGCTGATAAATAATTAAAGAAATTAATTCACAGTTTTCATTTTCCTTATGACAATTAATTTCATCCTTTCCCATACGTTAAGATTGATGAAAACTTCGGCCAACCAAAAAAACAAAAAAGATTGATGAAAACAGCTATTTATTGTGATCAACGATCCAATTATTCTGCACAGGATTTAATTTAGAAAGGTATGCATGCTTATATATATATATATATATATATATATATCTTTGTATTTTGAAGAAGGAAAACAAGACCCTGCTCATAGGGTGCTGCCATTGCAAGTAATAACAAAACTCTTAACGTAGCATCATCATCAATGGAAGGAGAAGAAGAAATAAGGTATATTTTCTGCTTAAATTTTAGAGTGTTCTTGAATCTTGTCAAGAGGGGTTCACTGAAGAAAAAATAAAAAAAGAAAGAAAGAGAAGGGGGGATAGCGAGTCATCTATCCCTTCTCACACTTGTAATGAAACTCACATTTTTTCTTTCATCATAATGTAAAGAATTTCTCTCAATTTAAAAAGTTATGTAATTTAATCGCTTCAACTTAATTTAAAAATTGATCAAGGACCTTTAAATTTTTTGTTCAACGTAACTCTACTGTTAACTTTTTCTTTTTTAAAACCTTACTACTATTTGTTTATGTAGACTAAATCAACAAAAGATACATTCAACCTATTATCTCAATTAATAAATAAGGATTTTTTTTGGGGGTTATTTCCTTTCACATTTTTCCTTGCATGGACTTGAGCACGGGGATTGGATTAGACATGAACTCCTCCTAATTTTGTGTTTATTTCAGGTATGCTGTTGTGACAGGAGGCAACAAGGGGCTTGGTTACGGGATATGCAAGAAGTTGGCTTCAAGAGCGGTGATGGTGGTGCTCACAGCCAGAAATGAGAAGAGAGGCTTGGAAGCAGTTGAAAAGCTCAAAGAGTTTGGTGTCTCTGACTTTGTGGTTTTTCATCAGCTTGATGTCACTGACCCTGCGAGCATTGCTTCGTTAGCAGATTTCATCAAAACCCACTTTGGCAAACTTGACATCTTGGTATGAAATAATATATTTTATAATAAATTATATAGGCTTCTTTTAAATTTTGTTAAAATTATATATTTTATTTTTAAAATATATAAACCTTTTACTGAAATAAAAAAGTTACTTTATACTTAATTTAAATTTTTATTAAAATAATTTTTATTAATGTAAATACATATTTTTTAAACTAAAAAAAATAAAATGAAGGATATTTTGGTAAAAAATTTTAAAATTGGACTAAAGTATCAGATAATATTTTGTTTTAAGAAAAAATTTATATATTTTTTAAAAATAGAAAAAAGATCTATATAATTTTAGCAAAACTCAATAAATATTTATATAATTTATTTTATCTTTTAGGTCTATATAATTTTATCAAAACTCAATAAATATTTATATAATTTATTTTATATTTTAAAATGTTTTTCTTTCCCTCCTTTTTACTTTGTTGGGGACTGTATTTATGCCTTGTATGATCTTTAGGTATTTGGTATATCCTTATTTTGATCTTAGTAGATTTTGAATATAATTTTAATAATCTAATTTTAAAAAAAATTCAATTTAGTCCTGCCCTTTTAAAAATCAAGTCGTGTTACTTTTTTTTTGACAAAAAGATTCAGTTTTATCCTCTCTCACAAATCCATACAATACTTATAGAAAAAGTTGACCTGGCCAGTTGTTTAAGAACTTGGCGCCTCGGTGTCAGCCACTCAGCGGGTCAAATAACTGATCTCATCAACTTTCTTGTTAAATATTGAACAGATTCGTAACAAGAGGATGTAATTGAAGCTTTGAAAATTATATAGGTAAACATTTCTGAATTGAAACTAACAAATATTTATAACAATCATAATAGATATTGCACTAGAGATGTTGTTGGGTTATAAATTAATAGCTTCGACTAATTTGATCAATGATTGAATTGAATGATGTAATAAATATATTAAAATATGATTAAAATGTAGAAAATTACACTCAACTTAAGAAGTTGTACAGTTTATTTTTTAAAACTTTAAGAATTGATTATAAACATCTTGGACTTTGAGTTTGTTGTAACATGACCCAATTATTAACATTTTTATCCAGATCTCTAACAACACTTGTTTATATAGGCTGAAAATGTTAAATAAGTAAAAGATGCATTTGATCAGTCACCTCAACTGGTAAACAAGATCTTTTTAAGGGGTTATATTATACAAGACTAAAAATTTGAAAATTTATGCTTAACTTTTAATCAATTAATTTTGTTATGTAATATATGTTAAATTAAAAATTTATGTTTAATATATATAATTATTATGTCCGGACTCTACATTACTTTTGTTTCAGCGTCTTTTTTTAACTTTCAGCAAGTTTGGGCCTTTAAGATATCTTGGGATAATCCAAGGCTTATAACGTGACCCAAACCACACACACATTGACTTAGAAAAAAATATTTTCCCCTCAATGCAGATCCAATCAATTTTTCATTTTTCTATCGCATTTCAGTCCAATGTCGAAATTTTCGGGTCACAAAAGTTTTTAACTGTTCCAAATGGTCCAATCATCCAAAGGATTTTTGAAGGCTACCTAGACCTCATGCCTGATTGATTTTTGGTTCACTCAATCCAACATTAGATAAAATCCAAAACTCAGCACACAGTCATATTTGAACATTGTGAGTAATTGTAATCAGATATGAAACTGCAAGGAGCTCACTGGATAATTGATTAACGAACCAGAATTTCATATTGGGGCAGGTGAACAATGCAGGTGTTGCCGGTTTCAAAATTTCAGATCGTGATGCTTTCATAAAAAAGGTAAGTTTAACTCTTTCTCTATAAAGAGTCCATCCTTTGGTATGGATCCTCTTCATATGATCCATAAATAAATATCATAAATAATTGAAAGAGGCTATGTTATATTCAAATTATATATTTTATTATTGACATTTATTTATTTACCTGATTCATAAATGAAATGGGCATTGTTTACTCTTAAAAGAAATTTCCTTTGTACATCGAAGATGTATAGATACTAACACGGACACGAAGACTATAATAGAGATGCAAAATTATGTTTAACGGGTGTGGCTATTTCGAGCTTGTTGCATTGGACAACCTGAGCTCATCCATATTTAATTAGGGTTTATACTTTATATTTAAGCAAGAGTGTATTTTTTTAATTTTTTAATTTTACATTAGATTTTAATTTCATTCTCCTAAATTTGTTTGATTTTACTTTAATCCTTTAACTTTCAAAGATCACTCTCTTTGTAACATCAGTAGCTTGCTTAATATTGACTCAGAGTTACCTCTAAAAATTTTTATGCCAAATTATTGATACGATCAAAAACCCATTAAAGCTACATATAAAAAATCAAATCCTCTGAAGCAAAACTCCTTCATCTACGTAGAACTCCCCAAGGGCCGAGCTTAAATAAAATTTTACTCCCATTTTTCAAATTGAGCCAAGCCTAGGCCTGTTAAAAATTGATGTTAAAAGATAGTTAAAATCATTATATGATAAATTAATATCACTTTTTTTAGATAGATATTTGTCTTCACATATAGTTATTAAAGATACAAATAAAACTTTTGTAAATTTCTTGATTAACAAAGTCAAGAAATTACTTAACATTGTTATAACTTAAAAATACTTTAAACTTATACAAAATACTTTGCAAAGTCATATAGCTTTTCATCTATTTTTTCATACTTTACAAAAATATATGATGGATTATTTATCTTAGTAGAAAAATCTTTTTAAATTTTTTTGTTTATTGTACATCAGAAGGTGCATCAATTATTTATTCATTGAATATAAAAAAATGCATTTAGCCTTTTTTTATTGATGAACTAATAATCATATATCCCACTCTTTAATTATCAATGTATATACACGAACTACTTTTAAAGTTATTTATTAGAAGAACTAATAAATATATATATTTTAAAATCTATTAAAACATGTATATGAATTTATTCATTAGATAAACTAATACAACTTTTAAAGTTGTAAATTATATATAACAAGGCCTAATTTTATAAATAATGTGGATCCAACCTCATTATACAATTTAAAATATTATTATAATCTTAATTTTAATTTTCATATAAAAATTAAGACTTAACCATAAATTTCTAATGCCCCTCGTGTTATTGAATTTGGCTTGAGTGGCATTTGTTAGCGGAAATATTAAGTTTTTGAATTTTATTCAAAATTTCTATTAAATTATAAAAATTAAAATAATATTTTAATCCCTTAATTTTATATATTGTTTTAAATGTTCCACCGATGTCGACACCAAAGATCATCCAACGTCCGCTGCTGAGCTCTCCGTCTTCGCAAGTTGAGAGACAACGGAAGATCTTAATTCTGCCATAACCTATTCAAATCATTCCCATTTTTTCTTGACAATGTCTGTCTCAAACAAACCTAGTAATGCTGCTACTACTCCAAACTTCTCGGTCTCACACGAAATCACGAACAAACAAGTTAATCATATGATGCCTAACGGTACATCCATGGCAGGTGATAGTTTCACCATTGTCAATATGCCTATAATCCCTTCTGAATCATCACCGCATGAAGATATCAAACTAGAATTCAAAGTTTTTGCTGTTGAACTTCTAGGTGCTCCTTCTAATCTTTCTGTTTTACCAAGAGCAAAAGAACAACAAGGTCTGCACTAGTTTTACATTTTGCCTTCCTTCTTTCTTCAACTGCTCTCCTGTTACGTTAGAGAAGGCAGGCCGATGCGAAGAAGATGGCAAAAGCTACGTTTCTGTGTTGCTCTGAACCTTGAGTCCCTCTTCCGGTTCTGCGTCTTCGGTCTCATGCACGAGAACCTCCTCTGGTTTGCTCTGAACCACCATGGCCGCACTGAAGGGAAGAGTGGAGGATAATGACCATAGTTTGAGATATTGATCTCCATTTTGGGCCTCTGTTTGTTGTTGGTGATATGTCAGAGAAGACTCATTCAAGTTAGGAAAGGGAGATATTGAGACGGGTTTAGTACTTCATTATTTAAAAAATTCAAAAAAAAAAAAGTGGACTCTTTCTCAGCATACATGTTTAGGGATTTAATTAAAAAGGTTTTTTATAAGGTAATTTAAAAGTTAAAAAATTATTTTGAAATACTTTAAATTTAAAAAATCAATTTAAAAGAGTAAATAAATATTAAAAGAATCATATTATTACTTTAAGTTAAATTATATTAAACAAGGCCGAACTTTTACTCACATTTTAAATTTTAAATAAGATCATGATTGGATTTGGACTTCAATCATACATGTTATTATTAGAAGTTTAGGTTTCGCTTGACCTAACCCCTAATTAAACAACTTTATTAAAATACTCATATAATTTGATGTCTCGCTTTATGTCCACACAATGACTACTCCTTTCTTCTTATTTGTATTAATTAAGAAGCTGGGGTCTGTTTTCCTTTTTTGTTAATCTCTTAATTACTCCCTCTTCCAATCACAAGTGAGTGCTGTGCTTTGTGTAGTAACAAGTGTGTGTATGTGTATATGATGTTGTAGAGAAATGGTGCAGAGATTGATTGGAATGAAGAAGGGTATCAGAGTTATGAGATGGGGGAAGAATGTGTGGAAACAAACTTCTATGGTACACAAAGAACAGTGGAAGCTCTTCTTCCCCTACTCCAATTATCCTCTTCACCAAGGATTGTGAATGTTAGCTCTCAAGCGGGGATGCTTAAGGTACACATATATTGCGTTTATATTGTATAATTTAAATTATTATCATTCAATCTTTTACATTTGAAAATTTCTGATTAATTGCCAGTTAGTCCTTTAAAAATTGATATATACGATCAAAGATTTTTTTAATTAAATAATTATTTAAAATTTAAAAAATATGTGTGTAATTTGTTTGAAATCGGAAATATGTGTGTACTTTTATTAACAATGTGTACTGAATTAGATTACTTAAATGATTTTAAATAATTCCTTGATAATTCAAACAAGAAACTTTTTAACGAAGTAATTTAAATATTTGATAATATTTTTCCCTTAAGTTACTCTATTTCAATACTCCTAATAAGAGTCGATTTATTATCCATAAGACAACTAAATTGTGTAAAATATTATCATATACAACAAACTATTCAGTTCACAACATTTTGATGAAAAATTATTTATGCTCTCATTACTATTGGTGTTTCTTTTGAGCGAGTCCCAAGTATTAACCATAGGAAAAATGTATTCTAGAAAATTGTTTTTCCCTAAAAAAAATAAATTAGAAAAGAAAAAACCTCCAAAACTAGGTTATATATATATATAGATAAAGGAAACAATGCCCATGGATTCATTTTCCTTTAAAGAAGAGAATGGACTCTGTGTAAAACTATTTATAAGTGAAAAATTCATCAAAATCAATCAATTTTTCTGAACAATTGGGAACTTCTTTTTTTTTTCAGAATATACATAATGACTGGGCTAGAGCAGTGTTAAGTGACATTGAAAGCCTTAATAGAGAAAAAATTGATGAAGTGCTTATGGAGTTTCTCAAAGATTTCAAAGAAGGATCATTGATGATCAAAGGATGGTCTACTTTTGCTTCTGCTTATACTGTGTCAAAAGCTGCGGTCAATGCCTACACAAGATTACTAGCTAAAAAGTTCCTTAATATTCAAACAAACTGTGTTTGTCCTGGCTTTCTAAAAACTGATATGACCAATAACACTGGCATTTTAAATGCTGATGAAGGTGCTGAAGACCCTGTAAGGATAGCCCTTTTGCCAGATGGTGGTCCTTCTGGCCTCTTCTTTACTAGGGATGGAGTCACACCGTTTTGATCAAGCACTATTCATATTTTCTTCCTAAAAGTGATTTTAAGTAGCCATGAAATGTATGAACTTCGTTCTGCAGGTTTTGGATTAAGGATACTTTCAACTAGCTTTATTGTTTAGTTTTAAATCACTGTTGTGGTAATTGTAGAAAATTACAATTATTGTGGACTATAGCTGTGATAAGAAGCTATTGGCGAGACCCACAAATTCAACAAATCACAACATTATAATTACCGTTTTTATTCTTAGAGTTATAATATTTTCAAATTTGAATCAGACCGATTCTTCTCCTCAAATGATTATTTTAAAGAGGCATCCTCTTTCTTCCCTTATATTGACTTGGTACATTTAGAATGTATTCTTAGAATGCTTTAGGGAGAAATTAAACTGAAGTTAATAAAGAGACATACAACTTTTTCAGTTAACCTGTTAAGAAACATGACAATTACTTAAGGTGACACTATTCACATATTATAACTAAGATTATTGTATGCTTCACAAGAACAAGCAAGAGGATGAATCTTTTGCTATGTACGCTGTGCACTATTTATATAGTAGATTTTATTTTTTATTTTTTTTAAATGCAGACAAATCTCCATATCAAAAAAATTTGCAATATTTTATGAAGATATTACTCACTTTGGTAAGAAAAATATACAGTGTGTAATAGTTCTTATCAATAATTTCATATTAAGTAATTATTTTCTTTTGTTACAAATCTTATTGAACCAAGTAGTATGCACATAAAACATTATAAATCTTAATGATGTAGAAATCTAATTGCATTTAAAAAAAATTAAAAAAGAAATTAAAAATCCGCTTTGCACCAAGGATCCATCCTCATCAAACATGCTTTTTAGTAGTGTTAGAGTTAACCATGGGTCGAAGACAAGCTGATTGGAGAAAAATTATTACTCAACAGTCAAACATTTGAAGCAGCTGAAGAAGGCCTCCAAACAAATTACTGTTGTGCCAAAGAAATATCAGAAGAGGTCATTCCCCTTCACAATGATATCTTAGTCACCTAATATTCTTGATGTTTCCACTTTCTCAACAATGTTGGAGGTGTGATACCACAAGATATATCGATTTGTGTCAAGGATGCTTCTGGGAATGATATAAATTACTTAGCCATCGACCCTTATGTCAATATTATAAGTTCGAAGTACACATGTAACCTGGAAGCCTGATATAAAATTGTTTATCAAACAAGATTTCAGCCTTCTGAAAAAGTACTATAAAAATAAAATTCTAAATGCATTAAGTCGATGCAAAAAAGTACACCTTTAAGACCGCAGACCTTAAGAGGAAATTTAGATTTAGGCAAAGTTAGAAAACACCCTTTAATTGTAATATTGAAAAAAAAAAGAAAAAAAGTACACTTTCATTCTCAACAGGGTCATAATTGTTACCTGTTGTGTTGTTACGGTAGATACCAAGTGAAAGGGTGAAATGAGTACTTACTAAAGCTGAAAGGCTTAAAGAAGAGAAATTAGATCATATATATCTTGATTTAATTTTTAGATGGAGCGGATCCTTTACTGTGCTAAAAACATCATAAAGTTCACAATACTCTCAAACAGAGAGGCCATCATATTTTTTTTAATTTATTTATTTTTTAACCTTGCCTTGCTACACAACACATTATGCATAGTAGAGATTCAATTTCGTTTTTGGACCATAGTCTTGGCCAATTAAACATTAATGAAGGTACTGAAACCAAATGGCGGCCCTTCTGGCCTCTTCTATCAAAGTGACGTTCAATCATAATGGGAATTTAATTAAATTTATAGTATACATGTATTTGACAATGGAAAAGGTACTAGAAAATGGGCCATAAACATGTTCAAATAATGAAGATGACTACAGTAATTTTTTATAATACATGGTTTTTTTCCTCTAATTGAGAGAAAATCTTTTAATAGTCCATCAATATCTAGGCCCAACCATCTCCTATCATTTATACCCTTTTTTTCTTTTATAACATTTAACTCAATTTTAAAAACTAAAAGCATGTAATCTGTTGATCATGTTAAATTAATTGTATTAATTAATTACAGATTAACATTAATTAATTATTAAAAAAATTACAAAATTAATTAAGCAATTAGTTATGTTTTAATTACTAAATCCAAAATAAATTAGGCGTGGGTTAATTATGTATAATTTGTAATAGGTTAGATTATATATAAGCTCATTGGACAGAGGTCCAAACTTACAATCTATTAGTAGTCAATAGTTTTCTATTACAAGGTTGACAAATTAAGAAGTGGGAGTTATTTTTGATATATTAATTAATTATTAATTTAATTAAAAAAATAGGAGTTATTGGGGTAGTGGTCAACTTTAAAAAAAAAAAAAGCACGATCACATTAAAACTTTTTTTACGATAACTTCAGTATCAATATAACTCTCCTTTTCTCACTTTCTATCAATCAAGAGATTATTTAGAAAATATAAGGGGTTAAGCAAGTTGATTTCTTTGCCTTTCTACTTTACAGATTACCATGGCTATTCTGGAGATCCTAGGTATGATAAATTTTATAATTTATCTCCCAATTGAAAATTGAACATACTATTAACAAATGGTATCAGAGAGCTAGGTTAATAGTATCTTTTTTTTGTTACATGTGCAAAATTTTTTGGCCAATTCACATTTGCATGTAATTTTAAATTAATTAAAAAAAAAGGAATGAAGAATTGTAATGCAAGATTGGGGTTCTGGGATTTCATTATATAAATGCATTATTGTTTTAATTCTTGCTTGAATTCATGAATATGATTCTTCTTGTATGATTTATTGCCATTGAATCATGTCAAAATCCATTGGAAACCCTAGATCGAAGACCCATAAAATTTAGCAATATGATGTTTATTGTTCATACAATTTTAGGCTGTTTTTCCTTCAATTAGTTCATGATTAATATGTAGGGAAGTGTTTAGAACATTTCTATGAGGAGAAAATGTTTTAAAACTTGAATTCCAAAAGCTTGGAAGCACTTCAATGGCAGAAACCTGCCATTGATAGGGCTTAAATGAACCAAGCTTGAAGAAAATGTAGGTAAGGAAGGCCCACTCATGGCTTTAGCACGTGGGGGGGGTGTGTGGGGCACTTCCAAGGCCCCTCAGGCCCATGTTTGGCCAAATGCACTACATTTTTTATTTTTTATTTAATGGTGAATTTTCTAAAATTTCTTAGACCTTGCAAATATTTTATTCTGATTTTCCATAAACATGTATAGTGAAAATTAATATCGCACTCTCAAAATTTTGGCATGAAATTTTTTTTCTATATAATACATGAATAATTATGAATTATATATGTTGTATACTCTCCTTGGTAATGTGTTTTGATATATTAAGTAAATTTTTGAATATTTTATGAAATTTATGCTTCCTATATTTATATGTAAAATTTTAGCATAAATCAATGGATTTTCTGTAAATATTATGGAAGTGTTTAAATCTAGTAATTATGTACTCACCTATCATGGGTTTAATTATAATTATATCTTGGTTGGGTGTTTTGAAAATATGTATATATATTATATTGGTAATGATTGTATCCTATTAGTATGACATTATTAATGTAATTTCAAAGTTTAGACTTTCTTGGATAGGCAAGTGGCATTATCTATAATGTTTCAATGTTTCTTATGCCTTATCGGTGCAGAGATATTAAGTACATTTTTGTGAAGCTTCTCTTATAAGCTAAATCTATGTGGTACATATGTGAGTCTTTTTGGTTTATTGTAATTTGGGACATTTAGGCAGGATTATGATAAACAATATATATATAGTTTCATAACTAATATATGATTGGGAATTTTATTTAATAATTATGTTTTGCACACATAATTAATATTTTCCAATTTTGTTTCATCGATTTTAGTCACTCAACAGCTATCTGTGGTGAAGAATCTCAATGTGACTAACTATAATGACTAAAAGGAATCCCTTACCATATACTTGACTATTTCTGAGAAGGATTTGGCTCTTAACAAGCCTAAACCAACAAATCTTACTAGTGCGCCTAGTGCTACAGATAAGGCCTATCATAAGCAATGGTAGGAGTCAAATCGGATTTGTTTAAGAGTAATTAAGTTCACCATTGAAAAGGGCATTAGAAAAAGCATCCTAGACAAAGATACTGCAGTAAATTACCTTAAGGTAATTGGAGAGAAATTTAAAAGATTTGATAAGAGTAAAAAAGCCTATTATATCTCACTACTTGACAATACCGCTATAATGGAGTGTCAGGTGTTAGAGAACATATCATGAAACTTGTCAACTATTATAATAAGCTGAAATCATATGGAATTGACTTGGGAGAAAGTTTTTTTATTTATCGCATCCTCCAATAATTGCTAGCTACAAATGGAGTTTTGAGAACCTCTTATAATGTTTTGGAGGCAGAGCGGACAATAGACCAATTGATCTCTATATTAACTCAAGAATAGGGGTAAATCAAGAAGAATTCTTAACCACCAACTATAAATTATTTATCTTATAGCTCAAGCAGCAAGTCAGGTAGTAATGATAAGAAGGGAAAGAAATTGACATTTTAAAATTTTGCAAAATCTAAAGTGAAGAAAGGTGACAAGAAAAATAAGGGTCAGTAAAAGAAAATCTTTAAAGGAGAATGCCATTACTATAAGAAGCTGATTATAAAATACCTGATTGTTTCAAGCTAAAGAACAAATTTGAGAAGGAAGGTATATCTTCTAATTTTAGCCCTATAGCTTTGGTTTGTTTTGAATCTAACTGCCTTGAAATATCTTTTGATTCTTGGTGGTTGGATTCTAGAGCAACTATTCATGTTGTGAATTCTTTATAGGGGCTCACAAACAAGCAGATTCCAAATGAAAAGGATAAGAGCATCCTAAGAGTTGAAGGAAGTAGGGCAGTAGTTGAATATGTAGGGTCTGTTCATTTGAATTTACTTTTTGGACATATGTTGAATTTGAATAATGCTGTTTATGTACATTTTGCAAGAAGGAATTTAATTTCTAGTTCTGTACTAAACAAATGTGGCTATTCTTTTTAGCAAGGAAATGAAAAGATTGATATTTATTTTAATTCAGTTATTATCGGTTTAGCTTCTTTGCAAAATGGTTTATATTATTTGAATTTGAATAGTTGTTCAGTTGAACCTCCTAGGGCTTTTATTAATGTTATAATTGGGCACAGACACCGGAGAGTCAATGAGAACTCTTTTATGTTATAGCGTCAATGTTTAAGTCATATCTTTAGAGAAAAAAGAGAGAAAATGGTTAGATAAGGTGTATTGTCAGATCTTGATTTCTCATATTTTGAAATTTTCGTTGATTGTATCAAGGGAAAACTTCCCACTAAAGTTAGAAACAAAGGGGTAAATAGGTCTACGAATATTTTAGATCTAATTCATACTAATATTTGTGAACCTATTACACTTGCTACTATGGGAGGATTTAAATATTATATTACCTTCATAGATAATCACTCTAGATATGGATGGATTGATCTTCTACATAAGAAGTCAGAATCATTAAATGCCTTTAAGGCTTTTAAGGCAACAATTGAGTTGAAGACTAGCAAGGTCATTAAATGTGTCAAATCAGATAGGGGTGGTGAATATTATGTAAAGTATACTAAAATTGGTAGAAATCCTAGTCCATTCGCATTATTCCTATAGGAACATGGGGTTGAAGCTTAATATACGATTTTTGGTACCCCTCAACAAAACGGGATTGCAGAAAGGTGCAATCGCACTCCAATGGATATAGTTAGAAGTATGATAAGTCACTTCTCATTACCAGAATTATTATAGGGTGATGCTTTGAAAATTGTGGTTTATATTTTGAATCAAATACCCAATAAATCAGTGCTAAAGACATCTTATGAACTTTACTTTAGAAAGAAACCCAGTTCAAAACATTTTCGTTTGTAAGGTAGAGGTGAGGCCATATAATCCTCAATTGAAGAAGTTAGATTTCAGAACTATTAGTGGATTCTTTATTAGGTATTGTACATGATCAAAAGGGTTCAAATTTTATTGTCCCACTCACACTACCAAGGTTATCGAATTTGATTGGGCATTTTATTTTAAACATGACTTGTATAGTAGGAGTTCTATGCCTAGAGTCATTAATTTACGTGGTAAAAGTACAATTTTACCTATGCCTGTTATGTCATCGTCTTCAACTAATTGAAATGATGTTGTTGAAAATCTTGTCAAGTTGTGAAACCATCTTTGGCGGGTACTGAGAAGCCAGTTATTGAATTGAGACGATCTCAAAGAGTCCACAGACCTACCATACTGAGTGATTACATGATTTACTTGTAAGAATTTGAATTTAATGTTAATGATGGTATAAATCCCTTATCTTTTCAACAAGCAATGTCAGGTCCTCATTCTTCTAAATGGTTGGAAGCCATGAATGATGAAATGGTTTCTATGCATCACAACCATGTATGGGAACTTCTTGAGTTACTAGATGGGTACAAACCTATTGGATGTAAATGAGTCTTTAAAACTAAACGAGAAGCCATTGATGAGATTAAAAGATATGAAGCCAGACTTATAACTAAAGGTTATAATTAGAAATAAGGTATAGATTACACAAAAACCTTCTCTTCGATGTCTACTAAGGATGCTTTCAAGGTAATCACGGCTCTTGTTGCACAACTTGACCTTGAATTTCACTAGATGAATGTTAAAATTGCTTTTTTGAATAGAGTCTTGTATGAAGATGTTTACATGACTCAACCAGATGGTTGCATTGAACCTGGCAAAGAGTATCTAGAATGTAAATTACGTAGATCCATTTATGGTCTAAAGGAAGCCTCCAAGCCGTGGTATTTAAAGTTTGATGAGGTTATCACCACTCTTGGGTTCATTAAAAATGTCTCAAATCAATGTATCTATCAAAAATAATGGAAGCAATTTTGTCATTCTTGTGCTCTATGTTGATGATATTCTACTAGCCAGTAATTCAATGAGTTTTCAGAATGAGACAAAACATATGTTGTTATGTCACTTTAATAAGGACGACCTTAGTGAGGCCTCTTTTATTCTCGGGATTCAAATCCATCATGATATATTTTATAACATTCGTGATTTGTCTCAAGTAGCTTATATTGATCAAGTGCTTAAGAAGTTTAATATAGATTCCTCCTACTCTCCTTGTGCTACAAGGTGAAAGGTGTAATACCTAGCATGTCCTAAAAGCCCTTAATCGAGAAAATTATAAAAGAAAGTCCCTTAAATTGAATAATTTGAGGTTAAATAAAATTAGAACAAAATTCTAAATAATTGAAAATGAGGATACAAGACAAAAAAAAATCCAAAAATTAGATTCAGAATAGCTAAATAAAATCAGACAAAATCTAGTGGCATTTTTGTAAATTTGGCCAACTTTTAGAAAACTCAAAGGAGGGATCTTTAAATGGAAAAAATGAGTGTTTCGGGATTCTCAAAGACCTTAAAAACTATAAGAACCTCTAGAATGGCCAAATACCCCCCAATTTACATTTTAGAACGTCGGTTGATCAAAATTCTGACTGATTCATTCGGGAAGATTTTGAGTCCAATTTGGGTGAAACAAAAAATATTTTATGAATTAAAGGACCTAAATTTTATGATGGAAAAGATGATTCTAAAAAAGGAGTTGAAATAAGCCTAAATGGAAGGAACCAAGATGATGGACTAAATTGTAATTTTCCTAGGCTTATTAAATCACGTCCCCTTCTTCTGCAGCCTTCACCATTGAATTGTTTTTGGTCCAAATAGATTCTAAGAGAGTCTCAAGAGGCACACCAAAGGGGAGAGCCAAATGAGGAAAAAGAAGCTTGAAAAAGGTAAGATTTGGTCACTTTTTCATGCTCTTTCCTTTATTAAACCTCTTCTCCTCTTTCTCCTCTCTTATCCCATGGTTTTAATGGTTTTTTTTTTGCATGTTTGGGACTGGTTCAATAGAGTAGAAGGAGAGATTGAAAAGAAGCTTTGAAGCGCAGGAAAGAGCATTTGATAAGCTTCCAAATAAGGTAAATACACATGGTCTCTCTTGCTCCATATTGCTCTTTCTCTTCTTATGTAATTCGGCCATATTAGGGGTGCTATATTAGAGACTTTATCTCGAACCAAACTTGCTAGAAATGGGGGTTTTAAAGCCTAAGGAATCCAAGGAAGCAATTAGAATTCAAAAAGAACCATTAGAAAACAATTTATGGAAATTAGGGATTTTGTTGCACCTTGGCAATTATGAAGCTTTCCAATGATAGTTTAGGTAGTTTAAGAGTATGCATGAACTCCCAAGACATCTAAGAAGCTTCATGGATAGTAATTTGCCTAGGAAAATAAAAAAAAAAAAACTCCATGGGTGGCTAATGGTGGATATGTCTAGATCAAAGGGAGATAAAACACCTAGGGAGATTTCTCTTAACTTCTAAGAATAGGGATGACTTAGATATGATTAATAAACATCAAAAGAACCAATGGTTTAAATTTAGAAGCCATGGTTTATGAGATAAAAGTGCAGGTTCCATTTTAAGACATAAAAAAGAAACTTAAGTCTAGGCTCCTTGAATTAAATTGGTGATGACTCTAATGAGTTCCAATGGAGTCATATGTCCTGGATTGAATAAGAAGTTGGAGACAAGATCATAAATTCCAAGAATTGCTTCATTGTGCCTTATATGGAACCATAATAGTGTCATAAGAGAAAGTGAGCTTTTATAGAGTTCATATAAGGTTAGAAGTGGTTCCAATGATCAAATTATGTCTTGTTTATTGTGTTTAGGCCAAGTAAATCAAGACCTCCCTAATTGTGTGTATGTGGGCAAGAAGAAAAAGGAAAAAACTCAATGGGAAGTATGAAAGCAAAGAAAAAAGCTTGGGTTTCTTGGCACAAGGCAGCTTTAACTTTTCTTGCATGCATTTCCTAGATATTTGCTTATTATTAGATGCTTGTGTATATGTTTGAACTATGAGATATGTTTCTATCCATTGAATACATGTTATGGTACCATTATATTTCTTGAAATATATTTATGAATGCAAAGTGGCTTGAATGGGTATGATTATACCAAAAGTCTTTTAGAATGGGTGAGAATGAGCTAAAAGTCCCTAAAAATATGTGAGACAAAGCCAAAAGCCTTTAGAAGAGTGAGGCTAAATCAAAATTCCTTTGAAAGTGCATGAGACAAATCCAAAAGTCCCAAAAAAATTAGGTAAGACTAGACCAACACCCTTTTGAACTTATGTTTGACATGTATAAGTTCACATGATAAGGAAATTGATTTATATATATTCATGAGAAATGTTTATGGCATACATGCATTCTTTGACATGTAAATGCATTATATATGTATATTTAAAAGGATAAAGAGCTATTAGGATTCTTTGAATCTCACTCTTCCTCTACATATGTCTAACTATGTCTAGGTGAGCCACATGGAATAAGAAATAGGAGCCAAGCCACTTGAAGAGCAAGGCTTTAACAATAGAATAGAAAATTATGCATTTTAATGTCAAAGTATGTAACTATATTATGTATATGAGATGTAGACCCTTGAGCATGTATAAAAGTATGAGAATATCATGTATGAATGGAATTTGGAACTAAATGAATATTTATGTATGAGTTTGACATCCTTATGCCTAAATGCACTTGTGTATAATGACAACTAGAATAGTGATTTTGAGATGCATGATGATTTGGATCATTTGGAATGCTTCCCTATGCTTTATTCATGCTTTTAGACATGCTCAATTGATTATGGATTGATGGGAAGATCATTTGGCACTCTTATGAACCACTTTGACCCCTAAAATGACCATATTCTTGAGCTGAATCACAAACTAACCAAGTGGATGAATTTTTACATGCATTTTGGTAAACATATAGATCTCATCTAAATCTTTTTATAGAGCTAAAGAGCACCCAATTTGGAGTTCTAGAGAATTTATTATGAATTTTTAAAGTTAGACAAATTATGTAGAAATGTCCATGTTACTATTTATATAGTCAGTTTTCTTCTCTATGTCATTGAGCAAAATGAAAACCAATACTCATGAAATTTTATAGGCATATAATTAACATTGTAAGCTTTCTAGGGCCATTAAGTTTGCATGAAAAGGGGTTGTATAGAGAGAGTTATGAATTTTTGAATTTAGAGGTCTAGTGTTGCCCAAGTACTATAGTAGCCTTTGATATGCAATGGATTTTATGGCCCAAATGAACTCATATGCCCTTGAAATTTTCACAAAAATTAGACCTCATCTCAAGCTTTCCATAGCCATTAAGAGCACCTCATTTGGATCTGTATTGAGGGAGATATGAATTTTTGAAGTGTGATGTCAGTTGTAGGATGCCCACAAACCAATGCTACTATTCCATCAGTTTTTGTAAGGCAAACCTGATTGTTTTGATCTGAAATTTTTATGGCAATTATAGGACATCTGTAGCTTTCCAGAATGGTATAATTTATATGATTTCAATTTTTTTTAGAATTAGTTATGATTTTTCAAATTTTCATATTAAAATATGGAAAGTAAGGCAAAATGCAAAATGAGATGTCATTTTGTGTTGTAAGGCTTGGACCCGAGTTTTGAGCTTCAAATTAAGATGTTTTTGATTGAACACATGTATTATGAATGGAGAATGAATATGGTAAGCTCATATGATCCATTTAGCAATTAATGAAATTATTGAGCTTTCAATGACGCAAAATACCGCCGCTAGAAGTGTGATTTTCATGCAAATGAGTGTTATATGCCAAGTTGGCTACGGATTGAGTCCTATATAGTTATGGTATTACAAAAAGTTATCAAGATTACAATGCCTTCAAAATGATGTTGAAAGGACTGAAAAGGATAAGATTCCATATACTTTTGCTGTTGGTAGCCTTATATATGCTCAGGTATGTATTTTGTAACACCATAATGACTTAACCGCATTCAATCTCCCTCTAGGCTTGATTCCATATGATTTCCAAAGAACAAGTACAAACCGTGGCATTTTACTACTTTAAGTCGGGGTTTAACCAGTCATAATTTGTCCTGTAGGTCCCGTGAACCCATCATTCACATTCTCTACTCAAACACCATTTATACAACCTGTACATAGCCATAAACAACTCATAAACCATGGATATGAAGTCAAAAATCAAGAAAATGCAATTTCTCACATGAGCCTAAAAGTTAGATTTTTGGATCTAATTTTGGAAAATCATAACTAATTCTAGAAAAATGGGAATCAAGAAAAACATAGCTCTCTAGAAAGATATGGATGTTAAATTCACACTAAAAATAACGCTCAACCACAATCTCAGTGTTTGGACCATGTTTGACATAAAAAAAGAGACAGAGATGTTAACTAGAGGGAAAAAATTCATAGCTTGCTATCATGAACTTCGAAAATTCGTAACTAATTCCACAAAAATCTAATTTGGGAAAACTATACCAATTTGGAAAGATACAGATGTTAACTAGAGGGAAAAAATAAGTTTAGATTGTTTCAGTAACCCTTGGACCTCAAAAACTGATGGAACAGTAACAAAGGTCAGATGGCTTCCCTGATATTGACACAGAAATTCAGAAAGTTCATTCTCCCTCTATAGACCTCCGATTGAGGTGATTCCAATTGGTATAAGCATTGCGGATATCTAGTTTATGCCTATAAGATTTCATGACAATCAGACAATGTTTGGTCCATGAATGACACTGATTCATGTTCGAACCTAGTTGCATAGTACAATAACCAAAACCAGAACATTCTCCAATTTCAACAATTCACCAAATATTCCCTAGACCTCCAAATATTATCCACTTTATCTTCTCAAGAAGCTCTCAATAGGCTTTAGAGGCATGCCAAATTTCATATTAAGAAGAGCTCATTTGGTCATACTTTGATGGAGCTCACAAATTTGACAGTTTTGGCATTCAAAATGGTTCAAAGGAGGTCCAAATAGCCTCCCACATGTTCTAGCACCTCTTGGGTAAGTTTGAAAGTATAAACATAGCATATATGAAATACTCAAGTGGTCCAAATCAATACATATCTCAAACTTACTATGCTACAGGCCAAAATGCACTCTTACATGTAAGCCACAAAAGGGCCAAATCCTATATTTTCATTGCTTTGACTCTCTACATAGTTCATACATCATTCATACATACTTTTACACTTGCTCAAATATTTACATCTCAAAAATAATATATATACATAAGCACTCGGTCTTCCTATACATCAAGCTAGGTGTGAGTGTGCAAAAATGGCAAAACAAGGCCTTCTGTACCTCATGGCCTCCACTCTTAGGCTCTTGAGCTCCACCTAGACCATATGAGATGGGAGAGGGAAGGGGGTGAGATTTAGGGAATCTCAATAGCTCATACTCATTCAAGGAAGCAATCAAGGCATATAAACAAGTCAAGCATGCAAATCATTCACAATTGCACAACATATGATTTTCATGCCATGATATCGCCAAGAATAGGCTCCAAGGACTTTTGGTTTAGCCTCATCCGAGTTTTGGGACTTTTGGGTTGGCCTCACCCTTGGTTTAGGGACTTTTGGCTCTACTTCACCCGTCTCAAAGGACTTTCGGCACTACTTCACCCGAGTAATTTTCACAATTTATATCATAAGCATATTGGTACCAATATATTAAGGTAACATCAAATGGCATGGCTCACAATACAAGCATATACACAAGTATACAATGATTGTATACATCTAAGAATGCAATAAGAAAGAGTGGAGAACTACCTTATAAGCCAACACAAGCCTTCCCTTTTAAGTTCTCTTCTCCCTTCTTGATTTCACACTCACAACTAGATGGAGTTGCTTCTTTTGAGCCTAGGCACAACAAATAGCATGAAATTACTCTCACAACTCAAAAATTATTCACAAAGCTAGGGGTTTCTTCAGAGCAAATCCTAACAAGTATAAGCAACTAGGGGTTTCTCTCTCTCTAAAGTTTCACTAACTTTCCTTTCTCTCTCAAGCTCTCAAGAACGAAAGCAAAGAAAAAGAAGTGAAGATACATGAGTTTCTTGCTCGTTCTTGACTAGAACAGAGCTTTCTTACTCAACAACTCATGGAAAGAAACCTTAGAAGGAGAAGAATAGAATCAAGAAGAAGAAGCATGAAGAGCTTTAAAGGATCTTACCTTTTTTCCTTAGTTTCCCTTCCTTCTCTCTTAGTTCCTCTTAGTTTCCCTCTCTCTCTCAAGCCTTTTCTTTGCTTTGGACGAAGCTTAGGTTGGTTTAAAGGGAAAGAATGAATTTGGATGCTTTAAGAAGTCAAATTCTCTTTTTTCACACTTTTCCGGACTTACCCTTGCTATAGCGAAGAATAACCCTCGCTACGGCGAGCACGTATAAGTCCCAGACCCCTACTTTCGCTATGGCGCGTGCTACGGCGAGCAGCTCCCTGATTTTTGTATGGGATGCCCGCACTCGCTATAGCTAGAAGCATTTTCGCTATAGCGAAAAGGCACTCTCGCTATAGCTAGACTCTTTCTCGCTATAGCGAACAGGTACATTTGCTATAGTTAGCCCATTTCTCGCTATAGCTAGCAGACTTAGAAAATTTTTAGGACTTTGAAAATTTTCAGCCTTTTTTTTTTTTCTGGTTGTTACATATTTGCCCAGATATAGCTTTTTTTATTAGTGTGTTGGGAGATACTTAATGAATCCTGGTAGGGATCATTAGAGAGCAACAAAGAAAGTTATAAGATACTTGCAAGGTACAAAACACTATATGTTAACTTTTAGAAAGTATGTTCCTTTTGAGATTGTTGGATAAATGGATTCAGACTACGCATCATGTTTAGATGACTGTAAGTCAACTTATGGATATATTTTTAGGATGTCTGGAGGGACTATTTCATGAAAGAGTGCTAAACAGATACTCACAGCTACATCAACTATAGAAGCAGAATATATTGTGTTATAAAGTTACTTGTCAGGTTATATGGTTGAAGAAATTAATATTTGGCAAGCATCTTGTTTATTTTATATCATTACCTCTAATCATTTACTGTGATAGTTTATCTATTGTGAGCTTCTTTCAAAATCACAATAATTCCAGTCACACTAAACATTTTGATGTTAAATATATGTTCGATAGAGAGAAGATTGCTGAATCTCAAACTCGTGTGGTTCACATTTCTGGTGAAGGTATGCTTACAGATTTGTTGACCAAAGGCTTACTTGTAGGAGTATTTCAAAATCATGCAACTCATATGGTCTTGTTGAATTTTGATGTAGCCTTTGTTTAGTGGGAGTCTGAGGTATCATCATATTTATGTTTTATTGGTTTAAGATCATTTATACAATTTTGTTCTATTCAGATTATGGAACTTTGTATTTATACATTTAATATCACTTGCTTCCTTATTGAATTTAGTAATTTTTTTTGTGTTGTTTCATTTTCTAAATTTTTGTTGAAATTTAGTATATACTAATTGCTTATCCTTATATATATATCTGTGTATAAATTCTAATGTTTTGTAATTTTCTCTAAGTAATTGATTAATACTATCCAAGTGAGAGATTGTTAAATTAATTTTATTAATTAATTGTAGATTAGCATTAATTAATTATTAGAGAAATTACAATATTTAATTATTAGAGAAATTACAATATTAATTAAGCAATTGGTTATGTTTTAAATACTAAATCCAAAATAGATTGGGCCTTGGTTAATTATGTATAATCTATGATAGGTTGGATTATATATATGCTCATTGGTTAGAGGCTCCAACTTGCAACTCATTAGTAGTAAGTGGTTTCCTATTACATGGTTGACAAATTAAGAAGTGGGAGTTATTTTTGATATATTAATTAATTATTAATTTAATTATTTAATTAAAAATATAGGAGTTATTAGGATAATGGTCAATTTTCTTTTAAGAAAAAAGGCACGATCACATTAAAGCCTCTCTCACTATAATTCTAGTATCAATACAACTCTTCTCTTCTCACTCTCTATCAATCGGAAGATTATTCAGAAAATCTAAGGGGCTAAGCAGGTTGATTTCTCTACCTTTCTACTTTATAGACTGCCATAGCTATTTGGGAGACATCAGGTATAATAAATTTTATAATTTATCTCCCACTTGAAAATTGAACATATTATTAATAGATCTACTATAAAAAAATATTAACATAAGCAACTCTTGATTATTAAAAAGGGAAGGATTTGAGCTCGTCAAAATACATTATTTTTTGTTAACTACTCCAAATTTCTTATATAAACAAATTATGTCATTTTCACTGTATTAGTATTGTCTAGTGCATGGTCAAAGTAAAGGCCGATTTTTTCTATATTGTTATGCCTCTGTCCAAAGTACCTATGGAGTTTTTGGTTTTTCCTATGTAAGAATAGTTAAAGTCCAAAAGAATATTCATTTCTACTATTATCCAAAAGAGGAATCTGGAAACTTAAATTCCTATTATTCCCTTCTTGTGGTGTCTTTAAACTTCGTATGTTTCTATTGTTGGAATCCTTATATATGCTCAGGTATGTACTCGTCTAGATATAACCTTTGCTATCAGGATGCTTAGAAGATACTTGAGTAATCCTAGTAGAGATTATTGGAAAGTAACATAGAAAGTTATAAGATACCTGCATGGTACAAAACACTATATGTTGACTTTTAAAAAGTATGAACCTTTTGAGATTGTTGGATACATGGATTCAAACTACATATCGTGTTTAGATGACCGTAAGTTAACTTATGGATACATCTTTATGATGCCTGGAAGGGCTATTTCTTGGAAGAGTGCTAAACAAACACTCATAGCTACCTCAACTATGGAAGCAAAATATATCACGTGTTATAAAGCTACTTGTTAGGTTATATGGTTGAGGAAATTGACATCTGGCATACATCTTGTTGATTTTATATTGTGACTTCTAACCATTTATTGTGATAGTTTATCTATTATGACCTTCTCTAAGAATCACAATAATTCCATTTATACTAAATATTTTGATGTTAAACTTCTGTTTGATAGAGCAAATATTACTGAATCTCAAACTCATGTGGTTCACATTTCTGGTGAAGGTATGCCTGCAAATCTATTAACCAATGGCTTACTTTTAGGAGTATTTCAAAATCATGAAACTCATATGGTCTTGTTGAATTTTGATGTAGCCTTTGTTTAGTGGGAGTCCAAGGTATCTTCATATTTATGTTTTATTGGTTTAAGATCATTTATGCAATTTTGTTCTATTCAGATTATAGAACTTTGTATTTATACATTTAATATCACTTGCTTCCTTATCAAATTTAATAATTTTTTTTTGTGTTGTTTCATTTTCTAAATTGTTGTTGAGATTTAGTATATACTAATTGCTTGTCCTTATATATATATATGTGTGTGTGTGTGTATAAATTCTAATGTCTTGTAATTTTCTCTAAGTAATTGATTAATGCTACCCAAGTGAAAGATTGTTAAATTAATTTTATTAATTAATTGTAGATTAGCATTAATTAATTATTAGAAAAATTACAAAATTAATTAAGTAATTGGTTATGTTTTAAATACTAAATCCAAAACAAATTAGACCTTAGTTAATTATGTATAATCTATAATAGATTAGATTATAAATATGCTCATTGGATAACGGCCCAACTTGCAACTCATTAGTAGTTAGTGATTTCTTATTACAAACAAATTAAGAAGTAGAAGTTATTTTTTATATATTAATTAATTAGTAATTATTTAATTAAAAAAATGAGAGTTATAGGAATAGTGGTCAATGTTTTAAAAAAAAAAGCGCATGATCACATTAAAGCTTTTCTCACAATAATTTTAGTATCAACATAACTCTCCTTTTCTCACTCTCTATCAATGAGGAGATTATTTTGAAAATCTAAAGAGCTAAACAGGTTGATTTATCTACTTTTTTACTTTACAGACTGCATGGCTATTTAGGACACCTCAAGTATAATAAATTCTATTATTTATTTCCCAATTAAAAATTAAACATATTGTTTAATTTCTGAACATATAAAATAAAATAAAATATTAAAATAAGCAACTCTTGATTATTAAAACGGAACGGATTCGAGCCCGTCAAAATACATTATTTTTTATTAGCTACTCCAAATTCCTTATATAAGCAAATTATGTCATTCTCACTGTATACGTATTTTCTGGTGGTCAAAGTAAAGAAAGATTTTTTATATATTGTTATGACTCTGTCTAAAGTGCCGGTGGAATTTTTGGTTTTTCCTATGGTAGAATAGCCGAAGTCCAAAAGATTATTCATTTCGGCTCCTATCCAAAGGAAGAATCTGGAAACTTAAATTCGTATTATTCCCTTCTTGTGGTGTCTTCTTCACTTTTCAAAGAGCTTGTGTTTTTCCATCAACAATGGCACAAGCAACAAAAAGGTTACCCATATCTTTAACTTTGATCCATTTCCTTCTTGTGGGCTTATGTTTCTTTTGTATAAAACTCTTTAAATGGTTTGCAGGTATGCAGTTGTCACAGGGGCAAACAAAGGGATAGGTTTTGGGATATGTAAGCAATTGGCTTCTAATGGGATCACGGTTGTTTTAACAGCCAGAGACCAGAGGAAGGGACTTGAAGCTGTGGAAAAATTGGGGTTAGAGCTTGGTGCGTCTGGCCAAGTGATTTTTCATCAGCTTGATGTGACTGACCCTGCAAGTGTTTCATCTCTTGCTAATTTCATCAGAACCAAGTTTGGAAAACTTGATATCTTGGTATGAATAAGGTTCAGATTTATATTTTGTTCTGTTTTCTACTCTTTTGTCCTTTGCTGATACCCCATAATGCCAAACCCAAAAATCCCACATATATTCAGATTATTAAGTGCTGCGATACAGAAAGAAGCTATTTTTTTTAAGGAAAAAGCTTTTTCTTTTTCTTTTTAATTTCGGTTCATTTTGACCAACAAAATCATTTTTAACGGTAGTAAATCGATTTTACTACTGCGGGAGAAAAACAATGAATGGAAGATTAACCGGAATAAAAAGCAAACATTTCTAAACAAAAACAAAAAAACCTTACTCAAATGAAAAGGCATAAATACCATCTCAAACATAAATAAAGTAAAAGAACTTGTCGAAAGATTTGAACAATCGATAAACTACTTGATCACAGCATTTGAAAAACCAAACTTAGTTTTGAAAAGATAATAAATTTGCAGCATGGCCAAATAGGTTCTAAAAGTCTCAAAAGAAGACCTAGACATGAGTCCTAACCTCTTAGTCATATGACTCTATCCTAACAGTCTCACAAAACAAGAGTCACATGCTCCAAGCAGGTTTTGTGAAGCAGCAAATAGGTCATATTCCCAAAACCTAGAGGCTTGTCTTGATTATCCGATGGTTAATTAAGAGACTTACCTAAAAGATGAACTTTCTGCTCTCAATTCAAACACTTCTCTCCATTATCAATGTATTGATCAATTATAATGTTGACATTGGAACTTCAGTATTCAGCTCCGGTGAACCTAGCCTTGTTTTTGTTGACATCAACCCCTCATTTTCATTATTTTATCCTATTCTGAGTTGTTTAAGATCATGTTCTTTTCCAAGCATTTAAATAATTGGGTTTGAATACATTCTAGACACTAATTCGCCGTTTAATTTTCTCAGTTAACATCTTTCATAAAAGGGAAAAACCATGGGTTTTACTTCTGTTTTTTTTCCCTCCTTTTTGTTGTGCGTTCACTGATAACTTACAAGATCTTTCAGTTCTACTTTATGAGTTGAAGATTCATAACAGTGCACCCGAAGTCCAAACTTTGCCTCCAAGCGCATTGTTTCTGCTTTTTTTTTTTTCGGGAAAAGAAAAAAAAAACAAAAGAAAAAAAATCAAACACTTTAGACGCACTGATTTTCACTTCAGAGAATCCGCGTTACTGTTTTATTTCATAATTCTTCCTCTCTAATGGATCATACATACTAAAATAAATAGTGATAAATGTTTGAATTTTTTGTAGGTTAATAATGCAGGGATTTCTGGAGCACAATTTGAGAGTGAGAGGGATGCTTGCGTAGCATTGGTATGTTTTCTAAATTATATCTATTTGTGAATCAGGTTTGAGCTAAAGCTCAATAAGCTTTTAGTTGTTAAGTTTGAGTCCAAGCCTAAGCCCACTTTGATTTACACTCTAAATCATATAGATTTGTTTTCGTCATTTTCTTCCACCTAATCAAATGTGAATGGATCTTCTGCTGTATTGCATAATAAAACTTCTAAGTTCAAAAAGGAAAAAAAAACAAAAACAAATAAATGGTTGGATGAGATGTTGTACAAAAATGGACAAACAGCATAGCATATTGTTCTCAAAACATAGCAGAGGATCGAGGTCTTAATCAAATGCAATTTGCATTTTATGAGCATTGGCATAAATAATTTTAATTAAAGGCTAATTTAAAAGCAAAATTTGCATCATATTTGCACATACCAAGAGTAAGAGAATATATAATTAAAGATTCTTATCATTGACTGCAGGAAAAAGGGACTCCTGTTGATTGGAGTAAATTCATGACGCAAACTTATGAATTTGCAAAAGCAGGTATCAGAACAAACTACTATGGTGCCAAAGAAATGTGTGATGCACTAATTCCCCTCCTAGAATTGTCAGACTCACCAAGGATTGTTAATGTTTCCTCCTCATATGGGAAGTTGGAGGTATGTGATACTAATTTTGTAACTCTGTATAGAAGCTAGGTTGTTCCTACAACAAATCTTAAATGTCACAATGTCATATTCACTGGTGTGCCAAGGAAGGTGATGGTTTGGTTGGCACAACTCAACGAAGAAGAACCAGCAGTTGAAGGCTCCTGGACCAACTCATTGCTCTCTCCCTCCCTGTCTTTCTGTTTGTTTTATCCCCCTCTGATTTGCTCTCTTTTTGCTTCCATCTCTCTTCTCTGCTCTGTTCTCTCTCCTTATTTTCTATTTTCTGATTTTGGGTAGCTTCATAAAGTAAAGCACCGCAAAACACAGCGTTGAGATTTCAGTCAAATTCAGGTTTGAAAAAATCGCGGACCAAAAGGAAGTATTTCATTTGTGTTCTGAGCTATCCAGACACATGGCGCTTGCTAAGCCGTAGATGACATGAACAGTCATGATTCATCCAAATGAAAGGCGTCATTTTGGCACGTCTATAAGAGAGAATCCGCACGCGTCATTCTTACAATTTGTGAATTAAAGCACCACAAAAGAAGCTATTTTGCAAGCAAATTCCTTTTTGAACGCATCCATGACAAACAGATCTCTTGCAGTGGCCTCTTTTGTGTTCTTTGCCTTAAGAAATGTGGATTGTTTAAATTAATTTAAATTTATTTATTTTTTTAAATTTTGAAAATATTTTTTTCTAAAAAAACGAAAACTATAAAATAAAAATAAATTTTTTAACTGTAAATTTCAGAAAAAATAATTTAATTTTAAAAAATGGATAATCTAAAATTTAATTTAAATGATTTAAATTTCATGAAAGAGAGACTAAAAGGAAAAATAAGAGAGAGAATCTATATCCATGCATGAACAATTTGATGTCACATCTAAATTTGGACGGTAAAAATTTTATAGAAGAGAGACTGGAAGGAGAGACAAAGGAGAGGATTCGAATCCCATGCATGACCAGTTTAACGTCACATCTCTGTCTCACAAATAACCATCATGTCTCTCATGTAGAGACCCACACTTCACCATAGCATTCTCCAGCAAGTCCCAAGTCTCTGCTTCTTCCTCACCTCTCACTGAGACCTCATCCTCTTCCTTCCGCAAGGCACAACTTTGCATTAAAAAAAATAAAAAATCCTAGTTGTTTCCCCGAAATAGAAGCTCAATCAAGAAGCTGGCTTTTGTTAAATTCAGTATTTAAAAACAAAAGAATTTAATTCTGCAGAAATTCCTTTCTAGAGAGAGAGATATATATATATATATATACATATACATATATATATATATTATCATTACCGAATCCAATATCAAATAGTTCCTTTAACCATTTTAGTAAATTTGCAATTAAATTCTTATCTATAGATGACATTGAGTATAGTTTTTGTTGCTCACGCTAATGCAGAACATGCCAAGTGGGTGGGCTAAAGGAGTCCTAAGTGATGCTGAAAGTCTAACAGAAGAGAAACTGGATGAGGTTTTGAACCAGTTCCTAGAAGATTTTCAAGAGGGCTCATTAGAAACCAAAGGCTGGCCTCTTTTTCCATCTGCATATATAGTCTCCAAAGCTGCCTTGAATGCCTACACGAGGATTCTCGCCAAGAAGCACCCATCTTTCTTTATTAATGCTGTCTGCCCAGGTTATGTGAAAACAGACTTAAACTACCACACTGGTCATTTTACTGTGGATGAAGGTGCTGAAAGTGTTGTGAGGTTGGGTCTGCTACCTAATGGCGGTCCTTCTGGTCTCTTCTTCTATCGGAGTGAAGTGGCATCATTTTGATCTAAGCATACATTGGCACAGAGATGAACACTGAAACACAATAAAGTCTCTATGTCTAGTATAATGAGTCACATCATGTCTAGTATAAATGTTGAACACATCTTTTAGAAATACATCCATGTAAGAATATAATGAGCTATGTTTGCATGTCTAAGTTTGAACCTTCTTTTCATTTTCTGAAACATGAGAAATGTGACTCTGCCTTCTTTTTATTAAGAGAAACAAATAAGAGACATGATTCTGTTCTATTGCCAATATTTAGAATGTACTCCTAGAATGCTTTGGAGAGAATTTAAAGCCAAGAAAATAGACATATAATTTTCTCTTATGAATTGAGTTAATCTCTTTAAAAATATCACAGTTACTTGACGTGACACTATTTATAGTCTATGACCAGGACTATTATATGTTCTGCAAGAACAAACAAGCTTTTTAGTGTAAAGTAAATCATGGGTTGAAGAAAAGTTGATTGGAGTAAAATTATTACTCAAAACAATCAGATGTATGAAGCCGTTGATGAAGGCCTCAAATCAGATTACTATGGTGTCAATGAAATATTAATATTAGAAGAGATCATTCCCCTCGCCTATGATTGTTGATATTTCCACTTCCTCAGGAAAGCTGGAGATATAACACCATAAAATATATAAATTTCTATTTAGGATGCTTCTGAGAATGATATAAACTACATAGCTCTCAACCTATATGTCAAAATCTTTCAAAATACACATTTAACTTGTGAGCTAACCTAGTATGAAATTGTTTATCAACCTAGATTTCTTTCTTTTGACAAACATTATAAAAATAAGATATTAAATGTACCAAATCAATACATAGGAGTGCGGACCTTTAAGATTGCATGCCTAAGGAAGAATATAAATTCAGATAAAGTTTGAGAACAACCTTAATTGTTTTTTTTTTTCCCAAAAAAAAAGGGAACAATTAAAAAAAAAAGGGCACTCTTTCATTCTCAATAATGTTATAATTACCTGTTGTGCTATTATAGTAGATACCAACTGAGAGGGCGAAATAAGTACTTACTAAAGTTGAAAGGCTTAAAGAAGAGAAATTAGATCATTATATCTTGAATCAGTTTTTGGACCACAATATTGGCCAATTAGTCATTGATGAAGGTACTGAATTAATTAACTTTGACAAAATTATTTATGCTCTCATTACTATTGGTATTTCTTTTGAACAACACCCAAGTATTAACCATAGGAAAAATGTGTTCTAGAAAATTGATTTTCCCTAAAAGATATAAATTAGAAAAGAAAAAACCTCCAAAACTAGGTTATATATATATAAAGGAAACAATGTCCATGAATTCATTTTCCTTTGAAGAATAGAATGGACTTTGTATAAAACTATTTATAAGTTTCAAGTGCAAAATTCATCAAAATCAATCAATTTTTCTGAACAATTGGGACTTCTTTTTTTTAGAATATACATAATGAGTGTGCTTTTTGACTTATATAATATATATATATATATATATATAATGGGAAAAAGTATTTTCCAAAATATATAACTAATTTATATATATATATATATGGGGACAGGCTTTGCATCTCTGAATTTTTTTTTTAATTTTTTTTATATTAGAGGGAAGCAAAGCCATAAGCTTCGTGTCCCTCTAATTTAATTTTTTTTTTATGATAGAGGGATGTGGACCTAGAGGCTTAGCATTTCTTTTTTTAAAAAAATAAATTTTTTTATTAATATTCCATTGACCCTCAAGGATTAGTGAATCACTGATCCCTGAGGTCAATAGATAATTTAAAAAAATAAAAATAAAACTTTATGCTTTCCCTTCCCTTGTGCATAGATATACATATTGCTTCCCTTTTTTTTATTTGTGCGCCCATGCTTATGTATATTGCTTCCCCTTCTTCTTTCTTTATATTCAACTCATGTATTCGTTCTTCCCTTCCAAGTTTATATATTCATTGTTCCTCCAAGATCATATATTCATTCTATCCCTTCCAGCTTTCACATTCAAGGTTTTACCTTTAAATAATCTCTCATCACTTTTATGAGGTTTGCATTTAATTTTCACATACTTTTTTTCTTAATTTTCTTCTCATTTACTATCAATTTTTTCTTCTAAATTTTTTTTTGTTATTTGCTTTCTTTTAATTTATTCTAATATTCTTTTTATCTATTATCTCTTATCATTTTTGTTAGCTTGTCCATTGTATTTGAGTGTTAACTAAGATTAAAATATTAGTATTAATTAAGATTGAAGGTTATGCAAATGGGATAAGATTTATAAAATATTAATATATTATGTTTGATTGTTATTTACACACAAACATTGGGATAAGTTTCACAATGAGTAGAATGAAGGAGATTATTTGCATTCATGCAAATGGAAGAATTTTTTATACTAACGAAGGAATAACATTTGTATATGACAAGCCAAAATTGTTAAGAGTAGATCTTAACATTAGTCTCGAACAGTTAAAGGTTGCAATTGGGGAAAAATTAAGATTTCAGTCAAGACAATTTATATTTGACTTGGTATAGTGATGCTTATGGTCACTTAATTCAACTTAGTATTTACCGTGTATGTTGGAGGACGATTCAGATATTGAAACCATGTGGCAAGAAAATTGGCACTTCCCAACCATTTGGAGGCACCAGAATTATATGCGTACATCTTAATTAATGATGTTGGCCTAAGTGTCAAAAAGAATAATGTCATTGAGTCGTTAACAAATCCATATATAAGTCATATTAATAAACCTAATAAGTCGGTTTCCTGGTTTAGCTCTTATCTCAGAGATGTTCATCCATTTGAGTCACAACCTTTCAATACTCAACAAATGCCAATTGTCAATGACATATCCTAGTCGAGTTCATCTAGACTATTAATATTAGCAACCCTCCAAGTCCCTTAATTGCAATCGAAGATATAATGGATGAGTTTGAAGCAAAAGATGAATATGATGCTTCACTAAATGTCAATGAATATGGGGATGACGATATCAATGGTATTGATGTCAAAGGAGATCCAGTCACTCCATTAAATCAGTATTATGATTGGACATTTGTCTTTTTGTCTCAGATTAACAATGACTATATGAGTGAATTTGAGATGCCTGATATGGAGGAGGCCATCGATCTAAATGATGACCAAGAGGTGTATGTTGGCATCTGATTTTCTGATAAGCAATTAATGAGCCGTGATGCGAAGCTTTATTCAGTTTGCACACACTACACATTCAAGATGCACCAATTATCAATAAAGCACATCGAGTATCGTTATCTGAAGTATGGTGTTCGATGTAACTAGTGGATAAAGACTTATCAATCATAGGGAGAAAAATGATTGGCGAGTAATGAAATATGCAAGCTCACATACTTGTATCTCTTCCATGTTATCACAAGATCACCTGAAGCCAGACTCTGATATAAAACATCAAATATTCGATCGATGGTCATAGAAAATCCCTCTATTTCTATCTGTGATATCATTGAGAGGATACATAGCACCTTCTGATATATAGTGTCTTAGAAAAAGCGTAGTGTGATAAGCAATGAACAATTGCAATCGCCTTTTGAGATTTGGGAGCAATTATATGCAGTTCTCGTAAGATAGTTGTCTGCTGTCTGGCACTTCAATCTAGGCTCATACTTTGAATTTGTTACTAAGGAATGTCCACAGACAAAATTAGATACGGAGGTGATAATTATGTTTTATAAGGTGTTTTGGACATTTAAACCTTTCATTGATACCTTTGATCACTTGAAGCTGATTATCCAAGTGGATGGTACATTTCTATATGGGAAGTATAAGAAAACGTTGCTTATTGCTAGCTTACAAGATAAGGCAAGAAAAGTTACCCCCTTGCATTTGCCATTATTAAAGGTTAAACACATGAGGCGTAAGGGTAGTTTCTAAGTAATCTCAGATGACAAGTTGTGTTGGACAAGAAAAACATTTGTTTGATATATGATCATCATCCAAAAATATTAGCAGTAATCACAAACCTAAAAAATGATTGGCAACCATCTCACACACATCACATGTTTTGTTTACAGTATATTGTGAGTAATTTGAATATGACGTTTGAGAGCAAGTGGTTGAAAAAAAAAAGCTTATCAATATTTGATATTTGAACAAGTGCTACTTGGTTGACGAACATTTGACAAAGATATGATAGTTACATTCAGAGGCAGCAAATTGGATAGAGGATATGCCTCAGACTAAGTGGTCGTGTGCATATAACGTCAATGGGCATCACTAGGGGCACATGACAACAAATTTAACAGAGTGTATAAATAATGTCTTTAAAGGTGTTAGGTTCGTACCCATAATCAACTTAGTCAAAGCAACAATGTATTAGTTGAATAGATATTTGGTTGAATGGGGATAAACCACATTTGCTCATATGCAAGAGGGCAACTTATTTTTTGAGGATATCCACAAGAAAATTTCAACCAAAATTGCAAGAGCATCCGTCTTATCGATCTATGATTTTGATAAAAGGTCTTCAGAGTTTGAATGATCTTTCTAACAAACAGTATAGGTGAACTTTTAAGATTAGTCTTACGAACTGGACATGTGACTATAGCAAGTTCCAACTCTAAAAAGCATCTCTGTCAATATATCTTTGCTACATGTGTCAAGTTCTGTTTTGACCTTTTACAATTTGTGCACACTGTCTTTCAACTTAAAATAATACTAAATGCTTATAAGACTAAATTTCGTCCAATAGGAGGAAAAGTTTATTGGCCTCCCACAAGTGGACCTTGGTTGGTCCTTCATCCTTCGATAATTCAAGACAAAGGTTGACTAAAGTCTTCATGAATACGAAATGAGATAGAATGGCAAGAAAGGTCTAAAGACAACCAAAGATGTAGGCTATGTAGACAGATCGGACACAATCATGCCACATGCCCTTCTTGTTAGTCACAAAGATAGTTATAGTTTTATAAGTGAATTAGATGTTCATGGTTCATGATCATTTGCATTGGAATTACCTATCAACAGTAATTTATTTAAATTGATGGTGTATGACTTGTTAATGATATTTTTGTTAATTACATATCACCTTTGCATAACTGACTGTACATGAATTATTAATTGTAATTGACTTATTAGTGTTGAATTACTGACTTATGATTTGATTTGATCTAATTTGATCTTACATATCTATCTATATTCCATTACCATTGGCAAGTATTTTAGCTCCTGCAAAGTATGATAGATCATCGCCATAACGTTGTTAATCCCATACTAGAGAATGAGTTTCTATTATATTTGCAGTCTTACCACGTGTTCTAGGCTATTTGGTAAGTTAAAAGTTTGCTTTGTTGTCCATTATTGGTTTAACTAAATTTATGATAGTTTCTCTAATGCAATACCATAAGAAAATAAAATTTTACATATACGACAAATAGCGTAAGAAGATCATATATTCAATCCCCTTCTAACTATTGTCCCATATCTCGTACAAGCTGGTTTCTACGATGTCTCATGACTCGGCCATTTTGACTTCAATACCACACTCGTGTCGACCCTTATTGAGCAGTGGCAATTAGAGGCATATACCTTGCACCTAACCATGGGCGAGTGTACAATTACATTCCAAGACATAGTTATCTAGCTAGGTCTACCTTGCACGAGGGATGCAATATTTGGATGGACAAACTATAATTGGTCATTTGTCTACAATGACTTGCCTGGTGTGACACCACCTCAAGGGACATTGGATAGGCAGAGGTTGAGCATCCTCTAATTGGTACAAACATTTGAGAACTTGGTAGATGATGTGATGATGATACTATTCGCCAATTCATAGGAGCATACATTCTACGATTAATTGGGAGGTACTTGATGTTAGATAGAATTAGATATAAAGTTATGTTAATGTACCTTCCGTTACTCATTGATTTTAAGGAGGGTGGTCAGTATAGTTGGGGTTTAGCAATGTTAGCTTATTTATATAAAGAAATTTATAATGTCATCCATTATGACGAAATTAATATAGGTGGTTGCCTAACCCTACTTCGCTTATAGGTATGGGATCAATTCCTTTGCCTTACTCCACGAAGACCCCGATAACTCGACCCACAGATGGCTATCTACCCCGTTAAACCCCTATTAAGCTTTAGGTATATACTAATTTTTTTTTATGATTTTGAGTTTTTCGATGATAGATAAACTAATGTGTATTTTCCCATTCCTCACAGGTGGCGGCATGTCCCATAGTATCTCTGGCTGACTACATATGCTTTGCGGTAGTGTGGGATACTATTGGATCAAATGAAAGAAATAAGGTTTGTATTTTTGTATTTACTTATTTTTTATTTTATGATTATAGAACAAAGTAACCATCTTCTTAAATGTAGATAATTTAGCTTCCATATGACTTACCGGGTGTCCTCCAATATATAGGGTGCATTTGTCCCTATCTTGTGCTTTTGGATAGTTGAATGGTATCACACTAACTGCATTCTCTACCAATTTGGTAGGATGCAGCATATTCCTAAAAAACCATTCAATGTATAGTCACTATACACCCTTTAATTAAGAGGAAAGGTTCATAAACATTGGTAGGAAAAACATACAATTTTCATTATAGTATGGAATTCATAGCCCCAAGTAGTGACACAAAACGACCTCGACGATAAACTACTGGATCACACGTCAAACTACATGTGTTAGTATTAACGACATAGGTAACGGTGGATCTATCCTACTAGTGGTTTTTAGGGTTTTGTGGTATACATTTTATGTTGTTTTCATCTTTATATTTTCTCTCCTTACATATATATCTAACTAAATTTAATTATTAATTTTTTTATTTGATAGGCTGATGTGTTGGAGGACTTACACAAGCTTGTTATCATTGACCATTGATGACCAGCTATGCTGACTTCAGACAGAAGACAAGTGATAATATCCAAATCATGTTGTGTGCTCTAGGTAAATATCGAGATATGCTCGTCTCCTAACTAGTTCCACCAGCACCTAATCTATCTAGACCTTCAGAGCCGTAGGCTAGACTAGGAAAAAAAGGCCATAGGTTTATCTTATCTAGGGAACTGATATCTAGTGGCAGCGTCGGTGAAGTTTATGCAAATATGTTATCATCATCTTACATAACAGCCCACATGCAAGAAGATTTTGATTGTGTTGGTTCTTTTTCCGTTCTATCATAGATAGTCATTAGAGATATTAGTTTTTCTTCCTTTCCACCATTCACAGACATTGGAGGTGTTGATCCATTTTTCTATGCACCTTATTATATATCATCATTGCACTTATCCATTTATATGGAGTCATCCTTCTCCATACTGCTACCACAACCAATGCAATCTAGTGGGGCATCATTTACATCATTGTTTATGGATTTGACTACATTTAGTGCTAAGTATGGTTATACTTCTTTTGCATGATGGGCATCTTACCAACCTCAATAGGGTTTCTTCATCCCAAATCAACAAATTCTGCCTATCCAGTTCCCTTAATGAAATTAAACTTCTCAATAATTTTTTAATCAGGTGGAAAGTGAATCATCCGAAAAAGAGGATGAGGAAGATGATGAAAATGATGAGTAAGAGGATGAAGAACAAGAAGAAGAATAACCACAACAACATCAGTCACAATAAATAAGGAGAAGGTCTAGGTGTGGAACATATAACCATTGTGGCTGATGACTAATATTTTTTTTCTCACCATACATTTCAAATTCTATACTCATTTGTATTATTGAATTATACATTTAAATAGGGGTGTTCATCGCCCAATTGGCCCTAGGGGCCCGCCCTAGCCTGGTCTAATCGGGCTGGGCTGGGTTAGGCTAAAAATATAAATGGGTATAACTTTAAACAAAACTATTTCGGACCGGGTCGGGCCACGGGCGAAGGTATGTTCTGCCCAACTCGCTCTAATAGTTACTTCTTTTTTTTTAGTTATTAATATCTTGTTATCTTAATTTATTTTAAATTTTTATTTCATTTAATTATCTCTGCATACTGCAATTTTATTACTTATGCAAATATTCTTTACTTTTTAATTATTTTTATCATTGATGTGAATGCTTATTGACATTTCTTTTGTTGAATAATGAAAAAATATATATATTACCTAAAACTAATTATGTTAGTATATCTTATATTTTACTTGATAATACTAGACTATTTTTTTATTACTGATACACATATAAAAGTTCTAAAAGTCTAAAATATTTTTATATTACAAGTATCAATTCATAAAAAAAAATAGTTTAGGCGGCCCTAACCCACCCTATCCCAACATAAATCAGACTTATTAGGGCTGGGTAAGGCCACAGGTATAAAAATAAGCCCGATGTCTTAATCGGGTCAAGTATCGGACATAATAGATATTCAATCTGACCATACCCATGTACAGCCCTACTTATTAGGGCCGTCCTGGGCCGCCCTAAAATCGGGCTTCTCCGGGCAGGATAGGGCCACGGGTATAAAAATATGCCTAAGACCCTAATTGGGTCGGGTTTCGGGCCAAGCATCGCCCTGACTCAACCCTGCCCATGTACACCCCTACATTTAAATCCACTTTTTACAATACTTTTTTTGAAGCCAACATCAATTTATATTTTAATCAATTAATACATTTATTCAAATATACACTTACACATAATATATATATTATTTAATTTTAATTTGTAATATTTTTAACAAATTTAACTTACAATTTAAGAAATTACATGTACATATCAACATTTCTAAATAACAATATTAAGTTAATATAATTATCTTATAAACAAATGATATTAATTATTTTGTATAAATTTAATTTTATACACATTGTTATATTTCATTTATAATAACTTTATTATATACATCAACAATAAAAAGATAAAATATTTATCTCTATAAATTTGAAAAAATAAATGAATATTTCTTAAAATACAAATATTTCAGGATTAAAAAATTAAAAAATTTATATATATAAAAATTAAATCGTATATTTCTCAAAACACAAATAAAAAAGTTACTTCATAATTAAAATATATTATATCAATTTGAAAAACAAAATGAATTACAAAATATTTTAAAAATAAATTATTATGAATTAGAGAATTAAATGCATTATAATTTTTAAAAATTATAACTTCTAAAAATTTACATGGGCATGATATAAAAAGAAAATTAACTTTTTCAATAATAAAAAAATTAAATTATAAATCATTGAATATATTAAAAAAATTTATTATTATTTTATAATTATAATTTAGTTAAAAATGAAAAAAAATAAAAAAAAAAACATAAATAGAGACGTGGAACCTCCTTACAATGATAAAAAAAATAAGTAAATAAGGGCCGGAGCCACATATAAAAAGAATTACTCATATATTTTGGGAAATATTTTTTCCTCTTATATATATATATTTATTTTGTTTTTATTTTTCACATATATATATATATATATATATATAAATCAAAAAGCTTAATGAATTGGCAAGAGCAGTGTTAAGTGACATTGAAAGCCTTACAACAACAACAACAACAAAGCCTTTTCCCACTAAGTGGGGTCGGCTACATGGATCAATCGACGCCATAAACATCTATCATAAATCATATTTTTAGATAGACCATTTAAATCTAAATCTCTCTTAATAATTTCTCCTATAATTTTTCTTGGTCTTCCTCTACCTCTAGTTATTGGACTATTCTCCATCTCATCTACTCTCCTAACTGGGGCTTTTATAGGTCTCCTCCCCACATGACCAAACCATCTAAGCCTCGATTCTACCATCTTTTCCACAATAGGAGCGACTTCCACCTTCTCTCTAATGCATTCATTTCTAATTCTATCTCTTCTATTGTGTCCACTCATCCAACGCAACATTCTCATCTCTGCAACATTTAACTTATTTTCTTGTTGACTTTTTATTGCCCAACACTCAGTTCCATACAACATTGCAGGTCTTATAACTGTGCGGTAGAATTTACCCTTAAGTTTGAGTGGTACTCTTCTATCACAAATAACACCCGAGGCACTCCTCCATTTCATCCACCCCGCTCGAATCCTATGCTTTACATCTTCTTCTATTTCTCCGTTATGTTGTATGATAGATCCAAGATACTTAAATCGTGTGACTTGTGGTAGGATATGTTCTCCAATTTTTACTTCTACGCTAGAAATGGTGTGCCTCTTACTAAACTTACACTCCATATACTCTGTTTTACTTCTACTTAAACGAAATCCATAAGCTTTCAAAGCTAGTCTCCACCTCTCTAACTTCTCATTCATTTCCTCTCTCGATTCTCCAACTAGGACAATATCATCTGCAAAAAGCATGCACTGTGGCACCGGCTCTTGGATATGTTCAGTAAGCACATCCAAGACTAAAGTAAAAAGATAAGGGCTCAGAGTTGACCCTTGATGTAAACCAACAGTTATCCGAAAATCTTCCGTAAGTCCACCTTTTGTTACTACGCTAGTTGTAACCTTATCATACATGTCTTGGATTGCTCGAATTAAGCTATACGAACTCCTTTTTTCTCCAAAGCCTTCCATAGAACCTCTCTTGGCACTCTATCATATGCTTTTTCTAAATCGATAAATACCATGTGTAAATCTCTTTGATTCTCTCGATATCTCTCCATTAATCTTCGCAACAAGTATATTGCTTCCATAATTGACCTTCCTGGCATAAAACCAAATTGATTCTCCATCACTTGAGTCTTTTTCCTTAACCTTCTCTCAATTACTCTTTCCCATAATTTCATAGTGTGGTTCATGAGTTTAATTCCTCTATAATTTGCACAATTTTGAATGTCCCCTTTACTCTTATAAATAGGGATTAAAGTACTTTTCCTCCACTCGTCTGGCATTCTTTTAGATCTCATAATTTCATTAAATAACTTTGTGAGCCAACTTATGCCTTTCACTCCTAAACCCTTCCATACCTCAATGGGTATATTATCCGGTCCAACTGCTCTGCCATTCTCCATTCGTTGTAATGCTTCTTTTACCTCTACCTCACGAATCCTACGATAAAAAGTATAATTTTGATCCTCTTCTCTAATGTCTAGTCTATCCGATTGCAATAAAATCTCATGCCCTTCATTAAAAAGCCTATGAAAATAATCCTTCCACCGTTCTCTGATATCTTGTTCCGTTACTAACACTTTCCCTTCTTCATCCTTGATGCATTTCACTTGGTCCACATCTCTTGTTTTTCTTTCCTTACTTTTAGCTAGCTTATAAATACTTCTTTCTCCAACTTTAGTACCTAAAGATTGGTATAATCCATCAAATGCCCTTGCTTTCGCTTCACTCACTGCCTTCTTAGTGTCTTTTCTTGCTACTTTATATTTTTCCCAATTTTCATTACTCTTACATAATGACCACACTTTGTAACACTCTCTTTTAACTTTAATCTTATTTTGTACACTCGCATCCCACCACCAAGATTCTTTATCCCTAGGTCCAAAACCATTTGATTCACCTAATATTTTCCTTGCTATCTTCCTAATTTCTTTAGCCATTCCATTCCACATATCATTAGCACTTCCTTGTATTTCCCAAGATCCTTCCTCCACAATCCGTCTCTGCAAATTCCTTTCTTTATCCCCCTTTAGTTGCCACCACTTAGTTCTTAACACCCTATCTTCGCCTTTGTTTTTTACTCTCCTCTTAACTCTTACATCCATAACCAAAACTCTATGCTGAGTAGTTAAACTCTCTCCAGGGATAACTTTGCAATCTATACAAAGTTTTCTATCTGATTTCTTTATAAGAAAGAAATCAATTTGAGAACATACCATTCCACTTTTATACGTGATAAGGTGTTCCTCACGCTTTCTAAAACAAGTGTTAGCTAATATAAGATCGAACGCTAATGAGAAATCTAGAATAGTTTTACCCTCTGCATTTGCTTCCCCTATGCCATGTCCTCCATGAACACCCTCGTACCCTGAAGATACCCTTCCCACATGACCATTTAAATCTCCTCCTAAAAGAATCTTTTCTCCGAATGGTATTTCTTGAACTAAACATTCTAAATCCTCCTAAAACTTTACCTTGTGATATTCTTCTAGCCCTACTTGTGGTGCATAAGCACTAATAACATTAAAGATTTCCTTTTCTACTACAAACTTTAATGCAATGATTTTATCTCCTAACCTTTTTACATCTACTATCGCATTTTTCCAAAACTTATCTACAATTATACCTACTCCATTTCTAAATTTAGCCTTACCAGTATACCAAAGTTTAAAACCTGAAGTGTCTAATTCTTTTGCTTTTTCTCCTACCCATTTAGTTTCTTGTAAACACATAAAATTAATCCTCCTCCTAATCATAGTATCTATTATTTCCATAGACTTACCCGTAAGTGTACCTATATTCCAAGTGTCAAAACGAATCCTACTCTCATGAACTAGCTTCTTTAGCCACATTCGTTCACGAAAATGTGGGAACCTTTGCTTATTTTTCACTACATCCAGGCGTCGATGCAGCGGCTCTTGCTCACTTCTCATTGTACCCGAGCTATACAGCGCGTTACTTACAGGCAATGACCTAGCTTTACCTTTAATATATCGATTGTCCATGTCATAAAGATTTAACAAAGTTTTACGTTGGCTGTCGACTGCCTAACACAACCCTCCTCTTTTTCCCGGGCTTGGGACCGGCTATGAAAAATAATTTACATGAAAGTTCATCATAGGCAGAGTTTGACATTGAAAGCCTTAATAGAGAAAAAATTGATGAATTGATTAGAGAGTTTCTCAAAGATTCCAAAGAAGAATCATTGATGATCAAAGGATGGTCTGCTTTTGCTCCTGCTTATACTGTGTCAAAAGCTGCTACAAATGCCTACACAGGGTTACTAGCTAAAAATTTCCCTAACATTCACATAAACTTTGTTTGTCCTTGCTCCTTGCTTTCTAAAGACTGATATGACCAATAATACTGGCATTTTAAGTGCTAATGAAGGTGCTGAAGCCCCTATAAGGATAGCCCTTTTGCCAGATGGTAGTCCTTCTGGCCTCTTCTTTACTAGGGATGGAGTCAAACCATTTTAATTAAGTACTATTCATATTTTCTTCTAAAAGTGATTTTAAGTAGCCATGAAATTGTATGAACTTCTACATGTTTTGGATTAAGGATACTTTCAATTAGCATTGTTGTTTAGCTTTAAATTGTTGTTGTGGTAATTATAGAAATTTACAATTATTGTATACTATGATTGTGATAAGAAGCTATTGGCGAAACCCACAAATTTACCAAATCACATCATTATAATTAGCTTTTTCTTTTTTATTCTTAGAGTTATGATATTTTCAAATTTGATTCTGACCGATTCTTCTCCTCAAATGATTATTTTAAAGAGGCATCCTCTTTCTTCCCTTATATTGACTTGGTACATTTAGAATGTACTCTTACAATGCTTTAGGGAGAACTTAAGTTAATAAAGAGACATACAATTTTTCAAGTTAACCGTTAAGAAATGTGGCAATTACCTGACGTGAAACTATTCACATATTATAACCAAGACTACTGTATGCTCCACAAGAACAAACAAGATGATGAATCTTCTGCTGTGTACACTGTGCACTATGTATATAGTAGATTTTATTATTATTATTTTTTAAAATGCAGCCAAATCTCCATATCAAAAAATTTGCAATATTTTATGAACATATTACTTGCTTTGGTTAATATATATATATTCACAGTGTATAACAGTTCTTATCAACAATTCCATATTAAGTTTTTTTAAAAAAATAAATCCAATTGAATCAAGTAGTACGCACAAAAAACATTGTAAATCTTGATGATATAGAAATCTGAACGCATTTTTAAAAAAATTTAAAAAGAATTTAAAAATCTACTCTGCACTAAGGATCTATCCTCATCAAACATGCTTTTTAATTAATAGTGTTAGGGTTAACCATGGATCGAAGACAAGTTGATTGGAGAAAAATTATTATTCAATAGTCAGAAATATGAAGCTGCTGAAGAAGGCCTCAAAACAAATTACTATGGTGCCAAAGAAATATCAGAAGAGGTCATTCTCCTTCCCAATGATATCTGACGCACCTAGTATTGTTGATGTTTTCACTTTCTTGGCAATATTGGAGGTATGACACCACAAAATATATCAATTTGTGTTAAGGATGCTTCTGAGGATGAAATAAATTACTTAACTTAGCCATCAACCATTATGTCAATATTACAAGTTCGAAATGCACATGTAACCTGGGAGCCTGATATAAAAGTGTTTATCAACCTAGATTTCAGTTTTTTGAAAAAGTATTATAAAGATAAAATTTTAAACACACCAAGTCAAAGCAGAAAAATATATCTTTAAACCCGCATACCTAGAGAGGGAATTTAGATTTATGCAAAGTTAGAAAACGCCCTTTGATTGTAATATTAAAAATAAAAAATAAAAAAAGTATCCTTTCATTCTCAACAGGGTCATAATTGTTACCTGCTGTGCTGTTACAGTAGATACCAAGTGAAAGGGTTAAATGAGTACTACTAAAGTTGGAATGCTTAAAGAAGAGAAATTAGATCATATATATCTTGAATCAATTTTTAGACGGATTAGATCCTCTATTGTGCGAAAAACATAGTAGAGTTTGCAGTACTCCAAAATGGAGAAGCCATCATATTTTATTTTTTTAATTTATTTATTTTTCAACCTTGCCGTGCTACACAACACATTGTGCAGCGTAGCAGAGATTCAATTTCGTTTTTGGACCATAGTATTGGCCAATTAAACATTACTGAAGGTGCTGAAACGAAATGGCGGCCCCTCTGGCCTCTTCTATCAGAGTAAAGTTGCATCAAAATGGGAATTTAATTAAATTTACAGTATACATGTATTTGACAATGGAAAAAGTACTAGAGAAGGGGCCATAAGCATGTTCAAATAACGAAAGATCATTACAGTAATTGTTTCATAATACATTGTCCCCCCTCCTTAATTGAAAGAACAACTTTTAATAGTCCATCAATGTCTAGGCCCATCCATCTCCTATAATTTATACCCTTTTTTTCTTTTATAACATTTAACTTAATTTTAAAAACTAAAAGTATTTAATCTGTTGATCAACTACAAAAAAAAATATATTAACATAAGCAACTCTTGATCATGAAAAAGGAAAGGATTCAAGCCGTCAAAATACATTACTTTTTATTAACTACTCCAAATTCGTTATATAAACAAATTATGTCATTTTCACTATTTTAGTATTGTCTGGCGCATAATCAAAGTAAAGAAAGATTTTTTATATATATTGTTATGACTCTGTCAAAATTATCCGTGGAATTTTTGGTTCTTGCCGTGTAAGAATAGTCAAAGTCCAAAAGATTATTCATTTCCGCCACTATCCGAAAGAGGAATCTGAAAACTTAAATTCCTATTATTCCCTTCTTGTGGCGTCTTCTTCACTTTTCAAAGAGCTTGTGTTCTTCCGTTAACAATGGCCGAAGCAACCAAAAGGTTATCCATATCTTCAACTTTGATCCATTTCCTTCTTGTGGGTATATGTTTCTTTTGCATAAAACTCTTTAAGTGGTTTGCAGGTATGCAGTTGTCACAGGAGCAAATAAAGGGATAGGTTTTGGGATATGTAAGCAATTAGCTTCTAATGGCATCATGGTTGTTTTAACAGCCAGAGACCAGAAGAAGGGACTTGAAGCTGTTGAAAAATTGGGGTTAGAGCTTGGTGCGTCTGGCCAAGTGATTTTTCATCAGCTTGATGTGACTGACCCTGCAAGTGTTTCATCTCTTGCTGATTTCATCAGGACCAAGTTTGGAAAACTTGATATCTTGGTATGAATAAGGTTCAGATTCTTATTTTGTTCTGTTTTCTACTCTGTTGTCCTTTGTTGATACCCCCATCATGCCAAGCACAAAAATCCCGCATATGTTCAGATTATTAAGTGCTGTGATAGAGAAAGAAGCAATTTTTTTAAGGAAAAAGCTTTTTCCTTTTCATTTCGGTTTATTTTGGCCAACAAAATCATTTTTAATAGTAGTAGAATCAATTTTACTTCTGCGGGAGAAAAGCAATGAATGGAAGATTAACCGAAATAAAAAGCAAACATTTCTAAACAAAAAAAAAAAAAGACCTTACTCAAATGAAAAGGCATAAATATCATCTCAAACGTAACAAAGTAAAAGAACTTGTTGAAAGATTTGAACAATCGATAAACTACTTGATTACAGCATTTGAAAAACAAAATGAGTTTTGAAAAGGCAATAAATTTGCAGCATGGCCAAATAGGCTCTAAAAGGCTCAAAAGAAGACCTAGTCATAAGTTCTAACCTCTTAGTCATATCATCCTAACAAACTCACAAAGCAAAAGTCACATGCACCAAGCAGATTTTGTGAAGCAGCAAATAGGTCATATTCCCAAAACTAGAAGCTTCTTTTGATTATCCGATGGTTAATTAACAGACTTACCTAAAAGATGAACTTTCTGCTCTCTACTCAAACACTTCTTTCCATTAGCATTGTATTGTTCAATCATAATGTTGATATTGGAACTTCAGTATTCAGCTCCGCTGAACCTAGCCTTGTTTTCGTTGACATCAACCCCTCATTTCCATTATTTTGTCCTATTCTGTGTTGTTTAAGACCATGTTCTTTTCCAAGCATTTAAAATAATTAGGTTTCAATACATTCCTGATACTTACAAGATCTTTCAGTTCTACTTTATGAATTGAGGATTCATAACAATGCGCCTTAAGTCCAAACTTTGCACTCTAAGTGCATTGCTCTTTTTCTTTTTTCTTTTCACTTTAGGTGCCCTGATCTTCACTTCAGAGGATCCGTGTTACTATTTCATAATTCTTCTTCTCCAATGGATCATACATACTAAAATAAATAGTGATAAATGTTTGAATTTTTTCTAGGTTAATAATGCAGGAATTCCTGGAGCACATATTGATGGGGATGCTTTCGTAGCATCAATCACTGCTGGGGTATGTTTTCTAAATTATACCTATTTGTGAATCGGGTGTCCTAAAGCTCAATAAGTTTAGTTGTTAAGTCCAAGCCTAAGCCCACTTTGATTTACCCTCTAAATCATATAGATTTGTTTTTGTCATTTTCTTACACCTAATCAAAATGTGAATGGATCTTCCGCTGTATTGAATAATGAAACTTCTAAGTTCAAAAAGGAAAAATATAAATAAATGGTTAGATGAAGTGTTGTACAAAAATGGACAAATAGTATAGCATACTGTTCTCTAAACATAGCAGAGGATCCAGGTCTTAATCAAATGCAATTTGCATTTTATGATCATTGACTTAAATAATTTTAACTAAAGGCTATGAACTTAATTGATCTAATTTAAAAGCAAAATTTGACACATATTTGCACATACCAACAATAAGAGAATATATAATTAAAGATTCTTATCATTGACTGCAGGAAAAAGGGACTCGTGTTGATTGGAGTAAATTCATGACCGAAAATTATGAATTTGCAAAAGCAGGTATCAGAACAAACTACTATGGTGCCAAAGAAATGTGTGATGCACTAATTCCCCTTCTAGAGTTGTCAGACTCACCAAGGATTGTCAATGTTTCCTCCTCAGCTGGGAAGTTGGAGGTACAGATACTAACCAAACACTAGTTTTGTAACTCTGTATAGAAGCTGGGTTGTTCCTACTACAATTTTTAAAATGGCAAAACATCATATTCACTGGTGTGACAAGGAAGATGATGGTTTGGTTGCCACGACTCAACGAGGAAGAACCAGCAGTTGAAGGCTCCTGGACCAACTTATTTCTCACTCCCTCCCTGTCTTTCTGTTTGGTTTATCCCTCTCTGTTTTGCTCTCTTTTTGCTTCCATCTCTCTTCTCTGTTCTGTTCTCTCTCTCTCATTTTCTGTATTCTCATTTTGGGTAGCTTCATAGAGTCAATCACCGCAAAACAAAGCGTTGAGATGTCAATTCGGGTTTGAAAATTCGTGGACCAAAACGAAGAATTTCATTTGTGTTCTGAGCTATCCAGACACGTGCCGCTCGGTAAGCCGCCGATGACATGAACAGTCCTGATTCATCCAAATGAAAGGCGTCATTTTGGCACGTCCACGAGAGAATATCCGCACGCGTCATCCTGAACAATTTTTTAATAAAAGCACCATAAAAGACAGGGGTGTACATGGGCAGGGCCGGGTCAGGGCGATGCTTGGCCCGGAGCCCAGCCTGATTAGGGTCTTAGGCGTATTTTTATGCCCGTGGCCCTGCCCGGCCCAGAGAAGCCCGATTTTAGGGCGGCCCGAAATGGCCCGAATAAGTAGGGCTGTACATGAATAAAACTAAACTGAACATCTAGTATATCTGATACCTGACCCGATTAAGACATGAAACTTGTTTTTATACCTGTGGCCTTATTCAACTCTAATAAGTCTGATTTATGTTGGGATAGGGCGGGTTAGGGCCACCCAAATTAATTTTTTTTAATGAATTGATACTTGTAATATAAAAATATTTTTACACAAACTTATAGGCATATATTTCAAAACAATGGACTTTTAGAACTCTTATATTTGTATCAGTGATAAAAAAATAATCTAATATTATCAAATAAAATATAAGATATACTAACATAATTAGTCTTAGGTAAATATAAATTTTTTCATTATTTAACAAAAAAAATATCAGTAAAGATTCACATCAATAATAAAAATAATTAAGAAGTAAAGAATATTTAAATAAATAATAAAAATTGCAGTATACAGAGATAATTAAATGAAATAAAAAAATAAGATGACAATATATTAATAACTAAAAAAAAAGAAGTAACTATTAGGGCGAGTTGGGCGGAACATACCTTCGCCCGTGGCTCGACCCGGTCCGGAGCAGTCTTGTTTAAAGTTATGGCCATTTATACTTTTAGCCCGGTCCGGCCCGGCCCGATTAGACCGGGCTAGGGCGGGCCCCTAGGGCTAACCGGGCCGATGTACACCCCTAATAAAAGAAGCTATTTTACACACATTCCTTTTCTGAAGCATCCACGACACGTCAGGTCTCCTGCAATGGCTTCTTCTATGACTTTTGTGAAAAATCTGTTTAAATTAATTTAGATAATTTAAATTTATTTAATTTTTTAAATTTTGAAAATAAATGTTTTGAAGTGAGTAAAATATAAAATAAAAATAATTTTTTAATTGTGAATTTCAAAAAAAAATTAAACTTAAAATAATAAAAAAAATATAAACTATTCCAATTTTAATTTGAACTATTTAAATTTTATAAAAAAAGGATTGAAAAGAAAGACAAGGAAGAAGATCATCCCATGCATAACCAGTTTGAAGTCACATCTCTCTCTCACAAATAACCATCATGTCTCTCATGTAGACATCCACACTTCAGCTTAGGATTCTCCACCAAGTCGCAAGTCTCTCCTTCTTCCTCACCTCTCACTGAGACCTCATTCTCTTCCCTCCTCAAGGCACAACTTTGCATTAAAAGAAAAAAAAAAAAGAACTAACTGTTTTCCCGAGATAAAAGCTCAATCAGGAAGCTGGCTTTTGTTAAATTTAGTATTCAAAAAAAGAATTTAATACTATAGAAATTCCCTTTAAAATATATATATATATATATATTATCATTACCAGATCCAATATCAAATAGTTCCTTTAACCATTTTAGTCTATTTGCAATTAAATTCTTATCTATCGATGACATTGAATATAGTTTTCGTTGTTCACGCTAATGCAGAAAATACCAAGTGGGTGGGCTAAAAGAGTCCTAAGTGATGCTGAAAGTCTAACAGAAGAGAAATTGGATGAGGTTTTGAGCCAGTTCCTAGAAGATTTTAAAGAGGGGTCATTAGAAACCAAAGGCTGGCCTCTTTTGTCATCTGCATATACAGTCTCCAAAGCTGCCTTGAATGCCTATACGAGGATTCTAGACAAGAAGCGCCCATCTTTCTGCATTAATGCTGTATGTCCAGGTTATGTGAAAACAGATTTAAACTACAACACTGGTCATTTTACCGTGGATGAAGGTGCTGAAAGTGTTGTGAGGTTGGCTCTGCTACCTAATGGCGGTCCTTCTGGCCTCTTCTTCTATCGGAGTGAAGTGGCATCATTTTGATCTAAGCATACATTGGCACAGACATGAACACTGAAACACAATAAAGTCTCTATGTCTAGTATAATGAGTCACATCATGTCTAGTATGAATGTTGTACACATCTCTTAGTAATGCGTCCATGTAAGAATATAATGAGTTATGTTTGCATGTCTGTAAGTTTGAACCTTCTTTTCATTTTCTGAAACATAATAAATGTGACTCTGCCTTCTTTTCATTAAGAGAAACAAATAAGAGACGTGATTCTGTTCTATTGCCAATATTAGAATGCACGCCTAGAATGCTTTCGAGAGAATTTAAAGCCAAGATAATAAAGAGACATACAATTTTCTCTTATGAAATGAGTTAACCTCTTTAAAAATATGACAGTTATTTGACGTGACCCTATTTACAGTTTATAACCAAGGCTATTGTATGTTCTCCAAGAACAAACAAGCATTTTAGTAAAGTAAATTATGGGTTGAAGAAAAGTTGATTGGAGTAAAATTGTTACTCATAACAGTTAGACGTATGAGGCTGCTGAAGAAGGCCTCAAATCTGATTACTATGGTGTCAATGAAATATTAATATTAGAAGAGGTCCTTCTCAAGGCTATCTGACTCGCCTAGGACTTTTGACATTTCCGCTTCCTCGGGAAAGTTGGAGATATTACATCATAAAATATATAAATTTCTATTTGGGATGCTTCTGAGAATGATATAAACTACTTAGCTCTCAACCTATATGTCAATATCTTCCGAAATACACATCTAACTTGTGAGCTAAACTGGTATAAAATTGTTTATCATCCTAGATTTGTTTCTTTTGACAAATATTATAAAAATAAGATATGAAATGCACCAAATCAAGACAAAGGAGTGCACGCCCTTAAGACCGCATGCTTAACGAAAAATTTAAATTCAGACAAAGTTTGAGAGCTACCTTAACCGTAAAAGATAAAATAATAAAAAATGGTACTCTTTCATTCTCAACAATGTTATAATTGTTACCTGTTCTGCCGTTACGGTAAATATCAACTGAGAGGATGAAGTGAGTACTTACTAAAGTTGAAAGGCTTAAAGAAGAGAAATTAAATCATATATATCTTGATCCAGTTTTTGGACCACAATATTGGCCAATTAGTCATTGATGAAGGTGCTGAATTAATTAACTCTGACCAAATATATATATATATATATATATGACAACACATAAACACCAATAACTCTTACTACTACTAAAAATAAACTTAACAGGAGAGTAAAGAGTACACAATAAAATACAAATAAGTGGGACTGCAGAGTGGCAGCAAGCTTAGTTCTTACTATACTAGTCTTCAACCGACGAAAAATATTTTGGTGAGCCAAATCATATAAGAAGAAAAAGTAAAAAAGAAGGGGGGGAGGAAAAGGAGCCAAACGGAAAGTTTTGTACAACCTGGTCAGTTTAATGGGTTTGGTTAGTATTTTCCTTAACACCATTCAGTCAAAAGCAAATAGGAAAACAAAAATAATCACGGCTTAGATCGATGTATGAAAAAGAAATTATATAAAGGAAAATGTGTTTCAATGACAACTTGAGAATGGAATCGGCTATGCATATACGAGTCTAAGAAGAAGCTGCTTTAATAAGCCCTTGTGTGTCACTATAATGACGTGTAATAACAATGATAGAATCACGTAGTCGGCTAATTTTTATTTGCTAATAAATAATAAAAGAAATTAATCCACAGTTTCTTTTTCCTTATGACCACTAATTTCCTGCTTTCCTATATTCCGAGATTGATGGAAACAACTATGCTACTTATTGTGATCAACGATCCAAGTATTCTGCACAGAATTTTGTTTATAATTGTATACATGCTTATATATGTATATATATAGATAGAGATACACACATGCACACACACCTAAACAATACCTTGCTCATTTTCTGTGTCACGGCAAGCAATAACAAAGCAAAAAAAGAAGGTGAGGGGGGAAATAATGAGATTGGGATCCTCTGCAGTGAGAAGCCCAGTGCAATGCTTTTGCAATAATATATGTGACGAGGGGTTGGGATTTATTTAAAAATAAAAAAATGTTTCAAAAAATAAAATATACTTTGTGAAACACTTTAAAAAAATGTAGAAAGTCTTACTTTAAAAGATCTAGTTCTGGAATAGCAAAGATTGTCTCCTTTCACACCCCTAAAAAACTCATTTTTTTCTTTGTCAAAATATAAGGGATCTTCCTCAACTTAAGAATTGGCCTAATTTAATTCCCTCAATTTTAAAAATTGATTAAAGACCTTTTAGATTTTTCCTTTTGTGCAACTCAACCTCTATTAATTTTTGTCCAAAAAAACTTCCACCACTTTTCTATATAAACCAAATCGGCAAAAAAATATATATTCAACCTCTCATTTCAAATGGCAAACAAGAGCTTTTTTTTTTTTTAAAGTCATTTCTTTCCACATTTTTCTCTACATGGACAAAAAGGTCCTTGTTTGGCTACTTGAAATAATTCATTGAATGTATTTTTTAATAATTTAACCTACATAGACAAGTAGTATTAGAATTTTAGGTAAAAAAGTTATTTGGGACTTTCTGGTTATTTTTTAAAGTTGAAAAAAGTAAATTGCACAACCCTAAATAGAAGTTCTGTGTATTTTAATCTTTTTTTTTTTTGGAGGATATTTTCACCCATACAGTCGATATATGGAGAATGAAAGGTAAATATTGAATTGTACATGGTCCAAAACTCCATTTGTAAACTGAAAAAAATATATGGTCCTTAACTCGACATCTGAATTTTTAAAAAAGAAAGAAATTACATAAGAACAAGAAATATTGTTATTAAATTGCATGGTGTAATCTCAACAATTTCCACAACTAATTAATTCAATACCCACAAAATTAGTTGAAAAAATAATCATGGACTTGATGACATAAAGGAGGAAAAGATAAGTTTGTTAAAACGAATCATCTGCGATACATGAGTCCAAAAAGAAGCTGCTCAATAATAAGGCTATACGTATGGCCTTGCAATGATTTATAATAACAGTTATATAATGGTATAGTTAATTAATTTTGTATTTGATATCATCCAAAAAGAAATGAAATTATCATCAGTTTTCAATTTCATTTTCTTTATGACCATATTCAATCTTTCCTCGGGTTACGACGGACGAAGACAGTTGTACAACGTAGATTGTAATTAACTCAAATATTGTACGTACTGGATTATAATATATATAAAAACATGAAGAAATTAGTAAAAAGAAGCAAAGTTGGTGCAGCATCTTGTGGTGTCTTCTTCACTTTTTAAAGAGCTTGTGTTCTTCCTTTAACAATGGCAGAAGCAACAAAAAGGTTATCCGTTTCTTCGACTTTGATTCATTTTCTTCTTGTAATATTATGTTTCTTTTGCATAAAATTCTTTGACTGGTTGGCAGGTCTGCAGTTGTCACAGGAGCAAACAAAGGGATAGGGTTTGGGATATGTAAGCAATTGGCTTCTAATGGCATCATGATTGTTTTAACAGCCAGAGAGCCGACGAAGGGCCTTGAAGCAGTTGAAAAATTAGGGTTAGAGCTTAAGAAGCACTGATACGGGTACACGTATCAGGTACGACACGATACGATATGTGCGATACGATAATTTTTAAAATTTTAAGATACGAGTACGGGAAAAAATATATATATATATTCAATAATCTAATATATTAAAAATTAATTAATCAAGCATAATTAGTGATTAATCAATTAATGAGCAGAGGAATCAAAATAAGTGGCCGAGCCTGTGTTTGTTTCATCAGCTTACAAATTGCAACCATTGTTGTTTTCCTTATAATGTGAAGAGTCATTATTTCATAACTTTTCACCTCCTTTGATTGCTATGCTTAAATGGTTGAACAATGAACATGTGAAGTCAGATATCACAAACCCAGAACATTCTAGTTTAAGTTTCTGCAAACAGAAGCACATATCACAGGAATGAATTGAAACACAAGCAGGGGAGACAAATTATCAACCAAGTTACAAGATTCTAGGCTTGTTTTTCTCTATCATTCAAGTTTCTAAAAAAAAAATTTGAAAACAGAAACCTTGCCACCGGAGAAGAAGATGCACCTACCACTGGCCGGAAAAGATGACAAAGGAACGAAAGGCGTCGCTGGAGAAGATGATGCAGCAAGGTAGGCGACACACGGCGAGACGCAATAGCACCAGAAGCAGAGGGTGAGGAAGAAGAACTGAAGTCGAGGGAGAAGAACCGAAGCATTCAACGGGCTGGGGGTTTAAATGATGGACGAAACGAAATCGTTTAAGGAAAAAAAGATTTCACCGCCATTTCAAAGACGTTTCGGAGCCGTTTCTTAGCCATGTCAAAATGTTTCGGTACGCAAAGAAACGTTTCGAAACGTTTCGATACGCAAAGAAATGTTTCGGATACTTTTGTACCCGTATAGTACGCATATCCATACAAGATATGTATCTGGTACAGGTACGGCTCCAAATTTGGCGTATTCATGCTTCATAGGTTAGAGCTTGGAGTGTCTGGCCAAGTGGTTTTCCATCAGCTTTATATGACTGACCCTACTAATGTTTCATCTCTTTCAAATTTTATCAGAACCCAGTTTGGAAAACTTGATATCTTGGTGTGAATAATGAATAAGGTTCAGTTTCTTATTTCGTTCTGTTTTCTATTATTTTGTTCTTTGCTGATACCACAATAATGCCAGCACAAAAATCCCACATATATTCAGATTATAGAGCACTGTGATAGAGGAAGAAGCTAGTTTTTAAGGAAAAAACTTTTTTCTTTTTCAGTTTATTTTGGCCAACAAAATCATCCTTAATAGTAGTAGAATCTATTTTATTACTGAGGAAAAAAAGCAATAAATAGAAGATTAACCTGCATCAAGAGCAAACATTTTTAGACAAAAACAAAAAACCTTACTCAAAAGAAAAAGCACAAGTATCATCTCTTGGCATAAATAAAGTTGCTAAAAGAGCTCGTTCAAAGATTCGATCAAACAATACACTACTTTATTACAGCACTTTAAAGATCAAGATGAGTTTTGAAAAGGCTATAACTTTGCAGCATGGCCAAATAGGCTCTGAAAAGGATCAAAAGAAGACCTAGTCATGAGTCCTAACCACTCAGTCATATCATCCAAACAAACTCAAAAAGCAAAAGTCACATGCACAAAGCAGGTTTTGTGAAGCAGCAAATAGGTCATATTCCCAAAACCTAGAATCTTGTTTTGATTATCCGATGGTTAATTAAAGGACTCTCCTAAAAGATGAACTTTCTGCTCTCTATTCAAACACTTCTCTCCATTATCAATGTATTGTTCAATTATAATGTTGACATTAGAACTTCAGTATTCAGCTCCGGTGAACCTAGCCTTGTTTTTGTTGACATCAACCCCTCATTTCGATTATTTTGTCCTACTCTGAGTTGTTTAAGACCATATTCTTTTCCAAGCATTTAAATAATTGGATTTGAATAAATTCCTGATACCAATTCAACATTTAATTTTCCCAGATAACATCTTTCACAAAAGGGGAAAACCATGGGTTTTATTTTTCTTCCCCCTTCTTCTTGTGTGTTCTCTTCTACTTAGAAAGTCTTCTAGATCTACTTTATTTCAGAATTCTTCTTCTCCACTGGGTCATACTGTAGAAAACTCACATAAAAGATTATCTGAATTTCATGTCTTATTCCAGATGAAGATATATAGGGGGATAGAGATAGTAAATCAGCTTCATAATCCCATAAAAGGTGCAATACAAAATATATGAGAAGATAACAAAAAACGGGATACAAAACATAAGGAACAAAAAATGGAAATAAAATGTTTGACTTTTACAAAGAAGGAAATAATGGAAAACACCCACTTAAATGCACTTAAATCACCAACACATACCTACTGAAATCAATGGTGATAAATGTTTGAACATTTTGTAGGTTAATAATGCTGGAATTCCTGGAGTACAAGTTGATAGTGATGCTATTGTAGCATCAATCAATGCTGCGGTATGATTTCTAAACTATACCTATTTGTGGATCCAGCTTGAGCTAAAGTGCAATAGGCTTTTAATTGTTAAGCTTAAGTCCAGGCCTACCACACGTTGATTTACGCTACAAATGATATAGATTTATTTTTGTCATCTTAGTACACCTAATCAAATACAATTTGCATTTTATTAGCATTGACTTCAAAAATTTTAATTAAAGGTCATGAACTTAATTGGTCTAAATTGGGAGCAAGTTTTTAATCATATTTGCACATATTAAGAGCAAGAGAATATATAATTAAGTTTCTTATCATTGACTGCAGGAAAAAGGGACTACAGTTGATTGGAGTAAAGTCACAACTCAATTATGAATCTGCAGAAGCAGGTATCAGAACAAACTACTATGGTGCCAAAGAAATGTGTGAAGTACTTGTTCCCCTGCTAGAGTTGTCAGACTCACCAAGGATTGTTGATGTTTCCTCCTCATCTGCGAAGTTGGAGGTCTGTGATACAAATTAAATACTAGTCTTGTAACCCTCAGCTAGTTGTTCCTACTACAATTTTCAAATGTCAAACATCATATCCACCACATTTATTTTATCTGCATTTTTTCCCCCTTTTCCTGGGGTGCCAAGGACGGTGATGGTTTGGTGAGCAACAACTCACGAGGAAGAACCAGCTTTAGGTATTTGTGATATTGCGCCTATGGCAGTTACGCGTGAATATTATAAACAATTACATCAATTCCATCCTATAAGTTTGGAGGCTACCATACCCTTAAGAAAGAATTCTAGGACAGATCATTTTTACAATTTTTGCATAAAAGCACCACAAAAGATGCTATTTTGCACCCAAATCCCTCTTCTAACAAATTCATATGACTAGATCCTGCATGCATGACCTTATGTCACATCTCTCTCACAAATAACCATGAGCACAAAACTTCTAAAAGAATTCTACTCTCATACCTCAGGGTTTTTATTTTGTTTTTTGTTTGGGGGGAGGGGGGGGGGGGGGCATGGCAGGCCCTGATTTGCTGAAGAAACCAGGATCTCACTCTAGCATTTCATGGAGACATCTAAAATTCAGCATAGTATTCTCTAGCAAGTCTCAAGTCGCTCTTCTTCCTCATCTCTCAGAGATCTCCCCCCCTTCCTCCCTCAAGGCACAAATTTGGCACATAAACTCTCATTGTTTTCCTGAAACAGAAGCTCAATCAGGAAGCTGGCTTTTGTTAAATTTAGAATTTAAAAAATTTTAATACTACATTTGTTTTTTGAAAAAGTTACCAGATCCAATATCAAAATTTTCCTTTAACCATCATAGTGTATTTGCAATTAAATTATCTATTGATAACTTTGAGCATTGGATTTGTTGCTCAGCCTAGTGCAGAAAATACCAAGTGGGTGGGCTAAAAGAGTACTTAGTGATAGTGAAAGTCTAACAGAAGAAAAATTGGATTAGACTTTGAACCAGCTCCTAAGAGATTTTAAAGAGGGTTCACTAGAAACCAAAGGCTCGCCTCTTTTTTCATCCGCATATACAGTCTCAAAACCTGCCTTGAATGCCTACACAAGGATTCTCGCCAAGAAGTACCCATCTTTCTGCATTAATGCTGTCAGCCCAGGTCATGTGAAAACAGATTTAATCTACAACACTGGTCATTTTACTGTAGATGAAGGTGCTGAAAGTATTGTGAGGTTGGCTCTGCTACGTAATGGTGGCCATTCTGGCCCCTTCTTCTATCGGAGTGAATTAGCATCATTTTGATCTAAGAAGCATGGACATCGGCACAGACACGAACATTGTAACACAATAAATTTTAAAGTGTCTATGTCTAGTTTAAAGAGTCATGTCATGCCTAATTTATGTGTCTGACATATCTCTTAGTAATACATCCATTTAAGAGAATAACGAGCTATGTTAGCATGTCTGCAGTTTGAACCTCCTTTTCATATTGTGAAACATAAAATATGTGACTCTGCCTTCTTTTCATCTAGAGAAACAAATAAGAGATGTGACTCTGTTCTGTTGCAAATATTTACACTTATTGCACTGCATAGCATTCTCCTGGCCCCCACGCCTCACGAATAACCGCACGTCTGCCCATCAATGGTAGGAATAACCCTTTAGTCCGGAAAAAATGCTAATTGCCCACATCACAAAATGTTCAGTGCGTCTCCAAGTGGAGTGGTGAACAACACAGTTGATGTCACCAACTCGATATTTCAATTTTCTTCTGCTAAATGATACCAGCATCTCTCTAAGTAATAGTTTGTAAAATTTAGAGGTGAATTGAGATTGGGGAATGCCAAGTTTTTTTTCTTTTTTCAAAAGTGGTTCAGAGGATAATCTGGAAGAGGTTCTGACAGACCATATGATAGATTTTGCTTTAGAGAGGGTATAAAAGCCAAAAGCTGGCTTGCTTATATTATGCTTATGCAAGTTTCTAAACATTAATTTGCTGCCGTATGATCTTCCACTCAACTGCCCTAAGTTGGGTAGAAACTTTTTGCATCACATCATTACCCTACAAATAATTTGATGATATCATGTTACTTTTTGCTTTGGTGACAAATTAACAGAGAAAAGAAAGGAAAGAAAAATAAAAACAAAAATTAAAAAAACAAAAGCAAAAACAAAAAAAAAAGAGGTAGGGGAAAAGTAAGACTTCATCGATCAAGCTCACAATGGTACACATGCCTATGCCATATATGATCAAACATACAAGTTACTGCAAATTGTGCATTCACTTTGTGGAGCTGAGAGTATTTTGGAGCATTGTTGCTATGGTCATTGGGCCAACTCCTCCAGGAGCTGGTGCAATAGCCGAGGCAACTTTGCAGGCTTCCTTATAGCAAACATCTCCAACCAACCTATAACCTCAAGGACTATTTGGATCCCGTCACAAAAAGCCAGACAAGTGTTGTTTGAATAACCTTGAAATAAGAATTCAAGCATTAAATGTGCCCTTCATTCCTAAGAAACCAGCACCAACCAAGATAGGCACCTGGTAGTAAGCCTTTAAATAACTGTACTCACCTCTACTGGGTTGATTCCAACATCGGTAATGACTGGACCGGGCTTTATCCAGCCACCTCTGACCATGTTGGGCTGCCCTGCAGCAGAGATGGTAATATCTTCTTGTCTTGTAATCTCCTCGGGGTTGTTGGTTTTTGAATGGACAACGCTCAGCGTAGCATCTTCCCTCTAGTCATGTAAGAAACATATACAGGTGGGAATATGTAAGTTTGGAGTAAAAAGAAAGTGGTAAACAGTTACATTTAGAGTAAATTACATTCCCTCCCCCTCAGTCACACTCATTCAAGTTTCAATTTATACTAGAACCTCCTCTTCCTCAACAGAAATGTTAATGGAACTTACACCTGACAGTCTTAACACTAGATGCACTTTTGGTGATTTGTGTTGTATTAAATAAGGCTATAGTTTCTAGGAGGAAAAGCCTAAAAGGGGCATCTAGTGTTGCGAGAGTATAAGTTCCATTAATAATTTTATTAACAGAGAGGATATTTCCGTATAAACTGAAACTAGAGGAGGTGCAAGGTAAAAATCTCAGAGAAGGTAGACGTAATTTACTCTCGCATTTAATTAGAACTACGTTAACTGTTACTGAAAATTCTGTTCAGTCCAATGGGAAATTACTTGCAGGAAGAGAGCAGCTGGCATTCCTACAATATTGCTCCGACCAATCACAACAGCCCTCTTTCCCTTGATAGAAACACCATATCTGCGCAGCAGCTCTATGCATCCCTTTGATGTGCACAGAACAAACAGACGCTCTCTACCACGCATGACAAGGCGACCAATATTTAGTGGTTGAAAACCATCTACGTCCTTCTCAATTTTAACAACATTTAAGATGTTTCGCTCATTCATGTGCTCGTGAAGCCCAGAAATGAACAAAACTTTCACACAATTTAGATAAAACTTTAAAATCAAATCAAGAATAAAAACTTCTTTCTTCAACTTTTTAGAATAGGTTGCACGCAAACAATATTAAAGCAGCTATTTAAATACAGCTCTATGACATCATACAATTTAGAAACAGTAGTTGAGAGTCTCATGAAAATTCCTTTGCTCCATAAAGTGCTCTTAATCATTGAGTAAGAGCATCTGTATAAATGAGATACACTATAGTGGACACATTCAAATATTATATCAGACTTCACTCACCATATGTTCAGGTGCTCAAGGATTAGAAGCATTTCTGATAAATCTCACATTTATCTCAAAACTAAGCATGAAATATTAAGTTTACTGTTTATATAATATCTAATCATTTTATATATATAAAACCCGTAACACGGATTATATACGGTTTATAATGTCACATCAGTTAAGCATTGTTTATTTATTGTTTATATACTGTTTATCCATACTATTTTCTTTTTTTTTGCTATGGGCCACGCATTTTCTTTTTTTTTCCTGTGGGCCCTATATTTTCTATTTTTTCCCCGGTGGGGCCCACAGGAAAATTTTCGAATCCGCCTGCAAGGTGCTAGTACCTGTGAATAACAATGGGCTGCAAAGGTAAATTTAATTTGCATAAATTAAACTCACTAAATCAGATGCGCAAAAATTATCTGAGGCATTTTTATAGTTTCTCTAAATAACATCATTTTATTTATAAGACCTCTAAATAACATAATGAAAAATCACCATTCAAAAGATTAAAATTTTAAATCAGCAGAAATTCTTCTTCACTCTTATTACAGCAAAATTAAGGAATTAAATAATAAAATGAATCATATGCAGGATTCTACAAGTCACAAATGTTAAAATTAAAAATTTGTTCCAAATTATCATTGTCTGCACTCTGCAGGTCATAACTAGCAATATTCAGATAAAAAATTACAAGTAAATTAAGTTATAGTTTGGCCGATCACAATCTTAGCTACTAAGAGAATCCCTCAGTTATTATTGTTTCGCTACTGGAAAACTTAATGTTGTTCCCTGAGCACTTAGGAATATTAAAATATAGAAATGATTAATTACAAAGCTTTTATTATAGCACAAGAAAGAGTAAGTTAGAGCTTTAGATGCATACAGAATGTAAAGGTAACTGGATAAGAATGCCATGAACTGAAGGATCATCATTGAAACTTGAAATATAGTTGAGCACTTCTTGTGAATCCTCAGGCAAATGAACTTCCAAAGAACTGATTCCTGCAGATTCACAAGCCTTCTTCTTGTTATGCACATAAGTAGCAGAATCCTTCCTGTCTCCAACAAGGATTACAGCCAACCCTGGAATCACACCAATGGCTTCTTTCATCTGGGAGACTTTGGCTGTTATCTCATCTCTGATTTGCTTTGCCACTGATTTCCCGTCAATCACCTAAGCAGAAGCCTCACTAGCTGAGGCAGCTGTACATAAAATTTAAAGGAAATGAATAAATGAAAGGCTTAGAAAATCCCAAATGAATCAATAGCATTTAGAGGACAGATACATCTAAATATTTGCGCTTGTAGGTGTCCACACATATGGGCACCATAACGAATGCGTTTATATAACTCATGCGATTGTAATGTTCTACTCAGCAGGGATGACAATAATGACATGTAACATGGAAGCAAATATTTTTCACCAAGTCATCGATAAAAAAAGAATGAATGCATATCACAATAAGCCAACCTCTTCCACAACTAAATCTAATATCTTAAACACTTAACCAACCAACTAAAGAGGCCTCACATCCTCTGATGGACAAATCATTATCTTAAATCTGATGATCAGGCAATGTAGGCAAAACACACCTTAAATCAACACCAATGACAGCTAAACCCTGACAAAACCAGTGTTCCATAGACATTCTAGACATATATTAGCAAGTATATGCAGGAATGCATTCAAAGGGCTCTTCAAAAATTGGAACCAAACAGCTCAAAACCTTTCGGGTCTTTCATAATACAATTGCAGCACAATCGTAACCAAACCACAATAACAACCAAAAAAATTAACACCAACATACAGAACTAAGCCTTAACCAAACGCTAATAACAGTCCATTGAAACAGGATTTAGAAGACATGAACATAGCCCAAAACGGCATAATCTTTTATGCATAATTTTTAATTTCTTGCAAGAAAGAAAAGCACCTAGATAACCCTAGAGCGCAAATTTGCATGGAAGCTGCGACTAGACACAAAAGCACAAGAGAAAGGAACAGAGCTCTACACCGGATGGGACAACCGAGGATGTTGATGGAATTGGAGAGAAGCGAACGACAAATTACAGGAGAGAAGTAAGAGAGCAAGAGGGACCCACATGAAGTGGACCCAGCTACCGGTGGAGGCAAACGACGCCGTTCAGGGGCCAAGAGGGCGGAGGCGAGCGGTGGAGGAAGGAGAAAAGTCAGCGAAGAGCACGCAAGCAATTGGGCAATTGCTCAAGCAGAGCTTCAGAAATCTGGACGTTGCGCTTTGGTGTGCAATGTTTGGTTCTGTGTTGTGTTATACGCTTTTCTCTTCGCAGCTTCAGTGGAGAAGAAGACCGACGGACTGACTGAGAGACAGGCGCCAAAATGCGCCATTTTTGGGTTCGTGTGGACGTATCCGGACATATTGTACGTCTTCTTTTTAGTATTTTAATTTTTTAAAAAAATTAATTAGACTCTATAATTTATCGTAATTTTTGTAATTTATTTTTTCTCAAAACAACTCTCTTTAAATCGTTATAAAATTAAACCTATACTTTACTAAAATTAATCACTAGATACCAGCTAGCATAAGGCCATCAGAAAATGTATGACGTGGCTGATGCCATAGTAAGGTGAGAGCACACCTAGACACATACTATAAAAAAGGCATGGCCAACTCAGCTCCCTCCACCATTACCATCCAAAATGTTGGAAATTTTGTTAGACATTTGATATATTAAATGTAATCAATAATTAAAATTTAATTTTATATAGGTGAGGTCCATATGCAATATATGTAAAGTCCACATGCAAAATAAATTATAATTGTTAAATATATAAATGATGTAGCACTTTAAATACATGTAAGAATTGTTTGAAGGAAAAAATTTCTTAGAGACATTGCAAAGAACGCAATTAGGAGTTCAGATCACACAAATTAATTGAAGAGTAAAATACATATTAGGGCTTTGAACACATAGATCATCATCTTCAGCATGATTCAAGCACAATAACAATGGAAGGTGATTTTGATTCTCATCATTCTTTTATGTCTTTTGCTAAGAAGAAGAAAATCTATGCGATTTTGTTTATGATTTTCTTGATTAAGAAGATGAAGCCAAAGTGTTGAACTTGTAGCAAATGTAGAGCTCACTTGCTAGTGATTATTTGTTAGGTCCCACATTTTTTTTATTGTCTAGCAATTAGGGAAGGAAGGACTACTTGTCTATTATCTTCAAATTCTAGTAAGGTCCCACATCTTGGTTCATCTTATTTAATGCAACATGGACTTTTTCATAATATATTTAATTTTTTGATTAATCCTCACTTGTTTTGTAGATATTATTATTTATAGGATTCAATTTATAAGAAATCTTTAAACCAAATGAATACAAATAACACTAGCCATAAATATATAACATTCATTGGCTTTTTAAAAATTGTTGGATTACCTCCAACTTTGGTGCTCCTAATCAAATATACCACTATTTGCAATAGTTGAACCTAACATGATTAATGCGATCAATGAAAAGATGTCTATAAATAAAGAGGGTATGCAACAAGAGGCATATATACGTAATAGTGTTGTTGGCACCTGATTTGATGATAGTGAAGATAAAAACAACAATGATTATTTTGACTAACATGTTGACAAAGATGTGCTTAAGGAATTTGACAAAAGTAGCCATGGAGATGACATTTATGTCCATAACCACCAAACATCATTTGAAATAGTGCCTACCTCTATGATGATTTGATGTGGATGAGACCCTTCCAATTATAACACTAATCAGTTGCATTCCAATGATGGTTTAGAGTCAAAGGAAGGCAATGTCACCAATAGGTACATCTAATATAACTTTTATTGAAATGTGCAAGGAATTCCACTCCAAATTTGGAATGGAATTTATCTTTATTGATCAGTTCAAGGACTTTGTGAGGGAATATTCACTGTTCCTTGTTTACAATGTGTTGTTCCCAAAGAATGATAAATTAAAGTGTAAAGTGGTATGTAGAGGTGAGTATGAATGGTTAATGTTCATTTGTAAGGTTGGGGGTTCCTTGACGTATAGGTTGAAGATGTATAATCCTAAACACACTTGCAAAATGACATTTAATGTGAGAATGACAACATCAAAGTGGATTGCTATAAAGCTTGCTATTACAATGAAGTTTAGTAAAAACATAAAGTTGGCAGATGTCATCTCCTTTGTTTTGGAGAATTACATGACTGATGTGTTAGTCACTAAGGCATATTGGTCTAGATGGAAGGCTAAGGCTATTCTTGATAAATGCTACAACACTCAATATAAGAAGTTGTGAGACTATTGCAATGAACTGAGGTCACCCTACCTTCAAGTAGCCAGCATTAGAATTTGTATCCCATAGGTGTCACACTTAATTTTGTAGGGGTGAGACCATTATGTAACTTTCTGTCATTGATTTTGTATTCCTCTTTTGTAAAAGATACTTATTTATGTTTATTAATACCATGGTGAAAGCGGCTTCGCAGTCCTCTTTGGAATGTTATATTTGCATTTAAAAAGTTCTGATGCAGCAAAGTGGTGAAAATGTAAATGATAATGTTCCATTTTTTTTAATTCTCCTAATATGTTTTAAAGTTTGTGCCATGTTGCATCTTTAAATTACTTGTTTTAAGAAAATCACCCTAAGTTTTTGCCAAAATGCATTTTCAGGACAGTGCATTTTATGTTTGTCGAAAATGCCTTTCAAGTTAGTGGTCTCAAGTTTCTATTATGTAACAATGATCACTATGTAACAAGTGCATTTTAAATTTTACTAAGGAAATGCATTTTTTGCTAAAGGATTGCTTATTTTTAATTCTGCTAAAAAAATGCATTTTTAATTATGCTAAAGAAATGCACTTTGTAAAAACTCATTTTGGTTAAGAGTTCAAATGCTCATTATATATATATATATATATATATAAGATTAATTTTTTAAAAGTTTATATTTTGTTGCAAACTTCTAATTCATTTTGGCAAGTCAGACCAACATTACACAAGTCAAGTGGTTTGATATAGTACAAAACACATTGATCACCAGGATCTTCATAGTGCAATGAACACAATTATTCTCTCTAATTTCTACAACATAATACATAATTAAACTAGTTGCTTTATCCTAATTCTCTATATTCTATAGCACTAAGTGAATTGACATTGGAAGTCCTCAACCAAAGCCAAAGCACAATTAGAGTCCCCACCTAAGATGTGACTATGGCAATATTCAACATTTTGATCCTTTGCCTTGCTTGTTAGTGTCTTCTTATGTCTTTTTATCATCTCTAGGGTATGCTTAGGAATTGGTCGATCTAGCCACTAAAAATAACCATACTACATAATCAAGCACAATAAGTGTAAGGCAAAACACAAGGGACTAGTATGTTTAAAACAATTATAACTTAGTATAATAACAGGGTAATACAGCACTAACAATCCCTTGATGAAATCACATTTGCTTTGAAATATTGACTCACTTCATAATTTGGACACCTCAAAAATCTTCTTCCAGGATTTTGAGGAGTCCATGTTGTAAATGTTGCTATTGGGTTACCACACTAGTAAACCTCTCTTTTGTTCCTTCTAATTGACCTAGATCTAGAGGTCTGTGACTCCATCAAACAACTTGAGCTGAGACAGGTTGAGTTGCCACAAGAGTAGCCAAACTTGTAGATGAGGCATAAAGGCCTAACAAGAGAATATGAAGAAGATGGAATAAGAGAAGATGACGCATAAAGGTTGAACAAGAGAACAAGCTAATAAAGAAACCTTAACTCTAACTTATAGATAGTTGCTTTTGCTGGAGCGAAAAAAAGATGGAACTCATATCTATACATTTTGGCTATGGAGGCCATGCATTTGGATCTTCAATTACCATTGTGCATTTTGTTGAGTTCCCGTTGTGTGTTTCGGGTTGTCAATTTGGAGCTCAGTTGGAGTAAGACATTTTGCCTCTTTTCGCGTGATATGTCCACGAGTGCAGCCACCTCATCATGTTGTCAGCCATGTTACACATTTTCTTATCTCATTAGGCTAGCTAACATCTACAAGGAGTAAACGATTATTTGGTAAAGTATAGGGATTAACCTTGCAATGATTTAAAACTATAAAAGATTGTTTGAAAAAAGATAAATTACACGAACTAAATTGAAAATTGTAGTAAACTATGAGAACCAAATGATTATTTTTTTTATTTTTCTTAAGTAATTTTATTTTTTAGTAATAGTAATTTTATTAACTTTTATTGTTCTTTAAATAATTTTATCAAATTTAACATATAACTTAACGGTTTAATCTAACTTCAATTTACTTAAGAGTTAAGTACTTTCTCTCTAAATATAACATTATATTCTTTTTATTGCAAAATTATATATAATTTTTTATATTTTAAAATATTCTATCACTTAGTTCTATCTCAAAATGATATCAAGTGATAAATAAAGAGTTAACTTATCCTCATTGTTAAGTGAGATTAACTAACCATTCTTGAGGAGCTGACTATAATTTTGAATCTTTTATATTTAGCAAGTAAATACACATGCTACAATTGGAGAGAAATTATAAAAAAAAAAAAAAGATGAAGTTGGTGAAAAGAGAATGAATAGACACTATCACACAACTACTCTTTAGTATCATCCTCTTTTAACAACTACCGTACAATGTAGTACTGTATATGATTCAGGGCCAATTGACCACGCCTTAGACTCAAGTGTGTTTATGAATCCTCTATATATTACACCGTGCGCAATAGAAGAGAGAATAACTCAAAAAAATGAGAATGTGCATAGGCCAACTTTTTCTCACTTCATCTATTCCATCTTTTCTCCTTATCATATGCATTTAGTTACCAAATGCAGGGAATCTAAATACAAATACCTCAAGGGTACAAGATCATGTATCTAGAAGACCATATACGATTAAAAATAAGGATTTGGATCCCCTCATGTTGGGAATGCTCATGTTATTTCATGTCCTCTTTAATGAGAGGATCCATTTCCTCTAAAAGAAAAAAATAAAAAAATTAAATTTGTAAGAAACATGAACAACATGAGCCATCCCCAACATGAGGGGATCCATTTCCCTAAAAATAGATCCTCTACAGTTCTGTATGCGTGTAGTGCCTTTGCAATGTCTAAGGAAGAGCTACGTTCGGACAGATAAAATTTACCTTCAAAGAAAATTTAGAATGAAGGGTAAGAAGATTAAAGGGGAAAACAAAATTAATCTGTATAAAAAATTCTACGATTGCCTTCTTCATCACAGACCATGGAGACAAAATTGACATTCTTAAACAGCAGAGAAAACATTCACATAAGTTAAACATTCTTCAAATTAAACATTTTAAAACAGTAGATAAAACATTCATATAAGTTGTAACATGGAGACAAAATTAAAGATTCTTAAAATTCTAGCAAACCCATTCTCAAAATTCCAGCAGATAAAATTTACCTTTAAAAAAATTACAGAATGAAGGGGAAGAAGATTAAAGGGGAAAATAGAATATTACAGTATGAAAGGGAAAATAGAATGAAGGGGAAGAAGCCATGGCCGAAACTTAGAGCTGCAGAAGTCGTGGCTAAAACTAAAAGCTACAGATTCGAATAGAGCAAACGAAGAGGTCTTCGAACATGATCTTCCATGTCCGAATCTTCGAACAGAGGGAATAGAGAGGTCTTCGAACCATAACTTAAATGGTCGAATCTTCGAATGGAGCGAACTGCATAAGCCATCCCAACCTCATCTAAAGCCTGCGTTTTGAGGACGAGGTCTTCCCAACCATTGCTTCCATCAACTACTACAATTACGCCATGTAGCCTCACTTCACCAAAACATTGCGTTTGGCTTCCATTACAGATGCACTGCACGCTTCTTCCACCTTGAAGGATTCATAGCCATATACAACCACAACTCTTGCAAAAGAACATGTTCTAGAGTCAAGGAGTGCCTGTCACATGTCCGTTTAACTGTTATTATTTGATTGACCAAAATTACCAAATTACTCTTTAGGTGCCCATTGATAAATAAACCTGAGAAAGAGAGCTCTTCTTCAGGAAATGATATTTAGCAATTGGTGGCACCTACATATTTATTGTGAATTAGTTAAAGATTTGTTTTGCATTTGAAATTTGGACTCCCATGATTAGCAAAGTAGTTTTGTTTAACTAAGTTGCATTTTGCCAGGTGCAGAACCAGTTGGCAAAAAGAAGGGGCTCCTGCTTGAAAAACGTGACAAATGGTTTAGATGAAGATTGTTAAATTATCAAAATTTTCAGAGTACAATCTAAAAGGATTTATAGGCCCAGAAGGGCTCTTGTTTGATAGAATAAAAAAAATTTTAAAGGAATAAAAAGAGAAATAAAAATAAAATCTTGTGACCTAAAATCATGTTTAGTATGATATAAAAAATAAATAAATAAAATTATATTTTGATATTTGGTAGAGCAAAAATAATACATAAATGTAAATAAAAAGTAAACAAATAACTAAAATATTCCTAGAATAAAAAAGAAATATTAAAATGTTTTTTATTAATTATCATAAAAAAAATTATGATTGAAAACCTCAAACTGAGTGATTTTAAATTTTGAAAAACTCTATAACTAAAAATTTTAATTATGTAGTAAAATTATAATTTAGGATCTCAAATTAAAACTCTTTGTATTTGAATTTTTTAAAATGATTTTAAAATTTAAGATCATTTAATATAAAGCATCAATAGTATTTAGGGCAAACTTTCTTTTTCTTTCCATAGATAATAGTATCATTTCTCCAAAAAGTTGAAGGAAAATCCATCCTCGATTCCATTCATTGCTCTCAAATGTGTTTGAACAATATTTTTCTCTCTCTTTCATTTTCCTTTCAGACATTCCTTGCTACCAAATATGTCATTAGTTCAATAACCCTCCTAAACAGGGTAATGACCCTTTTTTTCTTTATTCATATCTTTCATGATTATGCTTTCATCCAAATGCACAGTGCTTACAATATATATAATCAAGTAGCATTCAATCAGGACAAACTAAACTGCGTCGTTAATGTAGACCTTGTGTTCTTTTTTCCTTTTTGGATGAAAAAGAAATAAACTATTACATCACTTTGCAGTTGAGTTTGAAACCTATTAGCTAAAAGGTTGGAAATATAATGACATTTAGCATCCACAAACTGGAAAACTGTTTCCAAATGTCGTGCCAAATCACTTGTAAATGCACTGGGAGTACATGCTTAGTGCTCAATAAACGACACTGGGACTTTTCAAAAAAATAGCAGTTGTAAAGGATATTGATAAGAATTCCTCATTATATTCTATTTATCCAAAAATTTTAGCGCTTGGAGAACTGCTTGAAGTAATTTTGTAGTTTTGGATTGATAAATGCAATCAACACATATCCATTTTCTCATCTTAGCATACCCAAACCATGTTGCAATGAAAATTTGATTCTTCATCTGTCTGGTGTTACACCTGGATATCCAAAACATTAAATGCCAATGATTTGGTAGGAAACTCCCTACACATATTTCCACTGTGTCGCTGTTATCACATCTTTTGTGCATCATTTCTTCGTGACGTGGAAACTCTAGAAATTGACCCCTTATTCATTGAATCATTTGCAAAGCTGACTCTGGTCGACAACCAATATTGCCAAATATTTTCTGGTTTGGGAAATACCAAATGACATACAGACTCCTCCTCTGAAGAGCCAAACAAACATTTATCAATCCAACAATGAAGCCATATCAATATGTCTAAGGACTGTAACCGATCTGCTAGTATAGGCCTTGTGTTCTTAGTGACACAATAAATAAGAAAACAACTAGAGGAAAATAAAACATGCATAAGCCTCTGTGGTCTGATTCCCTACGTTTTGCATGTCAAAAAGGGTTGTTTTCATTACTAGAAACATAATAAGATTCCATGCTTCTTAAACCATATATTGTTTAGTAGACTATATCTTATTTTGGTCTGCTACTAATAGATCAATTTTCAAGTTGGTCCATAACAAATTTTCATTCTCATTTTGGTCCTTCAGGTTTCAAATCCATTCAAAACTAGTCGATTGGTGAATAAACTACCAAGTATGCTAATGAATTTAGTGACATTTTGTGTTTCACAAATGGAGGGACTAGGCTGGGTGAATTTTTTTTTTTTAATGTGAGGGACTAAAACGAAAATAAAAATCCCTTAATGACCAACTTGAGGATTGGTTTATTTGTTGAGGACCAAAGTAGGGTTTTGGTTGAACATTTGGTGATCTGAGTTTAATCAGTGCATGTAAGAAAGAGATTTGATCCCTTATGAATTTGAGTAATCAATTATCAACATTTCAAATTGGGTAGGCACACTTAAAAATTCACAAATATTGGAGAAAACAAATGAATTTGTATATGTTGCTTATTGAGTATACTTCTCTACCAGGTTTCCACCTTCCCCTGTAACCAAAACCTTCACAACACAAAACAGACCAAGCCAACAAGACTAGAATGTGCCAGCTTTTGCTGTGGTTCCAGCAAATTCAATCTAGTCTCATGTCAAACTTCAATTAAATCCATGGTTTTTGGTATATGGCATTATAGCTCTATCTACTTCCCAGTAATTTATTTCAGGATCTTTTTACAATGGCCAGCCACTGAAAGAACATACAGTTTGAATAACAGAGAAGCCAAATACCACGAGTCGATTACAGGATTTCAAGAATTAGCCATTCCATCAAACAAGACTGCCGCTAGCTTCAACCCAAGGGTGGGCTTCTAATCTTAATTCACTGAATGATGAGCTAAGAAGCACAGATACGCGAGAAAATATGGACATTGCGATGTGACAAAATATGTAATGTTAAAATATAAATTGAAGTATTTGTATTGTATCTAATATGAGTATTGGATACAAAGCAAACACAACAGGACGTAGCTTTTGAAGTATCGGTGCTTCATAAATGATAAGCAGCCACTTTCTGCTATTTCCTACTATTAAGGGCGAAAACCTCGAAGAGCTATCTCCAAATGACTTGAGCTATAGATTATGGGAATTAGAATTTGCAATAAATGATTCCTTTGCTTCTTCAAGTTCCTAAAGCTGACTTAGGCATGACAAGACCTCTGATCCGTTCAGAGATTCGGTTTCCAATCCATGTTAAGCAACTCCACTAGTTTTTCATCACAATATTTCTCCGCAATAACAGTTCACATCAGGAAATAAGTCACCTCCCTGGCAAATTGATTAGGCCAATGAGGGTAAGGTTCAGATTTTCATGCCGCCCATGCTTAACGCTGTCCCATAATTGAAATCAATTTATAAGGTACCAGTCAATTTACCCTTTTTCTTTATCGCTGTTAAATAAAACAAGAATTATGAGAATTTGTAGAATCATTTATTTCTATGCAACTACTACCTGATGGTTTCTGTACATTACTCTCCTCCATCATTCCTCTCATTCTAATAACATCTTCCCATCTATCTGAACCTGCGTAAGTATTAGAGGAGAGTACATAGTTACCACTGTTAGAAGGATCCACTTCAAGAAGCTTGTTTGTGGCAATCTCAGCCAAGGGCACATTTCCATGAAGCTGAGAAGCACTCAGTAATATCCTCCATACTACAACATCTGGAGCCATTGGCATTTGTTTTATGAACTCATATGCCCTTTCTAAATCGCCAGAGCGACTCAGAAGATCCACGACACATCCATAATGTTTCATGTCAGGTTTCAGTCCATAAACCCTTTCCATGCTTTCAAAATATTCCATTCCTTTATCTACCAATCCAACATGAGCACAGGCTAGCAAAATCCCAACAAAGGCCCCATGAGAAGGTCGAACACCTTCTCTCAACATCTGCGAAAAAAATTCAAGAGCAGAATCTGCAAAACCGTTCACGGCAAGGCCTGAGATCACTGACGTCCATGATACACTGTCCTTATTTCTCATCTCTTTAAACACCTCCAAGGCTTTCTCCACCACACCACATTTGCAATACATATCTATCAAGGCATTTCCAACATAAACGTCGGCTTTTACATCATACTTACGTATATAGTCATGAACTGCTACCCCAACATCAAGTGACCCTAGATGGGCACAAGCAGAAAGCACACTAGCAGCTGTAATTTCATCTGGCTTCACCTTAGCTGCCATCATTTCCTTAAAAAGTCTAACTGCCTCTGTAAACTGGTTAGCTTGAGAGTAACCAGTGATCATAGAAGTCCATGAGATCACATCTCTCTGTGGCATCTCATCGAACAACTTCTGAGCAGTTACTAAGTTTCCTACTTTTCCATACCCCATAATCAACGCATTCCAAGAAACTGTATTTTTCTGTTGCATCCGATCAAATACTTCTTGGGCCGAATCTACCATACCCCGTCGTCCATACATATCTATCAGGGTGTTCCCCAGATAGAGATCAATTCGCACGTGATTTCCCTCAATGTACTCAACCATTGCATCTGCAAAATCCCACTCACCCAAAACAGAGCATGCTAAAACAGCCTTCACCATTGTGACGGCATCAGCCTTCACATTCACTGCCTGCATTGCCTCAAAAATATCCAAAACCTCTCTAAATCTATTGCATTGGCTATACCCACAAATCAAAGAATTCCAAGAAACCAAATCTCTTTCACCCATTTCATCAAACAACTTCCGTGCAAAACCCAAATCACCACAAGAAGCATACATATGAATCAAGGCATTAGAAACATAAAGATAGGACTCAAACCCAAGCTTGACAGAGTGGGAATGAACTAATCTACCATGTAAAATATCAGAAACTCGAGCACATGCCTTTAAAACAAAAATGAGGGTTAAATTATTCCCAGCAAGCCCTTGCTGATACATACGGTTATACATACGAATTGCTTCCCTTGGCTGATCACTGTGTGACCAACCCCGGATCATAAGGTTCCAAAGCGACAAATTGGGATGGTTGATTTGTTCAAAAGCAAATTGGGTTTTGAGTAAATTTTCAGGGGATAGTGCATACCACTTGATAATTTCAAACATGGAGGAAGGGTCTGTGTGAAGGTGTTTTCTAATCAGGTGACCATGAAGTTCTTCGACAGAGTTAACGGGACGGGGGTGACCATGAAGTTCTTTGACAGAGTTAAGTGGTCGAGGGCTAACCGTGGAGGTGCCCAAGTGGCGGGCAATGGGTTTCGTTTTCGCTAGTCTCATCAGCAAAACTAGCAGCCTCCCTTCAGTTGCCCTTCGATAGTCAAGCTGGAAAAAAAAAGAAAAGAAGTTATGATCGGGAAACAGAGAGGGGTTACGCTTATCCGCATGCGGAAGTCTTTAAAATCCAACTAAAACAATTGAACTAAATTAAATTCAACTAAACCGATAAAAATTGATTAAAAATAGATCCGAATCAATTTTTTGCCTCTCAAAATTGAAAAGGTCATTTTGGTTATCAGTTTTTTCAAGTTAAAAATTGAAGCCATCTTCTTCTTCTTCTTTTTTCTCCTCCCCTCTTCCTAAACGTACATTTCATACACAATCAAAAGAGAAGAGGCCAAAAGCACATCTACGAGCTAATAGCCATGACCCACAATTGGACTTAGATCTCCTGAAATACCTAAATGTACGTTTCATAAATAATCAAAAGAGAAGAGACCAAAAAGCACAGCCACGAGCTAGTAGCCATGACCCACAATTTGACCTACATTTCCTAAAATACTTCAAAGAGATAAAGTGAGAAAAAAAAAGAGAAAAATAAGTGAGATCCAAGTCTATTATATGGATCTCACTTTTTTCTCTCCTTCTCTCTTCTCATCTCACCTGAAGTATTTTAGGTAATCTACTCTCTTCACAATTCTAAATTTGATTACTATTCAGTCTACGTGCCACATATAGTTACACACAATATTTCTTCTACTAGGATTCACATGCTATTTATTCCTTGCCTTCGCTATTGAAAAGAGTTGTTATTGTCGTTGTTGTTGCCATCAAGGAGAGTTGCAAGTTGGTATAATGTAGTTTGGGTCCTCAAGTGCGTTTTTTAAACTAAATATGGCATTGGAGTTTAGGGATGGACTTTAAGATCAATCCAAGAAAGCCACCTATAGTTAGAAAATTGGACAAATTCTACCATATATTGGAAGAATATTGGCATTGTCTCTATTTTAGTGTTGTGTGCATTGCCATTGTGATTTGCATGCAGAGACTAAAGAATAAAGTTGGGAGTTAGGATCACGTTGATATTTGACTACTTTATTGAGTTTGTGAAAATAGAAGAGAGACCATATTCACATTTTGAAGTTAAAAATATTTTGATTTCATTGACTACTTTATTGAGATTTTGTGTCGTGTGCATGTTTTATTTTATATTTTATATATGATTATTTTTGTTAATAAACCAATAAAAATGGAAAATTGATGCAAATATAAGACTCATTTTAAAAGTTAACATATATATACTAAATTCTTTGAATGATATTAGGAGACAATAATGTTGTAGAATTTACAAAATAATTTTATTCAATAAATGTGAAGAGCATGTTACTTAGCATTGTCCTCTTCCTAATTTATTAGCAAGTTGTTGAAGAGAAAATAATCTAATATGGTAGAAATATGATAAGGTAAATAGTTTTTAAAATCAAATTACTTTGGAGAAAAAAATAATTAAATTAGCATAAACCAAATTGAATCAAACTAATTACAAAAGAAAATAAAAAAGGTCTACCACTTGAAAGAATTAATTAGATGGTTCGGTTTGATTTTTGCTCAAAACTAAACTAAATCAAATCTATGAACGTCACTATTCGCATATACTTATATCTATGTTATCAAATTTTTTAAATTAAAACATGATTAATATGTAATTTTTAAATAATAATATGATAAGTGTATGATATAATTAAAAAATTTTATAATTATTTATAAAAATTATACATTTGCCATGATATTATTAAAGAAATACATTTATCATATTTTTAAATAAAAAATCTAATAACAAAAATATAAAAATAACGTATATAATTTTTTTAAATAAAGAAGGAGTCTTGTTAAGTTTGACAGATTTATGGTAACGACTATATATTGAATAGTTGCACTCTTTTTTCCCTGTTGAAATGAATTATGTTTTTACAAGATATATACATAAGTCTCTTTTATTTTTTAAATTTAAAAGATAATAATATTAATTTTTTATTAAAAAGTAAGTTTCTTAAACATTTATTTCATGAAAAAAAATTATTTTATTTTATTTTATTTTAAATTTAAAAATAATTATTTATATTAGTCAACAACATACTTAATACTTCTGTAATAGATGCTGAGGCTTTGCAAATATTTGATTGATTACAATTCTATATATTCTATTTACCATAGAAGTTCCTAAGAATTTCATTAGAGGAATGTTTCCAATAAAAATCATTTGTTCAAATATGATATAGATAACAAATATTAGGGTTTTTTTACTAAAATAAATATAATTATAACTTATATTTTATTACATAGAAATTTGGAGTAATGCAAATCTTTTATTTTAAGAGAAAATAATATAATTTTTCAAAATGTGTTATTTAAGAGATGTGAAAATAATTTATCTTTATATACCCTGCATCCATATAAAAAAAATCAAGAAAACAATAACAAAAACATTTATATACGCTCTTAAAATATTATAAAATTTATCTTATCAAAAAAAGTTTCCTTTGGAGAGAATTTCAGGTGGGGAAGAAGAATTGCCTCAGAACTAGGGTTGGGGTGTAGGCCCCATTAAAATTTTAAAGTTTTTAAATATGTATAAAAATTTTGATTTTACTCGCTTAAAATATAAAAAATTTATATATGACTCTGCTCAAAAGATAAAGTTTGTATATAGCCCCCACATTGAATTAGATTGCAAAATTTGTCATAATAGAATGTAATTTTTGGTATTACTTTTTATAAATATTAAAATTTACTTTAATAATTATGTCTTTAAAAATGATAAAAAAAAAAAAGAGAATATTCTACTTTTCAGTCTCGGACATAAATTTAGAAAATTAAAAAGTTTAAAAAAGTTGAATCAAGTTGTTGGGCTGGCAATGTGAATTTTGCTTAAACTTTTTAATGCTGCTGAGTTCTAGTATGTATTGTAATAATTTAAATTCAACAGAAGGGCCAAAAAATGTGACAGCACACAAAAAAGATCAAGCCTCAAAGAAGAGAAAGATAGTAACAAGATATTTATGTGATAAAATTTCTAATCTCTATATGGTAACATTATTTTCATTGGATGTTGGTTCTGTGCAGACAATTATGTTACGATGCAATAACAATGGCACTCTCATTAATGGAAGCATACCCTTTAAGCCGCAGCATGAGCAAACAACTTTGCGAATTCTGGGCAAAATGGGTATATTTTCACATTTGGGTTTGTCCAATTGTGCTGCAAAATCTTATTGTTGAAGAAAATAATCCAATGAGAACATAATAAACCCAAACCACCATTGCGGGTTGGGTTGGTTTAGGTTAAGTAACAAAATTTTTAGAATTTGACACAACCTAATCTACCATTATTTGATTGGTTTGGGTTAAAAGATATGCTTAACCTGAATTAACTCAATAGATTTAGATTTTCTACATTTAATTTTTAAATTTAAGGGGTAAAGTTATATAAAGAGAGAGAAGAGAAAAGAAAAGAGATTTTTAACATTATACACTTTCTTTCTCTCTCTTATTTCTTTTTCTCTCTTTCTCTATCTAACTTTCATACACATAAATCAAGCCATGAACAGTTCTACATCCAAGATATGCTTCCTTTGTAAGAAAAGGATGCAAGAGCAAGAAGGAAAATAAGCAATTTGAATTCTCTACATTTACTAGTAAATGCACAATGTGTAATTAATGAGAAAAAAAATTGATGGCTTGGGGTCTAAATAGCCTTCAACATTGAAAGCTCTTAATCTTTCTCTCTATTATAAAGGATTCTTTTTTTTTTTTTTTAAAAAGGTTTGTGGCACAAAGGAAAAAGACAAAATTCTCTCAAGACGCATAATGGAAGTTAAAAGAAAAGCTTATATGGCTTAAAAGTTTATCTATCCATTTTGTTTTTTATGTTACATAATTTTTAACTTCAAAAGTTGTGATAATTCATGTATATGTACTTATAATTAATAATGAACATATCTATTAGTTCATTCAATGAACAAAAAGTTGAATGCATTTGTTTATAATATAGATCTTTTATATGTAGAGTTATATAACTTTAAAGGTTAAACGTATATTTTTATAATATAAACCTTTCATATGAAATGTTGTAATTCTAAGATTAAAGAGATATCCTTATGATATAGGCCTTTAATATGCAAGGTTACAACTCTCTAAGAGTTAAATGCATATTTTTATGCCTTTTATAAATATATATGAGGCATAAAAATTATAAAAATATAAAGAGGCTCCTCTACTAAGTACAAATAGATTAAGAAAGGTGTTTTGCAAGTTGAAAAATTTATTTTCAAGTTACAAGGATGTTACAAAATTTTTTTGATATTGCTAATCAAAAAATTCGCAAAGTTTTCATTATATCTTGGGAGAGTATTATCATTAACTCTTTAGCAATTATGTATGGGAGCAAATATCTCCCTAAAAAAATGATTTAATCATGACTTGAAGTAATCTATCTTGTGGTGATTTTGACTTTTTTTAATGTTGTTTTCTCTTATTAGGTGTAAGTGTGTATTCGGAAGAAAATATAATACTGATGGCTCACTACAAACCTTTAATTCAAAATTAGTAGCCAAAGGGTTTAGGCAAAAAATAAAGGATTTAAACTATTTTGATACCTATGTACCAATGGCTAAGATGACTTCCATTAAGATTCTTATAATATTAACATCCATTTATGAGCTTCATGTGCACCAAATGGATGCTAAAACAACCTTTCTAAATGGAGTTCTCAATGAAAATTTATATAGAACAATCAGAAGGTTATGTGCTACCTAAAAATAAGAAAAAAGCCTATATGTTAATTAAGTCCTTATATGGCTTTAAAACATATGCCTAAACAATGGAATGAGAAGTTCAACTCAATGGTTTTATCAAATGGCTTCTCACATATATAATTGTGCAGATGAGTGTGTATACTTTAAATTTACTAAGGATAATGGAGTAATAATCTATCTCTACATAGATGATATGTTAATAATTGGGATGAACTTAAAAGGTATTTGTTAAACTAAGCAATATTTAACTTCTAACTTTAAGATAAAGTGTAACACCATAATGACTTAACTCCAACTAATCCCCTTTAGGCTTGATTCCATATGATTTTCAATAAACAAGTACAAATCATGGCATTTTAACTATAAAATGGGGTTCAGATACTCATAATTTGCCCTGTGGGTCCTGTGAACCCATCATTCACATTCACTACTCAAACACTATTTATAAAACTCATACATGGCCTCCAACAACCCATAAACTACGGATATGAAGCCAAAAACCAAGAAAATGCAATTTCTCAAATGAGCTCAAAAGTCAGATTTTGGTTCTAACTTTGGAAAATCATAACTAATTATAGAAAAATGAGAATCAAGTAAACCATAGCTTTCTGGAAAGCTATGGATGTTACATTTACAATAAATCGACGTTTGGACCATATTTGACATCGAGAAAGAGACAGAGGTCTGGCTGTCCCTGGTACTGGTACAACTTGCTGTCATAAACTTCAAAAATTCGTAACTAATTCCACAAAAATCCAATTTGGGTAAACTATACCAATTTGGAAAGCTACAGATGTTAACTAGAGGAAAAAAATAAGTCCAAATCAGTTCAGTAGCCATTAGACCTTAAAAATTGATGGAATAGTAACCAAGGTCGGATGGCTTCCCTGATGCTAATACAGAACTTCAGAAAGTCGTTTCTCCCTCTACAGATCTCCAATTAAGGTGATTCTAGTTGGTATAGGTCACTGTAGATATCTAGTTTATGCTCATAAAATTTCATGACAATTGGAAATCATTTGGTCCATGAATGACACAGATTTAATTTTAGATCTAGTTGTACAGTACAATAACCAAACCATCAAAATTTCCAAACTTCAACAATTCGCTAAATATTTCCTAGACCTCTAAATATTACCAACTTTAGCTTCTCGGGAAGCTCTCAATATACTCTAGAGGCATGCCACATTTCATAGCAAAAAGAGCTCATTTGATCATATTTTGACGAAGCTCACAAATTTGGCGATTTTGATACCCAAAATGGTTCAAAGTGGGTCCAAATGGCCTCTTACATATTATAGCACCTCTTGGGCAAGTTTTTAAAGTATAAACATGGCACATATGAATTGCCCAAGTGATCCAAGTCATCATACATTTCAAATTCGTTATGCTACGAGACAAAATACACTATTACGTATAAGCCATGAAAGGGCAAATCCCATCTTTTCATTGCTTTGACTCTCTACATAGTTCATACATCATTTATACATACGTTTACACTTGCTCACATAGTTACATCTCAAAAATAATCGATGCATATTCATTTTGGCACCTCTTTACAACAAAAGAACTAAAATAATTACACAACTCCCTAAGCACATTCAACTAGGCTCCTTGGTGTGCACTTGGTTCTCCTTAAGCTCCACCTAGCATGTTAGGATAGTGGAGAGGAGGGAGTGAGATTCAAAGAATCCCAATAGCTCATCTCTCATTCAATCACACATAAAGCATGCAATACAAGTCTTACAAATGTATGCATGGGCATATTAGCATGTACAATCATTGAAAAAGAATTTTCAACATTTGAGTTAGTCATACATAGCATACAAAGGCTTGCCAAGCAAGTGGATTAGCCTCACCCATTCACTTGTAGATTTTGGACTTTCATCACCCATTCTTTAAGAGGTTCTTAGACTCAACCTTACTCTTGAGAGTCAACCTCACTTTTGGGAGACTCTTTACTTTGTCTCAAATAACTTTAAGGGTTCTTGGCTCATTTTCACCATGGCTAGAGGGTTGTTGACTTTTTCATACTCAAGCAAACCAAAGCAAGCACATAAAACATCATTTAGAAACATAATGCATCATCATGGTACCATGACATATAGAATCATGCTAGAATATTTTTCATGGCTTAAACATACACACACACTATGCATGAGAGAAGGTGGAAAGAGCTACCTTATAAGTTAACACAAGCTTTCCCTTTTAATTTGTCTTCTCCCTTCTTGATTTATAATCACAACTAGATGGAAGTGCTTCTCTTGAGCCTAGACACATAAAGAGCATGGAATTACTCTCTCATAACTCAACACTTATTCACAAAGCTAGGGGCTCTTCATCAAGGCAAACCTCACTAAATATGTAAGAAACTAGGGATTCTCTCTCTAGAATTCTACTAACTCTCCTTTCTCTCTCAAGCTCTCAAGAAAGGAAAGCAAAGAGGAAGAAGTGAAGATACATAAATTTTAACCTCCTTCAATAGTGGTTTTCCACTCTCCCTCTTCTGAACCAAGGCCAAAACATAGCTAATTCAACATCTAAAACCATAGCAAGAAAGGGTAGAGAGAGAAGAACAAAACTCTAAGAAGAAAAGCTATGGAGATCTCAAGTTACACTTACCTTTTTCTTGTTCTCCTTCCTTCTCTAGGTGTCTCTCTCTCTCTTCCGCCTTTTTCTCTACCTTGGATGAAGCCTAAGTCAGTTAAAAGGAAAAGGAATTAATTGGGATGCTTTAAGAAGTCAAATTCTCTTTTTTCACTCTTTTTTAGACTAACCCTCGCTATAGCAAAGAATAACCCTCGCTATGGTGAGCACGTATCAGTCCCAGATCCCTGTTTTCACTACTGTGCGCTATGGCGAGGAACCCCTGGTTTTTGTATGAGATGCCCGCACTCGCTATAGCTAAAAGGCACTCTCGCTATAGCTAGACCCTTTCTCACTATAGCGAACAGGTACATTCATAACTAGGTCTTTTCTCGCTATAGCTAGCAGACTTAGAAAATTTCAAGACTTCGAAAATTTTTCAGCTTCTTCTTTTTTTCTCTTTCTATTTTTTTTTTCTGGTTGTTACATAAAGGACTTAAATTAAGTAGATACAATTTTAGGAATAAATGTGTATAGGCACAAGGATTACTTTACATTGGAGCAAGAGCACTACTAAGCATCTTAATGTTAAGAATTCCAACACACCTTATGATCCTAACTTTAAATTAGATGAAAACATAGGGAGACTAATAACACAATTAGAATATGAGAATGTATTAGAAGCTTAATGTATGCTATGCATAGTATAATAGATCAGATATAGTCTTCGTTATGTCCAAGCTATCAAGATTTACAAGTAACCCTAGTATACATAATTGGAAAGCTACAAAAAAAGTTTTTAGTCATCTTAAGAAAACCATAAATTTAGGATTACATTATAATAATTATCATGCTATAGTAGAAGGTTACTCTTATGCTAGTTGGATTACATATCTTAGTGATAATAAATCCATTTCAAGATGAATTTTTATCTTAGATGGTAAAGTCATAAGTTTGGCCTCAAATAAAAAAATGTGCATCTTGTCACCCCTTTTTACTTTCCTTATTTGCTTTTATATTAGGTCGCATTGATTTTAATTAATTTTTTGACGTAAGTAGAAGCCAAACTAATAGGAAGAAAAAAAAAGAGACAAGGTAAGGAAGGATTACACAACTAGTACTACATTATCCAAAAGATAGTTTTAATAGTGAGTCTTATTAGTGTAACTTCAAAAGTTTAATAGTACATTAGTCATCGACATATTATTTAAGTCAAATCATAGAGCTAATATATACAAGTTGAAAGAGCTTTGTAATGTTTACTTTAACTAGCCTAATATCCAAATTAATTGGATAGATTTTGGGGTGGTGACATTGGTGGCATAGGTGTCATGGGTAACATAAGGGCATTTATGGCACCAGGGAGGCATTTGCATATGCATCAACAAGCTAGCTTCTGTGACTATATTTGTATTCTTATTTAGAATAACTTGTGCTATACCAACCCTTGGCATATCAAGGTACATTCAGTTTATCTCAATTGTGTAAAATGTAATCAGCGTCTTTAATGTTTGAACACATTGACACACACAAGTGAGAATTATAAAATTCTTAGTAAGACATAAAATAAAAAACAAGTAATGGTTAGTTATGACATGTATAGAAAACATTTTTATTTTCTATTTATTCCTTGTCTATTTGAGAATTAATGTATAATCATAACACATAATCAATAATATATGCCAATCATAAGGAACAAAAAAGTGCATTTCCTTAACCCAACACATAGAATTTTGTTAGTATAATCATAATAATGATCATCTAGCACTATCAAGTAATCATGATTGCAAACTAAGGTGTCCAACACCACATTCTTTTCAGGACTTTAGCTTATGAGGGATTCTAACCCTTATCTATCTTAATTCCTAAAAATGAAGGACTTTAGCCCCTTATAAGCATTAATCGTAGCAATAATAAGAAATGTAATACATCTCAAAATAATTATACTATTAAAATTAAGATAGCATAGTAATTTAGCAAGGCAACTATTTATTAAAATCAAACAATCAATCATAAAATCCAAATTTCTAATTTAAACAACTAATAAAATCCATCACTTGTCCTAATCAAAGGTTGTCTATATAAATTCTATTAAAAACCCATACTAATGTTAATATAGCTTTTAATGTTCTCAAGTTCTCAACAGTTCATGATCCATATCAAATAATTATCATAATGGTCATCTGTGCATAGGAAATCATCACAAGTTAGTCTTCCATGCACAAGAATAATGGTTAAGGTATTCCAATTGATACGGTTTTTCATGTATAGGTAGAGTTTTTTAAGTTAGTTTTCCATGCATAAGATCTATAGGATGTTCCTTGTATAAGACCTTAAGTTAGGGGATTACTTTATTCACAATTTCCTAAAGTTCTAGATGAATTAAATAAGTCAACTCATTGTTTAGGCAAAAACCTAATTAATAATTCCTAAATAAAATAAAAAGGAAAAATTCAAATAAAAATGAATTTATATATAATAAAAATTATATATATAGATATATGAAAATTTCCTTAAAAATAAGGAAAAACTAAATCTCCTATAAGAATTTTTTCTTTTGTTTTGCCCTTAAGTAGATTATGTCATGTTGCAACACCACCCAAATGGCATTGTGGAACATCTCCCTCTCTCCGCCATATTCCTCCTTTATTCATCCCTGTTTATGAAGGTTACAGATCCATTTCTTGTCCTCTTATTTCCCTTCTATTTTTTTATAAGTTTTTTATCTTTTGAAACTTATTCTAGTAGAATATATTCACATCCATCCAATCATAATCTTATTTACTATCAAAACCTAAGGAAAGAACAAAAAAAGAAGTTAGAAAGAGAAAGTATGTACTTTATTTTTTGGTCACCCTTCATTTACCATCTTTTCAAATATTTAACAAGAAGAAATCACCTCCATGCCGTCTCGCACATTTTTAGGCTATCCGTGCATTCATCCAAACCTAAAACCATAAACACCCATTTTTAAACATAATCAAAGGATAAATAGAAAGAAGGAAAAGAAGAAAATGACCCATAATTGGAATTCCCAATAAGACATAGGAAAAGTGTCTTACCTGAACCAAAGTTTTTTCCTCTTGCTTTCTTCCTTCTTTAGTTGAGCACCATCACTTTATCTCATTGCAACTTCACACACTCTCTCTTTCTCTCTCTACACATTACTTTGCTCACTACAATCTCTTCTCTTATCTTTCTCTCTTCACTTCTCCTTTCTGCTCCTATGTTTGCATATTGAAGGAGGATATTTATAGAAGAAAAAAGGCAATGGATGAAAGGCTTCATAAGTCTTCTTCCCTGATTGTTTTTGTGTAGATATTTTTCTTTAGTTTTATTAACTTTGATCCATGATATTGGCTACATGAGTTAGTTTTGGTGTTAGTGACAATTACGGAAGTTGATCATTTAAATATAACAATCATTTTGGATCAATCTAATCATTCATAAGCTGTCAAACTTTATTTGGTAAAAATCACATTTTGCCCTTAGGAAAATTATATTTTTAGCATTAGTCTAAATTACATCTAGTTCCTTAAACTTTTACTATTTATATTTTAACCTCTAAATTTTCATCTAAAAATTTTTATTTTCTAAGGATTTTTTTATAATATCAGGGTTTTTATGACTTAGGACGTTTTAAAATTTCTGTTCCTTAAATATTTGTTCCTTAATTATTTATTATTAAATTATTAAGAATAATTCTTATAAATTCCTCAAATTGCTCATAAATTCTTATGGCTTAAATAAAATTCTATTTCATTCCTAAAAATATATATCTTTCTAAATTCTTTGGAATTCTCCTTTATCTTTGTATTTAAAGGACTTCTTTTATTTTTATTTTGGTTAAATAGTTAGAAATAAATATTAATTTCAAGAGAATATTACATGTCTCACATTTTACAATAGAAGCTAAGTTTATAGTTTTATTAGCTGCAAGGAAAGAAGCAAAATGGATTAGGAATTTGTTATTAGATTTAGAGTTAAGGCCATGATCGATGACAAGTATTTTAATATTTTGTGATGGTGAGTCAACCATGTCTCAAGCATACAATAAAGTTTATAATGGAAAGTTTAGACACATAAACTTAAGACATGAGTTTGTGAGGTAATTAATAGGAGATGGTATAATTACCACCACATACATAAAGTTTAAAAGTAATTTAGTAGACTTATTGACAAAAGGTTTGTCAAGGGAAAAGATCAAAGATATTGTTGCTAAGATGAGACTAAAACCTATAGTCATTAAATGTTGGGAACCCAACCTTATTCTAGTAAAACACTAGTTTCAAGGTTTAATGGGAAAAACAAGTTATTTAATGGCTAGAGCACTAAGTAGGATTTAGTGTTATAATTTAAGAGGATGAATCAAGGAGCTCTTAATGGATTGATAGTTATATTATCTTAGGATTCCACTTATATGAATATAGGAGTGTTGCCACTCTACTCAAGATTTTTAGAGGTTTTAACTTTTTAAATATTCACGAAAACTAAGATAAGCACATAACCATAAAAATACTAAAGCAAATGAACCTCTTAAACTTATGAAGGTGTAATTATGTGTGCAGTTTTTCGTATCTAACAAGTATAGGTTTAATTGACTAAGCACCTATTACTTCATTTGGAATCTTAAAAACTTACACAAATGGAATATTTAATTCTAGTGACACATTCTCTCATGCATAAATTGTATTACTCATGAAAGTTTGTAAATTAGTGGGAGAATATTATATAATTTACAACTTTAAAAGTTGTGATGATTCCTGTACATGTATTTATAATTATTTTATGAACATGTTGATTCATCCAATGAAGAAAGGGTTGAATACACCTTTTTATGATACCTTTCATATAAAAGTTGTAATTAAAGGCACATCTTTATGGTAAAGATCTTTTATATGAAAAGTTATATCTCTAAAAGTTATACGCATATCTGTTAATATGAAATGTTATAACTCTTTAAGAGTTACATGCATATATATCTTAGTGCCTATTATAAATATGAGGTACAAGAATTACAAGAATATAAAGAAGCTCCTTTACTAAATATAAATAAACCATTATAAGACTTTGGGATATATGAATAAGAAAAGTGTTTTACAAGCTTAAAAATATTATTTTCAAGTTATAAGAGTATTAGATAATTTTTGATATCTCTAATCAAGAAATTTACAAATATTTCATTGACGCTAGGAGAGTATCATTATCAACTGTTTAGCAATTACGTATACCGGTGAATATCTTTCCAAAAAAAAGTGATCCAATCATAACCAAAAGCAATCTATCATGTAGTGATCTTGATTATCTTTAACATTATTTTTGAACATTTTAGTGGAATATGACTTGTTTACCTTTCTATTTTTTATTTTTTAAATTCGTTGACAGCACATATTTCCAAACACTTATAATATATATATACATATATATTCATTTTCAAAATTGTTTTTAGAACAAACTTTTCAAATACATACTTTTGTCTTTTGACTTTGAAGAATTACTTTAGAAAACAAGTCTCTAAAACAATTTTCAAGAACATAAAAACTAAAATGCAATTAAACAAACCTTTAAGTGCAATTCTTGTATTTTTATATATTAGCAAACACTAAAAAACCTGTAATATTAATCTCTATGGTAAAATAACTTTTTCTTTCTTTAAAAATTACTTAATTACATCATTCTTTCTATTATAAAAATATATAAATCTCACTTTACCAAACCTTTCAAGAGGCATATAAAATACTACTAAGTCTTCCAAAAACCACTAGAGATGTAGTCTAGTACTACTAAAGGTGATGAATAGTTTGCAAGAGATTATAAATAGTCAATAAAAAAAAAGAACCTAATAATAGGTTAACACTCTTGTGTATAATGCTACTTGTGAGCTTGTTTCTTTGTCTCCAAGTCAAAATGGAATCGAGTGCAAATAAATTTTGCATATTTAATGGAATCCTAATGGCAAGATTACTCGGTACAAAACTTGTGCCTTGTTGCTAAAGGCTTTCACCAACATTTGATATTACTTTCTAAGCCATTTATAGTTTAAACTCTAGTCATTCAAGTAGCCAACCTATCTTTGTGTTGCTTTATATGCTTTGTTTGGTAGGGAGGAAAGAGGAGAAAAGAAAAGGAAATGAGGGAGGGATTGTACTTTTCTTTTGTTTGGTATGTGGTTTTAAGATGGAAAGGAAAGGAATAGAGAAGAAGAATAATTATAAGACCAACATATTTTTAGCATTATTTTCTTTCCTTCTCTTTTCTTTCAGAGTTGGAAGGTAGAGGAAAGAGAAATGTGCGAGATAATAAGGTAACATATTTAATATAAATAAAAAAAAAAACAAAAAATTAGGGTCAATATATTTAATTAGATAGAAGGTAATAAAGTAATTTGATATTTTATTTACATATTTTTCTTTTTTGAAACTAAATAAGAAAATTTTCCATCCTATTATACCAACAAAGTTAGGGTAGCTCATCCACTTTTTTTCCTATTTCCTTTCTTTTCTCTCTTATCATCTCATTTCCTCTCCTTCCTACCAAACAAACTATTCAAAGGTTGGTATCTCTGATTGGATGTTAATAATGCATTCTTACATGATTTTATTATTGAAAGTGTAATTTAAGCCATTGTTAGCAATATCCAAAGGTATATTTTCAAGATAATGAACTTAAAATTAGAGTTTTTTCTTTATATTTTTGTATTGTTCTTTAAATAATATTACACTTTAATTATGGTTGCAAGAGATACATTTGTGAATTTATTTACTACATAGAGATGTTTTAGATTTAATTATAAAATTAAACAATATAACATTTAACTGTCTCCTAAAACATTCTTAGTAAGTTTCCATTTAAAAATGCTCCTTACAAGAGATCATGGTCTTCCAAGCAGAACTCTACACTGGATTCAAATTTAGGGACTTTGGACTCAGACATTTTAAATATGAAGAAATTCATCGTAAAGAGGGATAATTCTCTTGCTTAAAAATCGTAACGGGTCTCTTACTAGTTATTTTAATATAAAAGTAGTGGGTAAATTTCTAACCATAGGTTTTGATTTCTTCAAGAGTAAAAAATTGTCAATTACCAATTGCTCACACTACCCAAAAATTAGAACGTGTTGATTGTTGTTTCAAGACCTAGCGATGGTTACAACCATTGCTAAAAGGTTTAGCACTAGTTGTAGCATCTACTACAAAAAGGTCTATCATGAGTCACATTATAACAATTGTCTACAATAATGGGAACAACCATCACAAAAGTCTATTGCAATGGTTGGAACAACCACTGCAATAAAGGATATGATTTAATAGTATTGCAGCAATCATAGACACAACAACCCAATAGTGACAATTACAACCATCCCAATTTTTTTTTTAATATTTAAACTTGAATATAAACATAGCTAAAATAACTTATACACAATGATCCCAACAAATATAAATTTTAAATTATAATTAGATATAAAACTAAATTGTCATTAAAATTAAAAGTTAAATTTTACATGCCACACAAAAATCTTTTAATTCAATAAATGAGTCCTATAAATTAACAGATAAGTTTTACAATTAGGATATTATTTAACGTAAGATCTCACAAGTCATAAATCTACTAATGGTCTTCTTCTTGATTAAAAGATGATAGAAAATGATATGATTCACATGTTTGATATTCACTTCCTTGATTAGGTACATATTAAAATATAAAATATCTTTAGAAACATATAAAAACTTATAAAGCAAAGGCCAACAAAGCTTAAAAAAAGGAATAATAATAACAATAATAAATGGATCTTAAGATTTGTACAATATTGTAATGTGTTCTAATAATTAAGCTCCTTTTTATTAATATCATGATAAAACATTATGATAATGTCATACTATAAACTACCAAAGATTTTTTTCAATATCTCTATTATTAACGTTTGTTAGAACTTATATATATTTGGAGAAAATAATGACTCATCTATTTACATTACAAGCTTGTGCATATTTTATATTTCTAAGATTTTTTAGGAAGAATTATAGAGCAAAAAATTTAATAAACAAATAAAAAGTACCTATTTTGGTGTATTTGAAGATGGACCATCCATTTAGATATGTGCCACATGCTTTACATTTGTTGGGAACCCATCATTACGATATGCGCCACATGTTCAAAACGAAAATAAGTAAGGTTTTTCACTAAAAAAAGTTAATAAATTTCTAGAGCAAAACCTTAATTATATAACATCAAACAATTCTATATGAAATCAAAGCTATTGAAAAAATTATTCTCATTCTTTCCTTCTCTGCCCTTGGAGTAATTGTACATATTATTTTATAAAAAGAAAGGGAAAAAAAGTGTGGTGAGTGAGACAGGAAACAAACACAAGGTACCGAACTTCAAGAGGCATATGAAGCACAATTATTGTAGTGAAATCTACTATTAGGTAGAATACTACTTTTGTTATGTAGTAATGCTATGCAAATAAATATTTTGAGTAATTTTTTAAGAAAAATTAGATTAAATTATTTTAAATGTTTTCTATTAATTTATTTAATAAAAATATAATATATAGATATTTTTATAGTTTAATATTTAATATTTACTATTTTTTAAATAATTTATTATATATTTTTTTAAATCTAATAACTAAGAATTGTAATTAATTTTTTATTTTCAACGTTAAAAATTACCTAACATGTTTTCAACTTTGAAAATTATAATAGTGTTAAATGTTTAGAACAAATAGGATGAGCGAAGTTTTATTGCATATGAACAACATCAAGCAATTTAAATAAGTAAAAAAGCATAAACAACATCAACATCAACATCAACAAAAGCAACATTGCCCTTGGTCAATGACCTTATATAAACAACATCGTTAAAGAAAGAACAGTAAATCATTTTCAATTTAAACGAGAAAAAAAGCAATACAAAATTAGCACTTAATTTGATTATTAAACAAATAAGCAAGACATATACAACATAATCATGATTCTCTTACATGTTGGCACCACATTTCATTATCAAATTAAAGGGTCTTTTTTAAGTATGTTTTCAAATATAAAATAAGCATCAACAAGAATTTTATCAATAAATTTTTCATAACTATTTTTCATCCAATTAGTTATTTTTAGAAATTTCAGTTTTCTATAAACATTAACTTCAGTAATTGCATGCACAATAATTTATTCATAATCAAATTTACCTTTTGATGAAATCTGATTAGGTAAATCAAAGATTCCAACATGCAATGTATTGACTTGATTATAGGTAGACGTAAATATTTTACAAATATTTTCATCTCAATTGAAAATTGAATATAGGAAAATTAAAATTTGGCAAGGGTCATCTAAGTATTAAGAAATAACAAAATAAAAACATAATTGTTTGCCTTTTTGTTTTTTAGTATCATCAGCTTCAATTGCTCGACATCCATTGGCGATGTGTAATTGCCAGAGCTGAGGTTGTGAATAGAAGCATTTTCTAATCAAGCAGAGGTTTGTTTCAGATTTTAAGAAATAATATATAGTGGCGTACCCACGTTATGAAGAGGAGGCATTTGTAAAATTTTATATAATATATATATATATATATATATATAATATTTTGGTATTATACTTCTAGGCTCCGTTTGATATGGCAAAAAGAAACAGAAAATAAAATGAAATCCACTAAGATTTGCATAGTAATAGAGGAAGATAAAATTATTTTGAAGATAAAAATGGAAATGTTGTTAATGCCCTTTGGTATTGATTAATATTCATATTTAATAAATAAAAAAATACTTTAACTATATTTAAATAATTTATTTTATTTATTTTTATTTTTAAAATTATTAATTTATATATTTTTTCAATAAAATAATATTTAGATACTAACTTTAATTATTATATAATATTTTTTTACAAGAGAGTTTCTAAAATTTAAAAAAAATTAGTTTAGTATTTTTTTAATTAAAATATTATTATTTTATTAACTTTTAACTAATTAGAAAGTCAAAAAATTATTTTAGTAATTTTTTAATTAAATAAAAATATAAAAAAAGTAATAAATTTTAATAATATTTAATATTAAAAATAATAAATTATATAAATTTAAAAAATTTTAAATGACCACGAAATTGTCCAACCAAAATGTCAATCAAAAATAAAATTTCAACTGATATTTAGTCAATTACATATATATATATATATATATTATCTTCATTATATTAATTTATATTTTACATATATTATAATATATTTTATAATGTATTATAGACATAGTAATTTACGATTTCTAAATTATTTATTTTATAAAATAAAAATAAATAATATTATTTTTAAAAATAAAAATAAAAATAGTAAAAATTTTATTATAAAATTTTTTAATAATAATTATATTTTAAAAATAATAAAATATTATTTAATATCAGAATTAATAAATTATATAAAAATTATTATTAAAATTTTTTAAAAATACCAACTAAAAATTAGTTGATAGTTGTCCCACCAATTAGCAATTAGTAATAATACCGATTGTGAATTGGTCACACACACACACATATTATATTTCTTAATATATATTATTTATATATTAAAATATGTATAATATTATAATATATATTATAATATATTATATATGTAATATATAAATATAATTAAAATATATTTATTGCACATATATGTTATATTTAAATGAATTATCAAAATAATATATATAATTTTGTAATATATAATTATTTGTATTATTTTAAAATAATAATTTATAAGTATTTTTTAAAAATAAATTTATTTAATAAAAGAAATGTGTTTTTAAAAAAATTTTCATTGATATATTCATAATTTTAATTATTTTTTAGGCTAAGAAAATGGTTATATAATATAGATTATTGAATTATAAAAATTTTAGGTTTATGAATTTTTTGAAAAGACTTAATTTGGCTAAAAGATAACAGATTTTATAGTGATAATATACATTTTTTCATTTTTTTTTAATATCAAAAATAGAAAGAATAGCAAAAATAAAATATTACATTTAAAAGGAATGGCAAGAAAAAATAACACAACATCAAGCAAGATGATGCGATATAAGAGGATATACAATAATAATATTTTTATCATTTTAATTTTTTAATTTTTAATTTTATTTTACTTTCATCCAACCAAACAATTAAATATAAATATATTCTCTTTCTTTCTTCATTCTTACCAAATATAATTTTTTCTATTATATTCTATTTATCTTTCTATTTTCATTTTCATTATCAAAGAATCTATGTACCAAATGAGGTATTATATTCTTTGAAATTTTGAATCCATTGGAATCATAGAATTCAATGAACATATACATATATATTTTTATTATTATTTGACATTTTCATTTGAATCCTCTAATCCATATATATATATATATATATATATTAATTTTTTCCTCCATTTCATTTCCTTTCCCCCTCTTTTTTTTTTTCATTTTCTCCTTATCTTTCTTCTTCTTTTTCATTTCTCCCTCACTTCCCCCCTTTTTTTCTTAATTTGTCCTTAGCTTGTTAAACTTATGCAATAATTCTTTTCTCTTCCTCTATTTGTAACAAATGTAATTTTCGTAAAATGACGAAATGAGCTGTATAATAGTAAGTCTCTTAAATGAGTTAGATAATGTTCTAAAAAATTTGGATAGAGTTCTAGGCTCCTAAAAATGACAATTCTAGGCTCAGATGGAAAGAGAAATTGAGCTAGAATGATAAAACAAATTATGACAAAAACTGACAAAACGTAATGACATTTTTGTAAATAAGTGCAACTTTTGGAAAAACACACAGCAAGGCTTTTTTAAATGAAAAATTTGAGTTGCCTAGGGCTCTCAGAGACCTCGATAATCATAGGAAGCCCTGGGACTGGTAAAGCCCCTCCAGTATATATTTTTCAATGGTAGTAAGCTTAAACTTTGACAGATTCATTTGAAAAGGTTTTAGCTCTGATTTGAGTGATTCCAAAGGTATTTTATTAAATTGGAAACCTAAATTTTATAATAGAAAAAGAAGTTATCAAAAAGAAACTAAAATGAAACCGACACAAAATTGTCATTATGAATGGACGGAATTAGAATTTTTGAAAAAGTTTGTTTCTTGAAGCTTCCACCACCTTCATGCATCTTCTCCTCTTCATTTAGGCCAACTTTCCTTTGCCCAAAATACAGCAAAGGGATAGCTTCTTGAGGCACACCAAGAGAGGGAGAGAAGGAGGAAGAAAACCAAGAAAAAGGTAGGAAAAATCCAAGAAATTCATGCTCCTTTCTCTTCCAATTTTGTTCCTTTCCTTTCCTCCTCTCTTTCCATGGTCTATTTGAATGAATTGGTTCTATTTTGAGTCTAGAACAAGAAGGAGCAGTTCGAATTGCTTGAGGAGAAGAAAACCAAGGAGAAAAAGTGTTGAAACCAAGCTTGAATCTAAGGTATTTCATGGTTTTGTTGTTTCTCCTCTTTACTTCTTCCTTGTGCATAATTTTGGCCAAACTAGAACCATATAAAGGGGAGATTTTCTATCTAAAAAAAGAGAAGAACTAGGGTTTTAGACCATGAAGAAGAGAAATATGGCAAGAAATGGCAAAAAAAACAAAGGAAACAAAGATAGGAAAGTGTAGGCGTCTTTAGAGTTTTATGAAATCTGATTTGGTATTAGTATTTCCTTGGCTATTTGAGTCTTCTCTTGAGCTCCTAAGAGTCTTAGAAGCCTCCCTAGGAGGTTCTCCCATCAAGGAAAAATCAAAAACTCCAAGAAGCCCCATCATGGTGCATGTCTCAGCCAAGCATGAACAATAGGGTTAGGAAGTGTTTTAATTTGCTCTAACCTTGGTTTGGGACTTTATATGATGTTAGAAGATGGGAGAAACTATTGAAAAAAATTTAAGAGCTATGGATTAGAAGATGAGACAATAGTGTCCATAATGATACTTTATGAAGTAACTTGATTCTAAACTTGTGTAAATGATTGTGTGAAGGCTCTAAGAACTTTGAATGAAACCTAGAAATGGAAAGAAATAAGAGCCTAGAGCTTGAATTGTGAAGGTTGCTTCAATAGGCCATTTATGGAGCCATTAGGCCACTTACGGGATTAAGTGTGTGTTTAAGAATAAATTTGGTATCTTTGCTTGCTTCAAGTGTGTAATTGTGTGCTATTTATGGTGTTTAGGCCAAGAGAACATCCAACCACCTAGGTGCACTTGTGAGGCCAAAAAGAGGGAAGGATAAGACAAAGGAAGCTTGCATAAATTCAAGATAGCTCTTCACCTCATTCTCTTTGCATTCTTATACATGTGTATGTCTTTGTATGCATGTATGTGTTTATATGATTTGAGAACATGTCACTTGATATTTTGAGTTTGCGTTGGTACCAATTTGTGCTCTTGAATGACTTTAGTTGTGAAATTAGCTCCTAAGGGTGAGGTGATGCCAAAAGTCTCTTAATGTGAGTGAAAAGGTGCCAAAAGTCCCAAGACAAGGGTGAAATTAGGCCAAAAGTCTCTTAAATGGGTAAGGCCAAGTCAAAAGTCCTTAGACCAAGAGTGAGGTATATCCAAAATCTTAGAAATAGGGTGAAGTCCTTAGAGCTTCTTGATGCCATAATTGTGAAAGTGTGGTATGAAAATCTTAAAAATGTGCATTCATGATCCAAGTAGCATATTTACTTGTACACTTGATGTATGTATGTCTTGAATGTGTGTATAAATAGGTGTATGAGCTATTAAGATTCTAGGAATCTCACCCCCTTTCCCCTTTCCTTTTGAAATGTCTAGGTGGTGCCCAAGGACTAAGAAATGCAAGCCAAGAATCTTGAGATATTATATTTTGTCTATTATGTAACCTTACTTGTAATTAAATGTCAAAGTAAGCTTGTACATGTAATTTTTGAGATATAAGATCATGAGAAAATATAAATTGATGTATGAATGTTGTATAAACCTTTTATGGCACTAAAACAATGTAAATTTGTAAATTGCCTCCTTGATGGATTGTGTGAATTAGTGTATGAATGGATGTGGGATAGCCAAATTGATATGCATAGGATTTGAGACCACTTGACCAGTTCCTACAAGTCATATTCATACTTTTAAACTTGCCCAAGAGGTGCCAAACTATTAAGGAAGCCATTTGGGCAAAATTGACATCTTGAAGGAGGCAAAATTGATCATTTTGTGGGGCTATATCACTTTTTATCCAAATGCATTCTTCTTGGTCTAAAATTTGGCATGCATTTAGAATTTATTAAGAGCTTTTTGGAAAGCTAAAGTGGCTAATATTTGGAGGTCAACATAATTTTTGGTGAATTTTTTAAGTTGAAATTTTTTTTAATTTTTTGTCAGTATACTGTTCATATAGTCCAAATTTTTATTTTTGTCATTCATAGGGCAAATGATGTCCAATTGCTATACAATTTTATAGGCAGAAATTAGATATTTCTAGTAACTTGTGTCAATTAGAAGCACCTCATTTAGATATTTAGAGAGATATATATAAATTTTTGAAGTTATTGTTCTATTCTAGGCCCACTCCATACCTGTGTTACTATTTGATTGATTTTTAAGGTTTGAATGAATTTGGATTGGTCTGAAACTATTTTTTTTCCTCTAATTAATATTTGTAACTTTCCAAATTTGTATAGAATGCATGGATTGGAGTTTTGTGGAATTAATTATGAATTTTCAAAATTTATATCAGTAAGTTATATTAGATTTTTGGGCAACTTGACCTCCATGTCTCTTCTATTGTCAAATGTAGTCCAGATGAAATTTCCGTGATTGAGAATTATTTTTAGTATAAATTTGACATCTAGAGTTTTCCAAAAATTTATGGTTTGTATATTTTGATTTTTTTATATTTAATTATAATTTTTCAAAGTTGCCTCTAAAATTCGCCATAAGTTATCCGCAAGCTTAAGTGAAAATTTTAGGGTTTTTGACTTAAAAATCATAGATTGCTTGATGTTTTAAGTTGATTGTGATTTATTCCAATTATAAATGACTAGATAATATTATCGGTTAATCCACAGGATCCACGTAATGCAAATTGAAAAATTTTACCCTAATGTAATGCTATTAAATGTATGAAAATGATGGCTTTTCCTTAATAATTCCCTATGAATATGTACATAATTATCTTAAATGGAAGGATATAATGAGAGCAAATATAAGGTATGACACTATTGCCCCTTGCACAACATTTATTTTATTTTTCAATTTATATTTAATCAATAAATATCTTTAATACATTTTTATAATTAATTAGTAGTTCTACAATAAATAAAATATAACTAAGTTCAAATGTTAATATATTATTTTCATTTGGACCAATAATTATCTCTAAAAATAGTGCAAAGTTTTTTGAAATATTATTGGATAAAATAGTTTTTTGTCGTGTTTTGTACATATATATTTTAATAAATTAAAAGTCATAAATTTTTACGGTTTATCAAATGAACTCCCCCCCCCCCTTCAAAATGCTATTTTAATTTGTTCATATAATTATTATAATGTTCTTAGTGATGATGTATTTTGTTAAGTTTATCCTTGTTATATAAAATTATGTCCCCATTCGTGGGTAATGGAATTATTGATATTAATATAAAGAGTAATTCTTATTACATTTGTCATTTAAATTCAAATGTTTTAGTGTATCCTTTTGTAATTATTAAAAAATTAAACTCCTGAAAACATCAAATTATTTTGAAATTTTTTTTATAGTTTTCCATTCCCAAATTTAAAAACAAACATTGTCCTCAAATTTTGAAAATGAAAAAAAAAAAGGCAAAGAGAGGAAAATAGAAAAGTAATGACCCAAAATTCTAGTTATAAGTTACTGTAGAGAATGAAATAGTGTTTAGCTTTTAAAGTTAGTGTAAACTTTGTATTTTGTCCAAGCACTTTTACAGGTATTCAAATTTTGATATATATATATATATATACATATATTCTTCTGCTTTGGGTATAATTTTTAGTCTAGACAATAATTTAAATCTTTTATCTTATTTTTGGTTTTTAAAATTTTAAACACTGTTGGGTCTCATAATCTTAAATTCTTAATTAGTTCTTTTGAGTCTACTATTCTTATACACACTTGGTTCACAATTGAAAAGGAAAAAAAAATCAAAGATTGATCTTATTAGTACACTTTTGGGCAAAAGTGAATGGTTATCTCAAATCCCTTCTACCAATTCCAAAGGAAACATAAAATAAAAGTTGATCCCTCTCCATTATTACATTACTCAGTCACTCGATGCATCAAATTTCATTATAAGGAAGTGTATTTCCTAAGCTTCATGAGGATCCACGTGATTATCCCTTCTCTCCTTTACGCCACTCATTTTGCTTCCTTCCATCACTTTTTTATTCTTTTAAAGAGTTTCTCGAAGCTTCAACCTCTTTTTATCTCTCTTGCCCTGCCTTTCTCTTCCTGTAAAACCCGGCCATTTTCTCTTCAATCTCTTGCATTCTCAACTGAATAATCCAAAGTGCAGCAACTCCTATTTAAAGATTTTGACTCAAAAATATTAGAGCAAATTCTAAATTCACCCCATACATAATCAAAAATATTATTTTTTAGAATATAATATGTAATTTTTTTAAATATAAAGGGTTACGGTTGTTATAGAACTATGACCCTCTTTTTTTAAAAAAAAAATAATAAGTAAATGGGTCACGGTAATCATGATCTTTTTTTAATTTAAAAATTTACTTTTAATTTTTATTTATTTGATTTTTATATAATAAAAACAATTTTTAAATTTTTAAGTTTTAAAATATTACTTATTATTATTTTAGATGTATTAATATAAATATTGTATAAATAAACACATTAAAAAATTAATATGAATATCAATCATAATGATTTAAATATAATAAAAAATTGAAGATATTATAAAAAAATAATAGATAAGTAGTTTAAAAAAATTAAATGTAAAATAATTGAAACTTGATAAAAAGATTAAAAAAATAAAATTATTTTAAAACAATGAAAGAGTATTGTTTAAGAAAAATTAAATAAAAATTCTTTTAAACTTGGTAAAATATTTGAAGAAAAATAAAATACTATTAGAAGAAATTAATTTTAATTTTTTTAAAACTTGATAATTAGTAATAAATTTAAAAAATGTAATAAAAAATTTAATGAATAATTAGGTATGCTTGTTAAGTAATATTGAACTTAATATTAAAGTAAATAAAAACTGTAACTGAAATATAAAGAAAAAAAAGTTACAATTTTTATTTTAGTTACAATTTTTATTACTTTTTTTTTTCATATTTTAGTTAAAATATGAAGTAGTGTGTCACGAGTCCCACATCGGGGAGGTTTCCTTAAAAGAGGGGCCTTATAAGCTCTTGGGCTCTCCAACCTCATGGGCGCGCTTTTGGGGTGTGGTTCTCCCAAGGACTTATGCTCGTGACAAATGGTGCTTTCATTGAGAGCCGGCTAACCGGAGAGGGCTACCTGCGGAGGAGCTGACCAGCGGAGGGGCTGACCAGAAGGCTGAGTGAAGCGCCGCTGAGTGAAGCCGTCGGGACGCCGGCTTCTTAAGGGGGTGGCAATGTCACGAGTCCCACATCGGGGAGGTTTCCTTAAAAGAGGGGCCTTATAAGCTCTTGGGCTCTCCAACCTCATGGGCGCGCTTTTGGGGTGTGGTTCTCCCAAGGACTTATGCTCGTGACAAATGGTGCTTTCATTGAGAGCCGGCTAACCGGAGAGGGCTACCTGCGGAGGAGCTGACCAGCGGAGGGGCTGACCAGAAGGCTGAGTGAAGCGCCGCTGAGTGAAGCCGTCGGGACGCCGGCTTCTTAAGGGGGTGGCAATGTCACGAGTCCCACATCGGGGAGGTTTCCTTAAAAGAGGGGCCTTATAAGCTCTTGGGCTCTCCAACCTCATGGGCGCGCTTTTGGGGTGTGGTTCTCCCAAGGACTTATGCTCGTGACAAATGGTGCTTTCATTGAGAGCCGGCTAACCGGAGAGGGCTACCTGCGGAGGAGCTGACCAGCGGAGGGGCTGACCAGAAGGCTGAGTGAAGCGTCGCAGTGTGGAGCCGTCGGGACGCCGGCTTCTTAAGGGGGTGGCAATGTCACGAGTCCCACATCAGGGAGGTTTCCTTAAAAGAGGGGCCTTATAAGCTCTTGGGCTCTCCAACCTCATGGGCGCGCTTTTGGGGTGTGGTTCTCCCAAGGACTTATGCTCGTGACAAATGGTGCTTTCATTGAGAGCCGGCTAACCGAAGAGGGCTACCTGCGGAGGAGCTGACCAGCGGAGGGGCTGACCGGAAGGCCGAGTGAAGCGCCGCTGAGTGAAGCGTCGTAGTGTGGAGCCGTCGGGACGCCGGGGGTGGCAATGTCATGAGTCCCACATCGGGGAGGTTTCCTTGAAAGAGAGGCCTTATAAGCTCTTGGGCTCTCCAACCTCATGGGCGCGCTTTTGGGGTGTGGTTCTCCCAAGGACTTATGCTCGTGACAAATGGTGCTTTCATTGAGAGCCGGCTAACCGGAGAGGGCTACCTGCGGAGGAGCTGACCAGCGGAGGGGCTGACCGGAAGGCCGAGTGAAGCGCCGCTGAGTGAAGCGTCGCAGTGTGGAGCCGTCGGGACGCTGGGGGTGGCAATGTCACGAGTCCCACATCGGGGAGGTTTCCTTGAAAGAGAGGCCTTATAAGCTCTTGGGCTCTCCAACCTCATGGGCGCGCTTTTGGGGTGTGGTTCTCCCAAGGACTTATGCTCGTGACAAATGGTGCTTTCATTGAGAGCCGGCTAACCGGAGAGGGCTACCTGCGGAGGAGCTGACCAGCGGAGGGGCTGACCGGAAGGCCGAGTGAAGCGCCGCTGAGTGAAGCGTCGCAGTGTGGAGCCGTCGGGACGCTGGGGTGGCAATGTCACGAGTCCCACATCGGGGAGGTTTCCTTGAAAGAGAGGCCTTATAAGCTCTTGGGCTCTCCAACCTCATGGGCGCGCTTTTGGGGTGTGGTTCTCCCAAGGACTTATGCTCGTGACAAATTTGTCACGAGCATAAGTCCTTGGGAGAACCACACCCCAAAAGCGCGCCCATGAGGTTGGAGAGCCCAAGAGCTTATAAGGCCCCTCTTTTAAGGAAACCTCCCCGATGTGAGACTCATGACATTGCCACCCCCTTAAGAAGCCGGCGTCCCGACGGCTCCACACTGCGACGCTTCACTCAGCGGCGCTTCACTCAGCCTTCTGGTCAGCCCCTCCGCTGGTCAGCTCCTCCGCAGGTAGCCCTCTCCGGTTAGCCGGCTCTCAATGAAAGCACCATTTGTCACGAGCATAAGTCCTTGGGAGAACCACACCCCAAAAGCGCGCCCATGAGGTTGGAGAGCCCAAGAGCTTATAAGGCCTCTCTTTCAAGGAAACCTCCCCGATGTGGGACTCGTGACATTGCCACCCCCGGCGTCCCGACGGCTCCACACTGCGACGCTTCACTCAGCGGCGCTTCACTCGGCCTTCCGGTCAGCCCCTCCGCTGGTCAGCTCCTCCGCAGGTAGCCCTCTCCGGTTAGCCGACTCTCAATGAAAGCACCATTTGTCACGAGCATAAGTCCTTGGGAGAACCACACCCCAAAAGCGCGCCCATGAGGTTGGAGAGCCCAAGAGCTTATAAGGCCCCTCTTTTAAGGAAACCTCCCCGATGTGGGACTCGTGACACAGTGTTACCGTGTTAATCGAATAGTGTTTACAGTGTGGGATAAGTGTGATTACTGTGAAACAAAAACGAGAAGAGTCACGTGGCAGCACCTAAGAATCCGGAAGATATATATATATATATATATTGAAAAAGTGGAAAAACATAGAGGAAATAGGCATTAAAAAAAATAAAATTAAAGTAAGATATTTAAAAAATATTAAATTTGAACTCAATTATGTTAAGAAGATTAATTAAACAATTCATAAGAACCTAAAAAAATTTGAGAGGGATTTGGTATAATAATTATTTTATTTGACAAATCCCTCTCAAATTTTTTTTTAGGTTGTTGTGAATTGTTTAATTAATCTTCTTAACTTTTTTAAGTTCAATTTATTATTTGTTTAAATTATTATTACTGATGTTAGATAAATTCTTATTATTTCAAAATCTCATTTGATTGAGTATTACAATTCTCTTAATTCAATTATTATTTATTTCTACATTTATTTTCTTATTTCTTTATTTGTTTTAATTTCTCCTTTTATTTCAAAATTCCAAATTGCTAGGTTATTGCATGCTTCTTTTCTGTGTGTGTTTTTCCTTGTAAGGGCTTTTCTTTCATCGGTAATAATCTGGCCTTCAATTTTGTCAAATTTATCATTAGACTTGCAGCTTATGCTGAAACCACCTTAGTTTGGAAATTCTTCTTGAAGACTCTGTCTATTGATTCTGCAAGACTCTCAAATGGAGGTTCTCCTCTACAAACATTTTTATGGTACTACCCTTATAGATTGGTCGGTTTCTTCTAATACCAATTCTTTAAATTTTTTGTAGTTTAAATTTTAAAGAATTCTAGATTACACACTCCAAATGCAACCTTTTTCTTTTCCTTTGAATATTCAAGCACAATGTTGCTCGAATACATTTCATCAAGAATATAAAAAGGTTCAGATTGACATTTAATTTTTTTTAAACTACTTATTTATTATTTATTTTAATATCTTTAATTTTTATTATATTTAAATCATTATGATTGATATTCATATTAATTTTTTAATGTGTTTATTTATACAATATTTATATTAATACATCTAAAAATAATAAGTAAAATATTAAAATTTTAAATTTTGAAAATTGTATTTATTATATAAAAATCAAATAAATCAAAATTAAAAGAAAATTTTTAATTTTTTAAAAAAAGGTGACTCATTTACTTATTTTTTTTTTAAAAAAAGAGGATCACAGTTGCTAAAAGCCGTGACCCCTTATATTTAAAAAAAATTACACATTGTATTTCAGGAAATAAGATTTTTGATTATGCATGGGGCGAATTTAGAATTTGCTCCAATATTTTTGAGTCAAAATCCCCTCATATTTGGGCTTCTTCAACTACTGTTTGGTCATGGTGTTGACAAGTGACTTCTTCCTTTCCTTTCGTGTGCAACAACAGCTTCTTTGGTGAGGTAAGTTTCTTACCTAGTTTCCTTCATTTTCCTCTTTAATTAGTTGCTGCATTTTGCTATATGAAAACCAGTCATTGTAGTGCATTTTGTTTTTTGATTTTAAACTTGCAATTTTCCAACCTTGCTTACTTATATTCCTCCATTCTCTTTCGCCAATTTGTTCTATTCTTCGTTTGAAATTTCAACAACTCTAAACATTTTTTTTCACGCTTGAATCTTTATTTTTAAAAACTCCTTGTTGCCTTTGGTTGTGGGTTGCTTGATGCCTTCGTCGTGGATTATTGGTTGGAAATTGCCAAGCAGGAATTTTAGTTGGTTCTATAATTTATTCTTGTAGTATACTTAATAAATTGGATTGGATAATGATGGAGTGATTTAGCTCTCTTGTTAGATTGGAGCAAGGTTTTAAATTACTGTTGTAGTTAAGTTGTAATTATTGTGGTTGCGAGTATTGCGAGTACTATAATGTGGGTGGCGGTCATTGTGGTTGTGATTTTCTTTTGAAGTTGCACAAATTATGTTAAAAAAATATACAATTATTATTACTCTCAAATATGTAAATATATTATGCCTAATATCAAGATTAATTAAATAAATTCTTATTTTGAGCAAGCATATCAATGTTACTTGAGAAAATTAAAAGGAAAAATTAGATAATACAAAAGTATACTTGCATACTTATTATAAAGAGAGAATTAGAATCACCACATTATAAAATGTCATGAAGGATTATAGCCCCCACTTTCACTTTCATTATCACCTTGTCTTGCTCCCTGTTCAAAAACGTAATCAAAAAATTCTCTACCTATATTCTTCATTTGCTGATAAGAAAAATTTAATGCTTGATGATAATAAGGCTCTTGATAACTTATTGAAAGTTGATAATATGGTGGGGGTTGAATCACTGGATAATGATTATGTGAGATATGAAAAGGTTGTTGATAAAATGGGGGATAGTAACTTTGACTACTTTGAGACGAGTTACCAATGCCAAAATCATTAAAACTTTTGTGAAAAATCAAAGGAAGAACCATATTCTAGTATACCATTTTGCTACCTTCCACCTCTTCTATTATCACCAAATCCTTTATCTTGGAAAGATGTCATATCAATAACAAAAACCAAATCATGCATAGTATATAGAATGTTTTGATATGGATCTTGTTCCCTATCTTCATCTATGTTATGATTACTTTCTGCTGCATCACCACCACGATTGTTGCTTGGTGGTCATAAACCACCATCACCACCCTGACTATGACCTTTTTGGGAACTTAAATTATCATCAGCCTCTACTTATTCATCATCAATATCCATTCTTGGGAGTCATTCTGAATTTTGAAGTCCATTCAATAATAGGCCTTCTCTCTCCTTAATCCATAGAGACAAAGGATTATTTTCTTAGAATATGTAATCAAGACTAATTGGATTAAAACTATTGTCTATCTCTTGTTGACTATGCCTCTTATTTTCCCTCATTCTTAGCTTCATATTGTAAAAAGTAAAGATAAGTTTCTCTAATTTTGTATACTTGTGTCTATTCTTTGTCTTTATAAGAATATAGCTACATGTGCTCCAATTCCTTTTACAATTTGAAACTGAAGTTGTTTGGATCAGAATTTTTATCGCAATGCTTTGAAGTTCTGGAGTACACCAACCATATATCATCCACTATTCAGCTATTTAAATGAACAATATAAAAAATTAGTCAACTTTAGATTATAAACAAAAACAATCATATTGATTGAGTGACATATTGTACAGTAGCATCTAGTTCCTCTGTAAACGTGAGACATAATATCCAATTTCCCTGTAAATGTACGAAACGCACTGAATATAAAAGGAAGTCCCCTTGATAGAATGATTTGAGGTATAATAAAATTAAAGCCACAATCTAGATCTCAAATGATAAGGATCTAAAGCCAGAGGTGCTATGAAATCGGAGCCAGAATAATCAGACGAAATTTAATAAGCATGCAATGGCATTTTTATCATTTTGGGCACTTTTTAGAAAATCAAAAGAGGGAATTTTAAATAGGAAAAATGAGCTTCCTAGGGTTGTCAGAGGCCCTAAAAATCATAGGAATCCCTAGAATGGTTCAAACTCTTTCGGTTGACGTTTTATAATGTTGGTTGACCCAAACTTTAACCGATTTGTTCAGAAAAATTTTAGATCCAAATTGAGTAATTCCAAAGATATTTTATAAGTTAGAGAATTTAAATTTTATGATGAAAAAGACAATTCTTAAAAAGGAGTTGAAATGAGCCTAAAATGATAATGCCAAGAGAAGAGGACATAAATGAAATTTTTAAAGAACAATTTTAAGACAAGTGGCTCTTATATGTGGTGTCCCATTCTCCTCTTCCTTAAACCAAATTCACTTTTGTCCCAAACTAGAGGAGAGCTTTGCCTAAAGAGACGCACAAAGAAGGAGGAAGAAGAGGAAGAAAAACTAAGAAAAAAGGTGAGAAAAGTATGGAATTTTATGGTTCTTCCTTCACAAGCTTTATTCTCCTCCTTCTCCTCTTTCTTTCTATAGTTTCCATGAATGATTTGGGGTTGTGTTTAGTCTGGTTCAGAGGGAGGAGATTAGAGTTTGAAAGAGAAACTTATTGCAATGGAAGAAGCCTTTGGGAAAGTCTTGAATCAAGGTAATTTTTTTTAGCTATCCTTACATCTCCTTGCTCTTCAAGGGTGTGAGTTCGGCCAGCCTATGACCCATCCAAGAGGAGATAAATTCTGACCTAACCAAGAAAGAAACATTGGTTATGGAGTGTGAAGAGCAAGAATATGCAAAGAAATCCAACTAAGATGCATTAGAAATTAAGTTGGCATAACTTGAGGTTTTGAAACAAATGATAAAATCTGACTTTTCCTAGGGATATTTTAGCTTATGTAAAACATGGTATGAGTCCCTTAGACCTTTAGGAAGCTTTACATGAGTCTTTCCCTTGAAGAAAATAAAGATAACTCTAGAGGCCATAAAACATATGCATGTCTCGGCCTAAGCAAGTCTGGCCACCTATGGAGAGTTTTAAATTGTTCAAAAGCTAGAATGGGACTGAAGTAAACTTTCATAGTAATTGCATAAGGCTAGAGCTTTTCCCATGAGTGATTCATGTCTCTTTTGGTGTGTTTAGGCCAAGAGAACCAAGGGCCACCTAGTTGCAAGACTTGGCTAAGAAGGGAGAGAAGAATTCTAAGAGAAAAATATGTACAATTGCTCCAAGGTAGCTTTCTAACCTTTTTCTTATGCATTTTTTAGTGTTTTCTTGTCTTTAGATGTGTGTATGTATGTTTATGCCATGAGAAATGTTTGTAGCTATTTCCTATATGCTATGGTACCATGATATTCTTGAACTATATTTTAAAAATGTGTTTTGGCTTGAATAGGTATAGTGATATCAAAAGTCCCTTAGTAAGGATGAGGATGAGCCAAAAGTTCATAAGATTGGGTGAGGCAAAGCCAAAAATCTCAAGAAGAGTGAGACTTAGTCAAAAGTCTCCTAAAAATAGGCGAGGCAAATCCAAAAGTTATAAGAAAAATGGATAAGGTTAAACCAATGCCCTTGAGAGCTTATGTATGTTATGTATAAGTTTCTTGAACATGAAAAATGTTATGTATATGTTTACTAGTAGCTAAAAAGTTATGCATACATTCTTTGACATATATATGCATCCATTATGTATATTTGAAAGGGTTAGAAGCTATTGAAATTCTTTCAATCTCATTCTTCTCCTTTCATATGCTTATTCATGTCTAGGTGGGCCAAGAAGTCTAAAGAAAGGAGACTGAATGCCTTGGAACATGATTCTTGACAAGAAAGTAGAAAAATAGGCAATTTGATAGCATATTGATGTTAAGAAATATATCCATGTGATGTATATGAGATGTAACTATTTGAGCAATATTAAATGTATATAATTATGACATATGTATGAATTTTGAAGCTAAATGTATGAAAATATGAGAATTTGCCACCCTTGTGCTAGTACGTGCTTGTGTATGAATGCAAGTGGCATGGTGAGTTTGAGCTCCATGATAGTTTGGACCATTTGGCATGCTTCCCTTAGTTGTATTTATATTATGGGACATGTTCAGGTGGCTATGGAACAAGAGAAAGGTCAAATGGTGCCTTATGAACCCACTTTTATCATCAAAAGTGACCAAATCATGAGCTGAACCAAAGTCTAACCAAATGGATGAGTTTTTACATGAAAATTGGCCAGCAACTAGGGATCATTAAGAGCTTTTTATAGAGACAAAGAGCACCTAATTTGAAACTCTATAGAATTTATTATAATTTTTTAAAATTGGCTAAATTATGCAGAATGGTAATGTGTACTATTCATATGGTCAAATTTTGTTTCTGTATTACTTGTGGGTCAAATGAAGTTCAATGGCCATGAAATTTGACAAGCATAAACTAGACACCATAAGATTTTCATAGCCAATAAGATCACCTCATTTGGAGCTCTGTAGAAAGAGAACCGAATTTTTAAATTTAGAGGAAGTACCAATAGTGCAGACAGACCTTTGGTATTGTTCCATTATTTTTCTTTATTCAATTGGTGTCTACGTGATCTAGAATTATTTTTAGCCATTATTATACATCCACAGATTTCCAGAATAATATGGTTTGCTTATTTTGAATTTTCTGAAATTACTTATAAATTTTCAAAGTTTATATCAGAAACTTGTGACAGCAGACCCATCAGTTGGACCTTTGGTATTGTTCTATGATTTTTCGTGATCCATTTGATGTTTTTGTAGTTTAAAATGATTTTTATTCTTTATTTGATATTCAGGGCTTTCCATAAAGTTATCATTTGCTTGATTTTAATTTTTTTAGAATTAGTTATGAATTTTCAAAGTTCCTACTAAAAAGCTGTCATGGCAAACCCAAGAGTAAACCATTATTTTTATGATGCATGATGCTAAACCCATGGAGCATGAGATGTTTTGTAATGTTTATGACTTGTATAAATATGTTATGGATAGAAAATGATATGGATAAGTTCATATGGTCTATGAAGCATGAAATGAAACTTTTGGGCTTTATGTAACACAATTTATTACCATTAGATATGCTTATTTTCTATGTGATGGTATGAAGCTAGTCTTGGCGATGAGTTGAGAAGGCTAATGAGTAAGGTATTACATGTACCATGTATACTTGTAGATAAAAAATAAATTATATTTCACTGGGATCTATTTGAGATCGTACTCTCTAAGCTTGTAGCGTTCCAAAGTTTTCTCTCTTCTCTTGAAAAAGTATTAGCTATACAACATCATATTAAATTTAATGTAAATATATAATAATATATTCAAAATATTCATTATACAAAAAATAACTAACCTTATTTAGTACTCTAATTGTAACATCTATATTTCTTTCTAATTTAGTAATTACACTTTTGGTTTCATCAAATGTTTTTTTATAATATGAATGATTCTGCTCAACTTCAAATTGAAACTGAGGATTAAGAAAATAACCTTAAAAAAAAGAGATAATATTAATTAGTTAATACATAAACATTTCTTTTTTTGTGACAACATAATATATATGCTTACCTGCAGAATGTAAATCAGTATGTAAAAATTTTCACTTTTGATTTATTATGTCGTTATAAGTTGAGTAATAACGATAGTTTTGTTGTATAGATAACTTTGCTCTATCTATAGCTTTATAAATAAAACTCATGATTAGTTTTTCATCATCGTCAACCAGTCTTAACACCTTGACAATTGGCTCAAATATTTTTAGAATATCATTGGCTTTAATCCAGAAGTCATTATCCGAAATCTTTTTTCTTGCATCATGTGCTGGTTTGGATTTTTCTTTGCCAAATTTAGACTTCTTAAACTTTTTAAAGTTGAATATGTTTTTCAAAGCTTGCTTTTACTTCACAAGAGATTATAGTTGCAAAAATTGTGTAACAAAGTGAGTAATGGCTGGATGAGTAATATCTCTACCTCTAATATATTCTTTCATCAAATTCATAATCCAAATGTGATTATATATAAAAGATGTTATCATCTTTGCATCCTCTAATACCTTTTGTACATTGCTCTTTTTTCCAATATCTTCTTAATATAGATCTAGACAATGAGCTACTTCTCTATGAGATCTGCTTACCAAATGTTAACTAAAAGAGCTCAAGAATGGGACTTGAAGATTTGGAAGAAAGTGTGGAATTGGCTAGCTCCTGAAAAGATAAGAGCCTTCCTTTGGTTACTAGCTCGTGACAAGCTCCGTACACATGAGCTAAGGATGATAAGGGGTCTTGGAGATTCTAATAGATGTCCCTTTGGATGTGGAGAGATTGAAACCTCTCTTTATTGTGTGAAAGATTGTAACAGAGCTTTAGATATTTGGAAAAGCTTAATACTTCAATCTCAATGGAATACATTTTTCTCTCTCCTGCGGCATGATTGGTTGGAGTGGAATTATCGAAATGAGATTGGGAATCAATCCTGTAGTAGGTTTCTCTGAAGAAAAATGTTTGCATACACTTGTTAGTGCCTGTGGACTTCTCGTTGTGACCATGTCCTTTCAAACATCTTAATGGAAAATCATAGTATCATTCATAAAGTTTTTTTGCAAACCAATTTAGATGAGCAACTAAGCACCTGTCATGATAAACTTCACAGTGGAAAGGGGGAATGCTTCATCAGTTGGAATCCTCCTCATTAAGATTGGTTCAAGTTGAACACTGATGGTTCTAGGTCGACAATAAGGATCACTTCCTGTAGAGGGATTATCAGAAATAGCCTTGGCGATTGGGAGATAGGTTTTATTTGTAAGCTTGGTTTCGGCTCTGTCACGCAAGCCGAGTTATGGGGCATCCTTTGGGGTCTTCGCATAGCTTGGAATCTAGGTTTTAAGAAGCTTATCGTCAACTCAGATTCTCGAACAGCGATCACCCTCATTGAGAATAGATATGGTTGATTGCATCCTTGTTTCAACGTAGTGGAAGAGATTCAAAGGATTTTTGACAGATCTTGGATGGTAATCATTACACACTGTTTCTGCGAAGCTAATAGATGTGCATATTGGCTCGCCAATTAGGCACAAGGGCATCTCCTTGGTTGCCAAAAGCTCCTTTTCCATTCCGAGGGGTTTAGGCTCCATTCTTAATGAGGACATCCATGGTGTGGCCCTCCCTCGGGTGATCTACCTTTGAATTCTCTCTTGTTGTTTATTTTGGGCTTTTGCCGCCTCTATATTAAAAAAAAAAAGACAATAAGCTACATAACGTGACCAATAAAGATGTGATCTTTTTTCATCAATTTTTTTTAGCTACCTTTAAAGCTCCCTCATTATCTGCAACCACTTGAACTACATATTTTTTTTCAACTTCTTTTACCACTTGATCAAGTAACTAAAGGTAGTAATCAGTATTTCTACTAGCAACAAAAGAAATATCAATTGATTTTAGAAAAATAGTTCTTTTGCTTCAATAAATAAGAAAATTTATTATGTGCATGTGACTAATACTATTAATCTAGTTATCACATATTATTGTAACACCTCTTTCCTTTCATGCACCTTTCAACCTATTTATCCATTCCCTCATAGATTGGTATTTAGCCTCTAAATACATATATAAAATATCATAAGGAATAAGAAATTTAACCCCTGTTATATTTATCTCAACAACTACAGTAATTAAATTATGCAATTAAGGAGAATTAGATAAATTCATTAGAAAACACTCATATATAATAAGCTTTGATACTGCTTCTTCTAGTTTCTTCCTCAATGTTTTCATCAAATCACCAAAAAAATTTTGTTGTGTCATGCTTTTACTCCTCACAAGATCAACATTTGTAGATCTTAAACTAAAAGTAATATTTTCTAATCCTTTTACCCTTGCATGAGAGCTTTCATCCTCTTCATACACATTTTGTCTTATTCTAGTTTGATGTCTAAATTGTTGTCTATCTTCCTATTCACAATATGATCTGATACTTTCTTCAGTCGCATGCCTCATTTGCATTGCCTTATCAACAAATGCTTTCATTTCATCATCTTCGTCGCCTCTCAACCTTGCTTCAAATTCTTCTTTTCTTTTCTTTTTTGAATCATTTTTTTCTTTATTATCTAAAAGAAATTTCATCATACCTTCTCAAATAGTAATTATAACTCTAGGACAACCAACTACTTATCCTTTAAAATATATAATATGCTATTTTAGTTAAGTAAGTCCATCTTTTACTACTTTTTCATAGAGTTTGTAAATTATATTGTTTCAATTTTCAGTTACAGGTGTTTCAAAATGCCACCTAATATCATCATTGGGAGCACTTTCCAATCTTTCTATTAGAAATTCCTCTCTTTGTGGCATTGTTTATATTTTATAGTACCTATTGATCAAATGAAATTAGTAATATAACATAATATAACATATATTTATTTAATATTTTAAATTAATCTCTAAATTTTGTTTAGTGTTTCAAAAATTATCTCTTAAATACATATAAAATTCTTATAATTTTAATCGAAGTAGATCATAACTAATAAAAATTAAATATAATTAGCAAGAACATTCAGTCCCTTCTAAACGAAGTGTAAAGAGATGAAGAAAAGGGTGAATATGTTGGTAATATGGCCGCTAATCTAAAATAAAATATACCTATCTACTTTTTTCATTCCTTGGATGGGGTCAATTATGTCTTATTTGCTCATTATGGATGCAGTATCCATTATTTCATTCATTACTAATGGATACTACATTTAGGTATAGTCCAAATAAACTTATGTCTTATTTGCTCATAAAGATATCTGCTCACTAACATTTTTAAGGTTACTATATGGTTGGATATTTCATTTGAATTTTTACAATTTAATTTTATTATCAGCAGGTGAGATTAAATTTATAATGAAAAGAGTGTAAGTTAATTTTTAATTAAACTAAAAAGAAATATTACAATTGGCATGAAGGTGCATGTAACGAAATCAAGTTATCGAAACTTCCAAATATCTTAGCATAGCTTTTGGAAAAAAATATTCCAAGCTCTATTATAAACTAAAAAAAAAAACTAATTTTGGATCAAAAAGGGTAAATGATGCATTTATTTGGCCCACCACCGTTTAAATAAGCTCAATTTGGAACATTATTTGGAAACAGTGTAGAAGTGCAGCATTTTTTATGACAAAAAAAAGGTCATTGTTTAAAACCCCAGGTATTTGACAAGGTTTGAAACATATAATTTGTATGGGTTGTTTCTTGTAAAAATAATTATATTTTATGTTAATTTTTAGCTTGTATACAAATATCTATAAAATATATAAATTGCAAATGAAAAAACTATGATCAATAATATAAATGTACAAGAGCAAAAAATTAATAAGCATAAACACATTTCAACATGTTTGAAATCATAAAATACATATTATATTATCATATATATATATATATATATATATCATCAATAATATATCTAAAACCATTCATATTCCAAATTATAAAATACATATATATTATATTATAAGATATATACAGCATTTTGGTGTGGCTTCCTTCTCTTCTCTCATTCTCATCACTCTCAGCATTTTGGATACAGAGTATAGACTCTAAAAATGCCAATCACAAAAAAGCAGAGCAAGAACCAAGAAACATACTGTTGGGTCTTCAGATTCGAGCAAGAAGTGTTGGCTCTATTGCGAGACTTCAAATTCAGGTTTTAGACCGTCATGTTTCAGCTTTCAAGTATGGTTTTAAACTTCAGAACTTCAAATCTGTTGGTTGTTTTTGCTCCTTGCTATTGCTGGTTTTTCTATTTTGTTCTCTAGGAAAGGGAGAAAGCTAGGGCTGGTGGATCTGTTTTGAATCTGCTGATTACTGAGCTCTGTCTTTTTTCTTTTATACAATGCGCTGCAACAGAATCACAATACTACTTCGTTGTGGTCATAACACTGTTACAATGTGGCCCATTACTATGATATCTGTTTCTTTTGTAAATGTAGGTTGATGCGGATGTGAGTTGGGCTGCATTTCTCAATATTGCAACCACATTTTACAATGCGGCCTATAATCTGAAACCCTGGATTGGAGTAAGTTTCATTTGAGTCTTGATTTTATCAAGCTGGTTAATGAGTAAAATAGGATTTTGAGGATGAAGGGGTAATTGGTTGCAAACTATTAAAGTAATAAAGGGATTAGTTGATGAAGTTATTATATTTTGTTAAGGAAATCTAAAATTGTATTCACTTAAGATGCTGAAAATTTAATTGGAGTGATAAATGTTAAGGCTAGTTCAAGAATAAAAGTTAGCTTAATTAAGGCCTTAGAGTTAAAATGAGAACTCATATGAACTTGAATTAGCGTAGAAACTATTGTTTAACCATTTAATAGAAGTAAAGTAGTAAAATTGAGCTTAAATAATTTAATTTGAGATTGGTCTAAGTGCAATGGTTAAGCTTTAAGATTTGTAAAGCCTTAATCAAGTGGTGTAAGTGTTTGATAGTAAGACCATCATTTGTGATTAATATCATGGGGAATTAAAATGGTGCTCTAAGAATAAAATGTGTGGATGAAAGAGGTAAATTTAGCTTCATATCTAACTATGAAAGAATTAATGGTGATGTTGGCGTAATGGACAATTTTAGGAATCTTTGAAGGTTGCAAGGAAGTAGTAGGAAATTTTCATAAGGCACAGTTGGTTGATGAGTAAATAATGTCTCACTACTGATTCATGTTTTTATATTTTCTTTATCTTACATTTAAGATTTATAAAAATATCACATTTTTTTTAAATTCCTAAATTTCTAGTTGCATTAATGATCTACTGGAAAGCATTTAAATTAAGTTGAAATTCTTGGTCTTTCAAATGATCAACACATGTATATAATTAATAGGAGAAATCCCAAGAATTTTATTTACAAATTTTTACATTGGTTACTTGTGAGAAATGTTTACATGTGAATTGTGTTATAATGATTTCATACATGACAAAAATGTTTTTTAGAAGGACTAGATACAAAACGCTAGTCACTAACAACAAATTTGTTAGCCCTTGGCACACTATGGCTAGTTTCCCAACACATATGGAACAAATGAATGTTACTTTGTGTGAGTTAAGAACTCATGACGTACTAGATATTTACCTAAGTGGACTATGTGTCTACGACGAACTTGGTTACCTACTTACATGGGCTGTGTGCCTATGACAGCCATACCGTCCTGAGGAAAATCCTTCTGACGGAAAGGTTTTTAAGAAAGTATGATTTTAAAATGTTGCAAAACATTTCTTGAAAGTCATATATTTATTATTATTATCATCATTATTATTTTCTTACTAAATTGTGATTATCATAACAGTAAATATTTAGTATATATTTTTATGTTTGGACATTTAGAGTTTGTTCATTTATTGAAGCATGAACTTACAACTTGAAAGTTGACCAAAGGTACTTATTTACCATGTTTCATTTAATTATTTAATTATTTAATTATATACTTATTCTTTTAGTTATTTACTTATTTATATTTATTTGTAGGATGTTATTTACTTGGTAAGTATTTGGATATTTCAAATGATAGGGTTAAACTAAAATCCTTATTGACAACATAAAAGGACTTAGCCTTTCATGATAAGCCCCACATTCAATCCACGTGGGTATTCCTTATTTTATTATTTGTATATGAACATATCATATGGTCCATACTTAGCTCTAAAGCATTCACAAGTAGGATCCCCTACCTCAATGTAGATGGTATATCTAATAATGATTGAGAGTAGAGCTCTCTTTTGTTTAAGTATTGTGTTTGTGCTGTTAGAAATTTCAGGATGTCTTATTTTTAGAAGGCACTTTGTTGAAATTTCTATAGGATAATGGGATTGAATTAGACTTGAAATAAAAGAATTTAACTTAAGGAATTTAATCTTCTTCTTGTTAGTCATTAGGTATGGTAAAGAATCATTATTCTAGAGTGTTTCATTAGACTTATGGATGTAAGATTCATCTCAAATCGATTTCGATCATGCCTCTGGGTTAGGGGTGTGACAAGAAAGCTCATTGGATATGTTGTGCTCTTCATCCACTTGAGGATCCTTTAGGCTAAAGGACATCTTTGACCAAGCACCTCCATGTGTAATTATCCTCTCATTCTCAACTTTCTAAATTGCATGGTTCAGTTACTCAATTCTTTTCCTTTCTAAGTTTAGCCAAGAATCAACTTGAGGATCAATTGCTTCAGGAGTTTGAAAGTAATAATGAAGCAAGTTAAACCCAAAAAAAAAATCTAAATATTTATTTATTATTATTACTATATATACTTATTTATTTATGCATTTATGCTTGGGTAACCTTCCAAGAAGTGCTTAGTTTCTGGTCCTCAACTTGACCTTTTTGTAAAACCTAATCCGAGGGATCATCAACCACTATTGCCTTGCTCCCATTCTTCCTTAGATAAGTGCGTTTAGTTTGAAATGGGTGCCTCTTCCACTTAACAACATGTGATTCCTTAACTAATGAGTTCATTAAAATGCATATTTAGGCTGACATATTGAGAAGATCTAATTTTAATTCTTTCTTGACAAATTTAAAAGGGGCTTCGAGAAACCTTAAACACCCAATCAAATTAACTTGGTTATCCTCAATAAGAACTAAAGACTTTGTGGAAGGATCCATCATGTGATTCTTGTTACAATCCTCTCAAACCATATTGTCCACTTCACTTAAATTGCAAAATTTTCCTAGTTCGTCAAGAGGTTGACTTACTATGGCCACTTGAAAAGTCCTCTTGATCTTCAACACTTATAGTACTTTCACCTTCCTCTATACTTTGCTCATATTTCCCATTAGATTGATTAAAAACCTTTAGCAACTCTTTTTTCACTCTTCAAAGTAATATCTTAGTATTCCTTACCATTTCTTCTAGAATTAGTCACTATATCACTTGGAAGACTCTCTTATGGTCTATTTTAAATTGCAGTGGCTAATTTTCCCATGCAAGTGACTAGATTTCTAATTATGGCATCATTCTTAGCCATATATTGTATAATCATATCTTTATAACTTAGTTCTTGTTATAGAATGAGGGCTCTTGCTTGAAGTTGGAAATTGGGAGGTGGGATGGATAATATTGCATATAATGAAGAAACTTGACTCTGATTCTAAAAGAAATTTTGTTGATGACTCCACCTAAGAATATAAGTGTTGGAATAAAAATTAGCTTCATTCCCATTGAAATCATCTCAAATTGTGAAACTTCTATATGAGCACTTTCTAAAGTGATCTTTCCCATAAATATCATAGATTAAGAACAAACACTACGGATCATTAGCTTGAGCAACAAAACTAATGTGCTAATCAAAGTTAACCTCCTATTAAGTTTAGCTACCTAGATTGTCAAATCAGTCAAGGTATTAAGTTCATACACACTAGCTATCCCTTTTATCAGCCATGGATATGTCATCATTAAAAACAAAAATAAAAGCAACAAAAACTTGACACAAATAAAAACCAAAATCCAAAACAAAACAAGACAAAAACAAACGACTCAACAATTGAAAAACAAAAACAAAAGAAACAAGGCTTGAGTTAGATTAAGTGAACTTAGTATTAATATTAGCAAAAATTTAGCACATAAATCCTCGGTAACAATGCCAAAACTAGTTGCACTATGAAAGTGTACACACAAGTTTACATGTTTCGCAAGTAATATAATGATAAATAAAACATTGTTTCCACAAGAATTTGTTCTTAAGATAGTTGCTAAGTAGTAAAATTTACATACTAATATAAATTAAACCAATGATAAATAGTAATTGAAGGTAAACCAAATTGAAGACATAAAAATAACAAATGAGGATAGAATTCTAGACTAACGCAAGAAGTTTAAGGCTTAGGAATATGACTCCCTCTAATATTTCATAAGGACTTGATATATTCTTTTTGACATTTCACTTAATGACATAATTAGCTGGGGACTTTTATTTATCTACAAGCATATTTCAAATTACCTATAGGTGTATTCCTTAAATCAATCCATAATCCCTTATACAATTAATTGAGAAATTTAATTAAGAATGGTTCCTAATGTGATTGCATGAAGCCGATAGATATATTTTCTATGATACAAGTGAATTGACTTACTCGACTCGACAAGTGACTCAAACCCACGTTATCCAATCCATGGTCCAGTCTTAAATTTTCTTTCCTAAGTTCTTTTAGATTGCCTAAATAATCTTATAATTTTTACACACTTGAAAGTATTGAGAACAAAATTGAGTAAACAAATCATACCAATAATTGCAATTAAAGAGAGAAAAAGCTTCCTAGTACATACTAGGATTCCTCGCAATTGTGAAATCTTAAGTTTAGCTCATTAATACAGGAATATTCACCATCCAAAACAAAGCATTTAACAAATGGATAAAGAAATATAAAGAGAAACAAGGGAAGAAGAAAAAAATTGAATTAATCGATGAAACTCCTCCCAATCTAAGCATTTTCCATGTCCATTAAAGCTCTAAAGATGCCCTTTTCACCCCTAAATAGCCTAGAAGATGCCTTTTCCCAAAAAACCCTTGAATACCCTTTTTAAACCAACAAAAATTGAGCTTTAAAATTTAATTTTTTAAATATTTTTTTATGCTTTTGTTGTGGCATCAACATACTCTAAGTGAAAATTTTTCTTTTCAAATGCCACAAACAAGATAAGGCTGACTACAACATTTGATTATATCCTACTTGAGAAACTACTATTTTGGTTGCCATTTTGATGTTTTAGTTATGGATCTTGTAACACCATCATTTCTAACTCATACCCATCATCCCTTACATGTTCATGTGAGATATAATAAGAATAAAGTGAGAAATTTCATTGACTTAATATACTTTCTTGTGTTGCGTCATGGTTAAAAATTCATTTCGATGTCACATGGACCGTGTGAGCTCATACTATGCATCTTTATATTTAATTACACCATTAAAACTCATTTGCCTCATAAAAATATCCTTTCAACCCATGGAAACCGAAAAGAGACATGGGACATGAATATTCATTCTCGGCCAGACTTGGCCTCATTTCTGGGAAAACTTTGAAAAATCATAACTAAATTTAAAAAACTAAAAAATAAGTAATGTTGGTCATTCTAGAAAGCTTAGGATGTCTACTTCATGCTAAACATATGTACAAGTCATAACATCCCACACACAGGGCGTTTGACAGGCGAAATGTTCTGGAGGTCGGATTGGGTTCTGATGCTGTCACAGTTTACTGATATGAACTTAAAAAATGTCCAATTAATTTCACAAAAATCCAATTCATGCAAATGATACCAATATGGAAAGCTATGGATGTTAACTAGAGAGAAAAAATATCTCCAGATTAGTTCATCAAACCCAGCTCTCAAAAATTGATGGAACAGTACCTCTGGTCAGACAAGATGATTGATACTGGACAGAAATTTCAAAAATTCGTATCTCTCTCTTTAGACCTCCAAATGAGGTGCTTCCAGTTGGCACACATCACTGTGATTGCCTAGTTTCTCTATATGAAATTTTATGGCAATTGGATATCATTGGAGGCTCAAGTGACAAAAAAAAAATTTCTTTTTAACATATGACATACCCAGGTACAATGGAAGCAACCCCTCACTTATACACATATTCATTAAACTTTAAATTCTCATGATATAGCTTTGCATACTCAAAACATGGGCTAGTGGTCATATATCATAATCATACATCTAAACATCACATAATAATATATTTACATATGTCTCAACGTTCATAGTACATATACAACCTCATATACATGATGAACCATCATTATGGTTCCAAAATAAACAAAACAAGACACAAGGTTGTTAATCTCTCTTCTTCATCGTTGTTAGCTCCCTTTCCCATAATTTCTTGGTCCACCTAGCATGTTAAATCATTGGAGAGGAGGGGATGAGATTCAAAGAATCTCAATAGCTCATCTCCTATTCAATCATACATAATATGTGCAACCAAGCTTTATAAATATATGTATGGAGAAAATAAAAGCCATAGACATTTTAAAGGCAAACTTGGCATGTGAACCACTCATACAAATCATTCAAGAGCTCACCAAGTGTTTGGATTGGCCTCACACTTCTTCTCATGGATTTTGGACTTGCCTCACCCATTCACTTCGGACTCAACCATACTCTTGGGAGCCCACTTTACTTTTGGGAGACTCTTCATTTTGTCTCAACCAAGCTCAAAGGTTCTTGGCTCATCCTCACCAAAGGGAAGAGTTCTTGGCCTCTCCACACTCAAGCAAACTTATACAAACATCATGGATTCATTTAAAACATAACATGGCATCAAGGGGAAGAAAGCTACCAAACTCATATGTAAAGGCATGTTAGCATACTTTTTATAGCTTGAAAATACACATACATACATTATAAAACAAGTTAAACACACATCCATGCATGAGAGAAGGGGAAGAGAGCTACCTTGCACCAATTCACACACTTTTCTCTTTGAATTTAAGCTCATCTTTTCGGGTACACAACCACACAAGTGTGGGGGAGGTTCCTCTTGACTTAGATACTGTGACAACCCTTCCTTCTAATCATTATTGTAAATATGGTTAAGTATATGATTAATAATTAATTATCAAGGTTTGAGTGGTTACAATTTATCACATTGTGAAAATGCAAGGAAAATTTGAACCTTGATGTTAGGGTCATTACCATACCACCATAACAAAACAAAATTTGCTTAAAAGGAATCCTACTACCATAAGGGGTTGATGATTCAACCGTCTATCAGTTTTAATACCCAATAACCTCCCACAAGTGTTCCTATATCATTTCTTATCATTACCATTGAAGAAATTAGGGTTTCTAGGCTCATAGTAGGAGTTTGGGGACTTGCGCCGCGGCCATCCATCATGGCGCCGCGGCGAAAATGCCTCCTGGAACTACTTTTCTCAACCCTACGATTCTCGCCTCGGCGCAATATATTTGCGCCTCGGCGGGTTTCCATTCTGTCAGCTCCGCCTCGGCGCAATATTTTTCCGCCTCGGCGCGTTTTCATTCTGTCAGCTTTTAGGCAATTTTTCCCACTTTGCGTCGCGGCGCGATTTATCAGGCCGCGGCGCCATTTGGTTCTGTCTCTCATTTGGCCGCGGCGAAGCCCTCTTGGCCGCGGCGAGACTCCCTCCTGTGACTACATTACCTAAATTTCGACCCTTACACTCCAATTCTCATCTTAGGGACACTCTAGGACCACTCTCCCTGCATTTGTGAACCTCTAATGGTATTTATCTACTTGATTTACCTAGTTAATCTATCCTTATCTATCTCAAGATTTAAAGTATTATTTTGTACTTACCAAACTACCACACATCAACAAAACCATAATTTAATGACAGCGAATGTATTTTGGTCACAAGGTGTATGGGGTCAATGCTTAATGTTCATATGAAATCGAATCACTTATCCCTTATTAGCCAATTACAATCAGAATGTTCAATTCAATGATAAACAAATTACATATACAATCTCTATGCTTAGCAACTCATGATACAATGCAGCAATGATACAAAACTAGCAATTTAGTTACAATACATTTTATCAAGGCTCCTAAACTGATGTGCTACCAAACCATTTAGCAACTCCCATTAATTTTCTTCTTGCCATTAAGAGGTCCGGTCCCTGAAAATGTTAGCCCACAACGGGTGAGATATATAATCTCAGTAACAAAAGGGAAGATTCCATATATACATGTACAAGTTAATCAATCCAATGCAATTTCGTGTCATCAATACCAGAATCATCGATTCAATTTGCAAATGAACTAGTTGACTACAAGGAACTACTGTCCCATACCAGCAGTCATACACAACATGTTAATGGCCAATAACACCGGGAATGGTCCGTCCACGGCACCAACTCCCCCAATGAGTACAACCAGGGCTCAGTGCATCGGGGTCTGATCACAACCCAGTGCCCGATCAAAGCACATGCACGAGTGGCAGCCGCACCACAGCTCCACCATGGACTCACAAGGTCCAATCACAATAACAATTCAAGTAGTCAACTAATCATTTAACATTTCAAAATCATATATGTGCAACCAATATCAGATCAACATGAACATATACATGGAAGTGGAAAATAACCCCAGTTACCTCAATGAAGCCAATTACTCTTCCCCTAACTACCATAAAAATCCATATGCACACCAAGCCTATAACAAGCATAATTATCATCATTTCTAATCACAATCAAATATCCAAAGAGTTGAACTACTAATGATAGACTAGAGGTTACTCACCTAATTACCAAGGAATTTAATTTTGGATTCCAACTTTCCCACACCAAAAATTGCCATAGTTCATTCCAATTTCTGGGTAATTTCACATGAAACTAAAGCCCATATCATAGGTCAACTATAGGGGTCTCAAACTAACAGAAAATGCATCAAAATAGGAAGGATATACTCACTTAACAACAGCCATAGCCTTACCTCCGAAAATCCACCATGGGCTCACCAAAATTCGCATTTTAATCATCAAGCCCAGAAAATTGGGTTTTCCACCATTATCTCCTTGTAATTTCACACAATAACAGAACCCATTATGATAATACATCCTTAGGAGCATTTTCCAGCAATGTGATACACAAAATGGAAGGGAAAAGCTTACCTAATCCTCCCTCTAACCTCCAAGTCCGAAAATCTTGCAAGGAATCACCCAATACCAAATTTCAAGTTTGGGAAGGAGATGAAAATACTCAAACCCAGAAATTAATCGGACCAAAATGAAGAGGAGGATGAGAGGGTCAAGTTATATATAACTCACCTTGGCTAAATCATCCTCTAAGAGTCAAAAATGGAGCCTCCATGTTGGTAGAACCCTAGCCTCCCTTGAACCTCCGAATTTCCTCTCTTAAGTTTCAGCAAATGAAGGGGAGGCTAAAGAGTTAGGGTTTAGTTGTGTTTGTGTTGGGTCTCAAGTGGGTTGTGGGTTGACCCATCAGCCCAAGGTCCAATTGGGCTCATTATTTCTAGTGGGCTGCAGAAAATTTAAAGCTAGAAGTGGGATGTGCTGACCCAATGGCCCAATTCTTTGTGGGTTCAGATTTTGTATACTTGTTGGGCCTTATTTCATAAGTTGGGCTGTAGAAATATGATGGGTTAGGCCAAGTTCCAAGAGTCAATCTAACTTGGGTCTGCATAATGTGTATTGGGCTATCTATAAGGGCTCATGTAAATTGGGTCTTGGGCCTCCATTCCACTAAATCAAATTGGGCTATTATTAGGTGATCTCTCTTGGCCCAAATCTCATGATAAGGAGTTGGGCTTGCACTTAAAATCATTGGGCCTCCATAAATCCTTACCCATGGCTTATTTAAATTGATCTTGGGCCCAAATTAAGCTTTAACCCAAATGAAATCTTGAACCTATATTATCTCTCTATAAATTCTCGTTCACATTGCTTACCCAATTATTCCATAATAATTATTCTTAAATTAGTCCAAACACATTATTAACACCTTAATTAATTTTGGGGTGTTACAGATACAATTTATGGGAGCCAATTAGGTTCATGAAATAATTTCTATCACTCAAATTAGAGCTCAAACCTTCCCAAACGAATAGTTCAAAATTTGGGTTAACCGACGTCGAAAAGAGTACACTGAAGGGGCTTTACTGGTCCCGGGGCTTTCCATAATTTTTGGGGCCTCTGAGAACCTTAGGCAACTCAAAATTTCTATTTAAAAAGCCCTTCTAAGTGCTTTTTCAAAATTGTACTTATTTACGAAAATGACACTGGCCTTTCGACAAAATTTTCAAATCACTCCGACCCTGATTTTTGGGCAACTCAAGGCTCAAATCCTCATTTTCTATTATTTAAAATTTTATCCAAATTTTATTTGGCCTTGAATCACTTATCTCAGGGAACTTGTTTTGAAAACTGACTTATTTCGATATTTTACGAAAAATCGAACGTTACAGATCTTCTCGGTCATGATTCCATGACTATTAAACTTGGTTTATTTGTGATTAAAACTCTACAAAAAAATATAAAATTAATTATTCACAAATTAATAAAAATTAAACTTAAATTTAAAATTTAAACTATAAAATGCAATTTTTTTCCAACGACCCAATCTAGCTTAATTTGGCCAAGTAACACCAAGCTAACCAAACCAGTAAATATCTCTAATTGGGATGTTTAACTACTAATATGACAATTACATAACTAAGTCAATAGAATAAATAGATCATTAATGGTCTCTTGTTTTCAATGATCCAATTAAAAATTACAAATTATGTGTAAGTACAAGGATTAAAAGAAATTTAACTTCATTATTTTTATATATTTATGATATTATTTAGTTCAATTGTTAATTGAATAAGTTAAACCAACTGAATCATGACTTGATACTCTCCGAGTCTTTAAGGCTGATTGAACTCCTTGTTTAAGAGCTTTATGTACTTTTCATTTTAGTAATTTAAATTTCTTAATTTATTAGAAAAAAAAATAGGTACTTCAACATAAATGTTATGCCCTTCACTTTGACAGCAAAAAGTTTAAAAAGATAGAGAATTATCTCATGGATAATTCTTTAATGCCACTTGTATAACCATTTGTACAATCAAAATAGCTAAATCTAAGCCATTCAATTTCAAGTTAAAATTAATAATAATAATAATAATAATAATAATAATGTGAATGTCTTGGCAATAGCTTATAGCTATGGAAGTTGCCAAAATTACAAAAGTTTTATTGTGATTCCAATTGATTCGCCCACAACTTGTTGCCACGGCCTCAGACTTCTCTTCTGTAATATATTATGAAAAAATAAAAATAAAAATAACCATTTTCGTCTTTTTAAGTTCAGTTCCAACTTTGTCTCAATTTTTTGTCCATTTGGTGTTTAATAGTTATATTATTATTTTTTCAAGTTCCTTTCAAGCCAACCTTAGCTCAGTTGGTAGAGCGGAGGACTGTGGTAGGATGTGATCCTGTCAGATTTCCTTAGTTCGCTGGTTTGAATCCGCAGGTCGGATTTTTTTCCCCCCCTTTATTGACTTAAGTTGTAGTAGAGTTTTTTTTTTTTCTTTTTCGTGCCAGGGTTAAGGATCGACTCGAGGATTATAAATATTTTTTCCTTCATTAATTAACTCATGCATGCTTCAAAAATCTACAAGTCATGTGGCAATTTGAGCAAATGTTAATGATAAATACTAGAAGCTCAAAGGCATCGTTCGACTAAATACTTGTTTTGATATTTCAAAGATGATCTCTATCAATTAGATTCCTCAACTATTTTTTTGTACCACTTTAGTACCAACAAGTATAATTTTATTCTGGTTTCATCCTTTTAAGTAATAAATATCAATTTTGCCAGGATTCAATATTTTACGTACTAAAACAAAATCAATCTTTCGGATACTAAAACAATACAAAATAAGTTTGACAAAGCTAAATGCTACTGACGTCTCTATTAGAAGACCAAAATGAGGCTTCAGTAAGAAAAAAAAAATGATAATAATAAGCTATTGCTGTAACAGACTCTCTGAATGCCAACTAAACACCATTAAGCCATCAACATTATAAAGAATAACTATTTGTAATTTCACATTTGAGGTGAAAATAAAAAACAGTAAATTTTTTGCCAACAATAATTGCTATCTTAATATTCAAGAATGTTTTGGAGAACAATAATAATTAAATAAAATATAAAATCAGCTCTGATAGAAAGTAGATGTGAAAAAACGATATTTCGAATTTAAAAACCATAGATAGCTGGACAATTTGTATTTTGCCCATGATGATACATCAGAAACTATGTTGTCATATTGCTTTCTAACATATCCGTACAAAATTGTATTTGACAGAAAAAATTCCTGGTATATGGCTATAGATTATATAATTCATAAAGACCTAAACTACTAGAGCAACTCACAAGTGATAGCCATTACAGGTGGCTTACCTGGTCTTTAGAGCTTTGGCCAACTTCTTCTTTCTTTTCTTGACAGCCTTGGGCACTTTATGTTTCCGCGCTTCTCTTTTATCTTCCTTAACCTTCTTCTTATTTTCCTTTCGAGCAGCTTTCTTATCCACAGGCGTCTCTACTTCACTTCCAGAAGATGAACTCTCTTCACAATCACTTTGGTTATCTTCATCCCCTAAACTATTTTCGGAATTACCACCTACAGATTTTGGCTCCTGCTCTTGCTGGCCATTTTTTGATGAAATTTGAACTCTTGACAGAGCTTCTTTAAGTCCAGTAGTTGTCTTGTAGTACAAATCTTCAGTGTCCTTGCCACTGGTTATTCGTTGTACATCCTCTTCAGCATTCTTAACTTCATTAAGTGTCTTTGGAATGTAAGACTGTAACAAAAGTGAAGAAAATTTAAAACATACAAGGACACAGAACATATCATTGTGCTAAATAGACCCCAAAAACTATGCCTTCAAATATGAAGTCCAAACCTGATGGAAACCAGAACAGAGATCTAGGAATGTATATAAAATATACAGAATTGCACTTACAAATAGATAACAGTTGTGGAGTAGTTTTGATATTTAAAAGGGTGAAGAAAAGAGAGGAGGTGTGAAAATTCCGGAGTGGTGTTAGGGAGATTTCTAGCTTCTCGAATAACTAGAGGGGATTATTTTTCTGCTGTATTTGCTGTCTGTAAGTGCAATTCTGTTCAATATATAATATTTCCCAATTTCTGTTATAGTGTCCATCAAAACCCATTTTCAGTTCAAAGATTCAAAAAATCAAGCAACAAATCAGAATAATTGATATGAATGTACCCCCAAAAAAAAGGCTGTTTTCTGAGGCCCCAGTCACTCCTAGCTATAGATTTATTAAAAGAAACCAACTGACAAAAATAATTTGCCCTGAAAGAAAAGCATCACAATGCTGGTTACCTGCATGAAAACAGAGTCTGCAATCTCATCCTCCACTGATAAATCTCCTCTGGCCAAAATTTTTTGTTGCACCTAGAGAGATTGGAAATTTATAATATCTAGATAAAGTTGTTCACAAAATTTAAAAATAGAAATGATATATACCTCTTCCAAATAACTGGCTACAGCATCATCAGCGATAGATGGATCAACAATAAAATCAAAGAGTTCTCTTATTGTCATTACAGCAACCCCGTGCTTTTTGAAGAAATTCTGAAAGCCAACTACTTAATTATGATTTTTTTCCCTGTCAACCCCACAGAAGACCGGGAAGAGGAAGAGAAATATGTAATTTAAAACTAGAAGCCTAGAACTTACAGATATATGAACAGAATCTTCACGCAGAAAATCAAAAGCATGAGGGTGGTCAAGATCAACAGCTTGAGAAACATCAATAATATAGAGGTGACCCTTCCAAATGGAGAACAAATGAATCAATTTTCAGCAAATGTACATATAGCCAGTCGAATGTTAACAGGCAAGGGGTGTTCACCTCAAAATAAAGTATATTATATTCACTGAGGTCGCCATGCACCAGTTTGCACTTTTGATACAACGTACGCATAGCAATAATCATCTGAATACAAAAAATCATATTATTCTTTCAACCTCAGAAAATGGTAGGCACAAAATACAGCTTAAAGGCCTTTTCCATAACCTAAAACAACTGTCCCATAGGTGTTGTCAGAGAATATAATAAAGTTAATCATGATCTTTTACTTAAGAGCTTAAGTCATTAAGCTGAAATGATTCTTAACATGGAATCAAAACTTCTATGATTAGGTGGTTAAGAGTTCCATCCTTGCCACCCTATTCTCTTTTTTAAAAAAAAAATTAAGTATTAGCATAAGGTAAAATGGATATATGCTTCGTCCACACTTCAAGCCCAAAGTGACTTCATGTGAGGAGTGTTCGAGTAATAAAATTATTCACTTAACAATTTAAACTTTTGAATTGAAATGGCCTTTGAAAAGTTTTTCCATTAAGGACCCTAATTAACCTTCAAAGAGACAGGCTTTTGGGTACCCAGATAGGAACTTATATCAAAGCATCCCAACTGTATCCCATTCAAGAGATTTACTAAGCTAAGTTCTAACAACGTAAATATGATAGGACACAAGCTATGTAGGTTGGAGTGAAAAAGGAAATATGCATAGACTTCATTGTGTCCAAATACATTGCTCTTTTCCACTTGCCCATTTTCACTCCAACCAAGAATTGCCATGGTAATTTGACACACCTCAACATAGCCTTCTCGTAGCTTGTCGAGAGATAAAGCTGCATCCTTAAGACGGGGGGCAGCCCAACCTGCCTTTCCTGTGAAGAAACAAGATAAACAGAAAGCTTAAATATAAAATGTATTCATTTGCTCCGGTTAGACTCTAGTTTTAGCCTACATTAGCAAATGAAATCATGTGTTATTGAAAGAAATTATAATCTTTTACAACGGCTATGGATTTAATAGGGGGTAACCATAAGCAGTTCCATATTGCTATTATAAGTAAAATGAGATAGTAAACTACTCGCTGCTGCTTCTTTTGCTTATATGGTACAGCCACTGTTCCATATATTCAGAAACAGATAATTGATGCCAATTACTCATGCATAGATATCCATTAAGTAGGAAAAATTCTTACTATCAAAACACAACATGACAACAGCCATCAGACAGCATTCTCAAAATGCATAAAGCAATACCTATAAATTCCATGACCAGAACATGCTTTCTTAGCTGGTAAGGTATTGGGCACCTAAGTCCAGCTGCCTTTAACCTGCAATCCAAAATAGACAGAGAGGGAAAAAGAAAGACTCCAGTAAGTATGGCATCAAATTCTTTTCTTAACATATTCATTGGAAAACAAACCCAAGTACCCTTGAAGTATGCTTTTTTTTTTTAAAAAAAAAAAGTCCTCTAACATGAAAAAAGTTAATAAAGGAACAATACATAGAAAATGGGTGAATAATTTTAGAGTAAATATTGTTTTGGTCACCAAAAGATACAAACTTTCTCGATGTGTCCCTTATTTTCGATAATTCTCAGTTTAGTATTTAACTTATACATTTTTCACCAATTCAATTACGTCAGTAATTTCATTAAAACAAATGTAAGAATAAAATTGACAAAGAATTAATAAGTGAAATACTAAATTGAGAGGGATTGAAAACATATGACCAAATTGAGAAAACTTGCGTCTTTTAGGGTACACTTGGATTGAGGAGAATGAACGGGAAGGTAAGGGAAGTGAAATTTTAACTTAGAAATTTTCTTTGATTTAGATTTAGATAAATATTTTTTCTTATTTCTCATTCATTCTCCTAAATCCAAACACATTCTAACGGGAAAAAAAAAAAAAGAAAAAGTTACATTTAAATATAAATCAAAGACAATGTCAAAATTAAAATTATACTTTCCTTTCCTTCCCTTCCATTCTCCTCAATCCAAGCATACCCTTAGGGAATAAAACATTTATTCATTCATAAGTTTACTACGGCTCAGACATTGAAACATGAGGTCCCTAAAGGCCTAAACAATCCCCTCAACATAACATTGCTCCTCAGGCAGAAATTAACACTAACGAGGTTCATCAAAGTCTATTTGCTTTCAAAGGAGCTTAGCTATCCATAAAAGACCTTTACATACCAGGAAGAATGCAAAAACAAGTTTCTTGATTCAGTAAAAGCCATTATAGAACTCAGTCAAAAGCTTTGATTGCACTTTAATTCATATCCAATAGGTAAGAGGTTTAAAAAAAAAAAAACTATGTACAGGCCACAAAGTTAAATAATTGCTTAGTTTTGAACCTATGAAAGTAGAGGGGGAAATTACATAAAAGAGCAGTACAATGGCTGAAGAGTTTGTTGCGCTAGATTTCAACTAAATCTTGCTTCATTACACTGCCTACTTGTCTTAATTTAAGAGGTTTCTTAATTTTCTGGAGGTAGCATTTCCAGTTTTTCTTTTCTTTTTTTCCTTCCTTTATTCTTTCTCTATTATTCTCATCTTGAATCTCAAATTAGCATACACTTAAATTCACAGAAATTGCAGCCTCTTCATAGTTTTCAACAAAGAGGATAACCAAAAGAGATAGAATGAAAATAGAGAAACAAAACAAACCTCATAAGATTTCTCATTTCTTTCTCTGCCCATGTTTTTACCATTTTCCTGGGATTGTGCTTACAGTATGCAGTTCTAAAACGGTAGTCTCCTTGCACGTACCTATCTCTGTCCCTGATATCATTCAGATCATAAAATTCAGTTCATACTCCTTACTTCATACAAGACTACTTGACTTAAATCATAAGAGTGTTCAATACAGGCTACACTAAAAACAATAGCTAAAGCAAGCTAACACTTACTGGACTTACTTAAATACCAGAACAGATGTTTTGTATACTTTAATTGCGAATTCTTGACCATCACATTTAGTTGCATGGTAAACATTTGCCTGCAAAAAACAAGAAGACACTAAGAAACAAAAAGATGATAGCACGATGACACATAAAACAATAATCCAAACGGAATCATTATCATAGAAATGAATCATAAGATAAATTACAAAAAAAAGGGGGGGTGTATTACATACTTCCTTCCCAGTCGAAATACATCCATTAATGTCATGAAAGAGACCTCGATTCAGCATCTTGAATAAAACCAGGCGAGTTTTAGGATCTATTGCCTGAGGAAATTACAATTAGTTGTGTGTTAAATAGTTATAGAAACAATCCCAAACTTTAGCAGGTTAAAAAACCTTGACAAAACAAGCCCCAGAAATATATAACAAATAGAAAAAGGATGAAAACAAAAGATAAGTTTGAAGCATGTGCTGAAAATAAAATGAGCAGATGTAGTTAGTTCACTACAACCAAATAGACATTACAAAACCAATAATTTTTTAATGCTGAATTTTCCAAAATAAAAAACAATATTATCTCAAGTATAAGTAAATTATATAACTACCGATACTTTGCAAATGAACTTTACAGTTTAGGGCTTAGGCCACCATAATTGAATCTTGTGAACTACCAAATTTGCATATCAACTGCACACACCTCAGAGGTTCAAAATTTTTTTTCTTTACAAAAAGAAATGTAAAGTAAAAGAAATTTAGGTATCAAATGTTATAAAATTCCTCATCATTTAATGCTTACCTGCTCCACAGTGGCACGGTCTGCTTTCTCAGTAGTTTTAGTTTTACCAATGGTCGTCCCTCTAACGCTTTCACGAATTGCTGTCGTCACAGAGTTAGACATACCAACATTCAACCTCCCTTCCCACTCCTGCACCACAAAAACCAGATTCTTCTACTCACGATTACAAGCAAAACCCAAACTAATCTACCCACTGAGTGAAATTAAAATGAAAGTCACATGTGACGACCAGCAAACACACACACAAACAAGGGATTATTAGTCAGTGCATGCCACCTCAAATTACATCGCCCTACATGAATCCTAGCACACTTTGTCAAAGCCAGCGGATTTATATGTGAAGTCTCAAAATAAAAACATTTAAACATAAGAAATATGTTCAAAGCGTAAAATTGTTTTCGGAAAAACAAGGTTATCCTAAACACACCGAGATTGCCAAACTTAAAAAATACCAATTGACCTCAAACATGCCATAACCGATGAAAACTACAGAATTATCCAATGTTCAATTGATAAATTGAAAAAAAAAATCTTTTCAAGGTTTCCAGATGATAAAAGCATATGCAAATCGTACAGTTCGTTACAACAAAATGTGAGAAAGAAATTTCAAACCTCTAAAGGCGAAGCCCGGATGTGATGAGAGAATTTTTGGTTTCTATTAGAGAGAGGTTGAAGGGTAGATAAATTGGGTTTGGAATGATGGCCCCCGTGAGCATTGGGACGCCAGGAATTGAGCGAAAATGACCCATCCGCCACTTCTTCATCATCCAAGTCATATGCGTCGTCGTCGTCGTAGTCCTCTGAAGACGACAAAAACTCTTCCTCTATTTCTTCCTCTGCATCCCCCTTATGGAGGTGGGAGTCTTCGACTTCACTCGCCATCGCTTGTCCCAAACTGACCAGAGTCGGAAGGCAAAACAAAAGGCAAAAATAGGCGAGGCGCACGAAAAAACCGGAAAGAGAGGAGAAGGGGTGCGCGCAGGACTAGGGCAGCACGATTACAAACGCCACCATAATAAATAATATATATATATACACATACATATATGGTCGTTGAATAATGTTTTTAAATTATAATTGGTGTAATAGTTATCTTTTTAATAACCAGATCCACTAAATTTAGATGACACCCACTACCAGTTAAAAAGAAAAACTAGTGATATTTTTATTATCAAAATTTTTAATTATAATATAATAAATATATAATAGTATAGATAATTATATATTTATTATATCTTAATTAAAAATTTTAATAATAAAAATATAAACAACTGTATTATAATTTAAATAAAACATAAAATATACTTGGATGAATTATAATTTACCAGGTTTCGCGGTTTAACATATCACATTCTACCTGGAATGTAGGTCATTACCTATTTTAACCAAAATAGTAATCTAAAAAATAAAATGATGAATAATTTTATTGTTAAAAGAATGTTTATTTATATCCTAAATAATTTTACAATTTTTTACAACTTACATTAGAATTAAGGTGTCAATCATGTTTAATGTCACTAAAAGACTCACAAAAGTATAAAAATATGTAAAATATAAGTTAAAAAAAAATTAACAATGAAACTATTTATTATTTTTAACAATCGCATTAGTATTTTTTTTTAAATTTAGATGTTAAATGTCTTAGGATATTATTTGATAATTCAACAAACTATAAGACAGTTGCATGCTTTAAATTACAAGGACATAATTGTAATTTACCATATATATTTATTTGCACGTATATTTATTTTGTATATGGGGGAAAAAGAATAGAATTATTTTATAATTATGTATACATATATAAATTAAATTAACAAAAAATATATTAATTTGTTATGCTATATATGTTAATATATTTATTTTTTTATCTTATATAATATTAGTTATAGAAAAAAAAAAAAACTTATATGCAATTTTTTGTATTTTTGCTCTTAGATTTTTCAATTAAAACATGATAATTGTATAGTTCTCTAATAATATTATAATAAATATATAGTTTTGTAAGCAAGTGTATGGTTTTCTAATTAAAATATATATTTATTATGGTATTATTAGAAAATTATATATTTATCATGTTTAATTAAAAAATCTAATAGCAAATATATAGAAAGCTACATTTAAATCTAATCTTTTGTATAAAATATGTAAATGAATTATACAAAAAATGATAATACTTTATAAACAAAACAAAGGATTTATGAATTTAAAGAACAAGCATCAAATTATCAAATTAGCTTGTTCACCTAATAAATGAATTGAATTATGTACGGGACACATGTCTACGAAAAAGAATGATCTATTAACACAATGTAAGTATCCTTTTTTTTAATATTTATATGTATTTATTAAACAAATTATACATATTATATAATATACAATATATGTTATATATTATATGTATATATCACGCCATATTATTATGTTTTTAACTGTTCAATTATTTTTGATATACCTTTAAATTGCAAGTTCAGGGTTATTAAATATTTTTATTATTTATCTAGACTTATGTTATATGTATTTGAAGGTTTTGGTTGTTTAGGTGTTTTATCTTAAACTATGTAAAAGACTGTGTGATAAACGGAACAATCTATAGAGAGCCAAGCCTAATGTGGATGGCTAAAAACAAATAAATAAATTGATTTTCAAAAATACTTTTAAAATCTAATTTAATTGGAGTCATTATGAAAATTTTAATTATAAAAGAAAAAATTTAAAAAACTTTTTTAAAGGGAAGATAAAAAATGGTAGTCTACAAATTAAAAATGGACTTAAAAGTTCATTTGTTACAACAAAAGTGTTAGACATTCTACAATAACATTTTAAAGATCAATTATTATAAGATAATTATGCAAAGTAAATATGGCATTACTTTTATTTAAATTACTCTAATCAAAACACATGCAAAAAGAGAAAGGGAAATAACAAAAAGAAAGTAAAATAAAAATAAGATAAAATATTTACAAAAGGTAAAAAATAAAAACAAAAATGAAATATTTAGAAAGGCAAATAAGAGAAAATATTTACAAAAATAAAGAAATAAGATATTTACAAAAAAAAAAAAGATATTTACAACACATTCGACCAAAGAATGTGGCTTAGAATCTACGTACTTAATGAAGGCATCAAAATCCATATAGTACGACTTAAAATAGAAATGTGTGTTCGAATTACATACCTAATGAAGGTAACAGAGTAGAAATTGGGTTCATTACTTTTATTTTATTTTTTTGGTGAAAAAAGTAAGAAAATAAGAATAAATTTGATTTCACAAATAAAACAAATTTGAAATTAGTGATATATTTAGTTCAAAGAACTCAATAGTTACAATCAATTAAGTCACATAAAATGAACTGAGACAAATCACTTACACTAAATAATATGACTTTAGAAAAACTCACACATGACAAAGACCTTAATCAGACAACTTATACAACTCTACTTAGCAATTTAATCTTAGTGTCATCACTAGTTTATCTTTTAAGACTACATTACAAAAGAACTCCGTTATGGGGAAGTACTCAAATCTAGCACCAATACCTTAGACTAATAAGCTCAAAAAGGCTTTTAATTCTACATACTTTGTAATTAGAGGATGGTTCCTTCTTTGTTTATACGATGATCATAACTGAAACATTTGGCATCTCAAGTACGAGCCACTAAAGGTTAGTCGAGACTTTTTTAAGAAGCAAGAAAAGCCCTCAGTGCACAAACAAAGAAACTCATGCTGTAATCCTAATAAAGCTAAAGCTTTGGGTAAATGCCATGCAAATGATCATTGCACTACAACTTCAATGAGGCCAAAGTGATTAACATGCTATGACTTGAGTGAAGCTAAGGCCATAGGACTACACCACAAAGTCTAAACTAACACAATGTGACATTAAGGTCCCTAGATATGCACTATATGTTTGAAACACTATGACCTTTGCTAAGCTAAGGCTTGAAGAAAAACCATAAATTGCCCACATGAAGAAAAATACAAGCAAAAATTCATTAAAATATGAACTCAAGCAAAATTGCAAAAAGGACCAAAGATATTTTGAAGAACAATTAGACTTGCACACATGAGGGAGAAAAAAAGGTTTGTCTTTTATTCATAATTCTACCGATCCTTACAAGAATTAGAAAAAGTTACACAGTGTATTGATAACTTAGGATATAACTTTGAGAATGTCCAAAAAATTAAGAAATAAACACTACTCATATAAATTAAGAAAAAGTAGTAGCTTCCAAAAGCAAACCAAAGACCTTGGAAAAATGAGCCATTGATTAAGCAAAACCTTCTAATGAGGAAAAACATGCTAACTCATGTCATGACAAAGGAGGTATCCAAATAGTAAGCAATATGTTACTTTCTAGATTCCACCCATTCTTGATACAATCAAAAATCCACCAAGAATTTAAAATCTCAGTTCTCAAATTTGTATGAAATACAACTTGGCTTGAACTAACAACACTTTATATAATGTCACTATAGGCATAAGATAGTAGATATCTAGTAAAGCTTATCAAAAGAATGAGATGGGAAAAAGCATACAAATCTAAAAATAAGACATAAGTCTCTACACAAAACACACTACTTAAGTGGGCATGTATCCGTTCTACAACAGACACATACACACACCAAAAAAAAAATTGTTTTAGTAATCATTTATCATCATAAAAGTAGGAAAAGATTGGATACAAGTTTCCATATAAGCTAACTCAATGTAATCTATTGGAATAGATGAGTTAGGATTAGAACTTAGTAAACATTCTAAATATCAAGGAAAGAAAAGGTAATTGACTCCTTGTAATCAATTAAAATAGGTGAGTTAGGATTAAAAGTTAACAAATATTCTAGATATCAAGAAAAAAATAAGTGACTTAATGCAATTAGGTGAGTCAAGATCAGAACTTGGCAAATATTCTAAATATTAAGGAAAAAGACTAGTGTAATTAATTAAAACAAATTAGTTAGAATCAAAACTTAGCCAATATTCTAGATATTAAAGAAAAAGATAAGATCAACAAAAGTTCAAAACTAAAAAAGTGAAGTTTAGGTTCAAAACTAACAAGAAAACAACATATAGTTAAGCGCAAAGCTAGAAGCATATTGTTGCATCTAATACTTAGAAGATAGAAAGTAAAAACATAGTTGAATATAGCAAATGAGGATAAAAATAAAAGCATAGGATTGGAATTAACAACCTTTCAAGGTTAGAATTAGAGTTGAATTCACTAAGTATTCAAGGATAAAATCATAAGTATAAAGTTAGATCTTGCATCAAACCTAGCACAATAAACTCATAAATTAAAACACAATTGGTAAAAAATCGCGTATTAACATGACTTTAGACTTCAAATCTTAGCAATAATAGAGTTGAACATGACCAATGAAGAAAGGAAAAAAAATAGAACCTTAATAAAATTAAAGTCGAAAATAAATTATGAACATGACTTTTGGATCTTAGTAAAAATAGTTAAGTAAACAAAAAAAATTTAACATGGTCAATGGCTCTAGAAAAATCAGAAGCTTAATATGATCCATGGATAAAAAAGTATAAGGATCAAATGATAACTTAGCTAGAAGTAAAGCGAAACAAGATTTTAAGGAATCATAAATTGAGGACAGTATAAAAGCTTATAGTTAGCATCAACATAAAATCTCTAAAAACACCAACCATAGTCAAGGTATGTACTCATTCAAATATATATAAACATATATTTAAAGATTTTACTTAACAAATGGAAGATCCAAAGCTAAAAATACACATTATGACCCAACTGTGATTAATCTACTTTGTACGCACATTAACCATAGGCTAAAATGGCCCCATGAGATTAATACAACCCAAAAAGCTATAAGACCCAATGAGATCATTATCAAATACACGCCATAACCTAAGTGCAATTACTCCACTTGGTATGCATATTGAATTATAAATAACCTTGGTCTCCAAGGATCAAAAAGGTCTTAGAATGATAGGCTAAAATAGCTTGCAAAATCAATATAGCCCTAAGGGGCTATAAGATCCAACAAGATTGTTATCTTGATAAGACAAAGAAGAAGAAAAAAATCAAAGTCATAATATTTCATTTATTCAATTTTCCCTTTACATAACCTATTATGTGGCCTAGCACTTGTTTACAATTTTGATGTAGGCCTAGATCTAAATGTGCTTTAACAACGTTCATGACTCTCTCCATAAATCCTTTAATATACATCGTTTGCTCACTTGGAACCATACCATCTTTTATTCTGAGTGAACTCTTTAACTTAAACTTCTTATCCTTAAAATCTTGCTCAACTTCTACAAGCTCGAGCACATGTGAAGATTCTTCCTTTTCAATAGAAACAATGCCATTTGGTGCATGACTTGGATCACTTACTTCTAAACATGCCTACTGTAACACTCCAAAATTAATTAAAGTATTAATAAGGGATTTAGGTTAATTAAGAATAATTAACATGAGATAATTGGGCAAGTTAAGTGAATGGAGATTTTAGAGAGATAAATTTTTAATATGGGTTTGAAATTTAATTAGGATAAAAATTTTATCTAGGCCCAAATTAATGTAGAAGATCATGATAAGAGGCTAATGGAGGTCCAATAAGTTAGGTGCAGACCCAATTTGATTCAATGTGATGAAGGCCCAAGATTCACTTTGTATAGGCTCTTAAGAATGGCCCAATAAATCTTGTGCAGACCCAAACAATGGAGTTCTTAAAACTAAGTCTGGCCCAATAAAATTCTGCAACCCAACACCTCAAAATTGGCCCAACCAAAGCTAAAATCTGAAGCCCAAATAAAGTTGGACCTTGGAGCAACCCATGACTCACATTTAACCTAACTTAAACCTTAATGCTTCAGCCACCTCTCAATTTGCTAAAACACAAACACTCATCTCAAAATTCGAAGGTCCAAAGAAGGCTCTAGGGTTCTTGGCATAATTTCACATTTTTCCACTTCTAGAGCAAGATTTAGCCCAGGTAATAGTTATATAACTTAATCCTCTCATCTTTCTCTTCATTTTGGTCTAATTAGTTTTTCATTTGGAGTATTTTCACCATACCCAAAATTTGAAATATGGGTCTTTGGGGATTTTCTTGATGAAATTCATAGATTGAGACTAGGGCTATCATTAGATAGGTATGAACTCTTCTTTTTAAGGTAATTCTACTGATTTGAGACCCTAATGACTTGATTATAGTGTGGGTGTTAATTATGTACGAATTTGCTTAGGAATTTAGGTGATATACTGAAGTTTCTAGTGGAGGACATACTCAATCCGAATTTGGAGATTTGTGGTGGCTGGACAAGTGATTCCTAGGTAGTTATTAGTATTTTAAATTCTTTGGATACTTATTACAACTGTTAATAATGAATTAGAGTAGTAATTCTATGATGTTATGATTATAGGGAAATTTTGGTACCATTGGTAGCTGTTGCAATTGTCTACAAGTGAAGTAACTGGGTTCATATTAATTCCATGTATGTATCTATTTTAATTTCATATTTGCTGTACATGAATGATTTGAAATGCTAAATGAATTGGTTGGCTATCTATTATATTGTGTTGGACCTTGTGAGTCCATGGTAGAGCTGTGGTGCGGCTGCCACCCGTGTATGTGCTTCGATCAGGCACCGGGTTATGATTAAACCCCAGATGCACTGAGCTCCGATTGTGCTCAATAGGGAGTATGTGCCGTGGACGGGCCTATCTCGGTGTTAATGGCCTTTAACATATGTAAATATAATTGCTAGTATGGGACGGTAATCATGATAGCCTACTTGTTTCATTTACTAATATGACTGGTATTCTTCTTATGCTTATGTGAAATTATGTATGTATGCAAATTAAACTGGAATATATGATGGAATTGCCTTAGTTACTGAGATTTATATCTCACCCCGTTTTATGGGATTAATATTTCAGGTGAAGGTTCTTCGGGTAAGGATAAGGGAAAGCAAGTAGATGAAAATCCATGAGCTCTAGCCATGTGTGGAAGAAGCTACACTTAGGCTAATCTGAGTAGAGTAGATGCAATTTTGTTATTAGTTTACATAACATCATCATGTATTCATGTTGCCAAGTGTAGGCGTTTATATTTTGCTTGGTGGAAATGTAACCGTTAAGGAGTTAAGTCTCATTATAGTGGATATTGATGTTTGAACTTGTAACATCTGATATATATATAGCTTTGTTGAATTTGTGATATGGTTTACCATTTAGGAATTGTAGTCATATGATGCATTAGATGCTGATATAAACTATTGATGAATGAAATCTCTATAGAATGTGCATGGGATGTTAATTGTCGCTAATGCATGAGTTCTTGCTGTCATTATTCTATAAATTTGCTGATATGAGATAGTTGGGCAAATAGGAAATAGTATCTAAGTTTTGAATTGGTAATGGAGAGTTAGATGAGTAAATAGGATAGATAAATACCATTAGAGTCATACAAAATGGGAGAAAGTAGTCCTAGAGTGTTTCTAAGATGAGAATTGGAGTGTAGGGGATGAAACTTGGAGAGGTAGCTACAAGAAGGAGTTACATCGCGGCTAAGAAGGCGTCTCCGCGACCAAACGAGTGACAGAGTCGAGGGGCACCACGGCATGATGAATCTCGCCGCGGCGCAAGAGAAGAAAATTGGCCTAGGGAGTGACAGTGGCGAGAAGCGCCGCGGCTTGAGAAATCTCGCCACGGTGCAAAGCGAGAAAAATTGCCCAGGAGGGTAACAGAACGAAAACTTGCCGCTGCTCAGTAGGACCTGCCGCAACGTAAGTCGGGAAAACTAGTTAAGGGTTGTACAGTAGCAAAAAACGCCAAGGCGAGAATCTTGGGATTTAAAACAATAGCTCCATGGGGTATTTCCGCCGCGGCGCCATGTAGTCTCGCCGCAGCTATCACCGCGGCAAAATGTGCGAAAATTGCCTAATGATTTCAGTACCTATCTTAGCCGTGCACGCAAATGGTCTGGGGCGCAGCGTGAAACCCTAAACCCCTACCCTTAGCCTAGAAACCCCAATTTCTTCAATGATAATGCTAGGAAATGATATAGGAATACTTGTGGGAGGTTTTTGTATGTTGAAACTGATGAATGGATGAATCATAAACCTCTAATGGTAGTATGATTTCTTTTATGCATCTTTATTTTGGTTGTGGTTATTTAGTGATACCCTTAGCATCAAGGTTCAAATTTTCCTGTATTTTCATAATATAACAAAATGTAATGACTCCAAACCTTGATCATTAACTATTAATCATGCATTTAACCATAAATAAAATGATTAGAAGGTAGGGTCGTCACACCTACAAGTGAAAGTTCCTTCAATAGAAAAATAAGGGCTACCTACTCTAAACAATGCTTGTGAACTAAAAGCTTCTCATCCAAGGAAGAGCCTTTAGGTGAAATTGCAAGGTCTATATTAGAAGAAGAATCCATAAGTGATCACAACAAAGAAGCCATGAAAACTATAGATAAAGACAAAAAGTCAGGGTGAGCTTAAAGCAAAAAAATTCATCAGGCTTATAAGAACTTTGTTGTCTCGCGACAGAGTTGTACAACAACTAGTAATAAGAAAATACAATAAAAGGCTCCAAAACACTAGGACTAACAAAATAAGCATGCTCAACTTTATAAGTCCTTGAAAAATCAGATATCATATAGGCATATCTTTCACACCCGAAAATGCAACTGCGTGGCGCCAAATCGAAATCAAAATTAAAAATAAGTAGAGTCGTCACCAAAATTTTAAATTGTTTAAAAGGCAAAACTTTGAAAAAATATTTTTAATTTGGAAAAAAAATGAAAAATGGTCTATGAACCATAAAATGGATTCGGGAGTCAATTGTGAGCGGAGAAGGTGTTAGGCACCCCACAGCACCTGTTGCTAAGAACGGTTACCCTAAGTTAGTTGTGCAAAATCAATATGGCCTTTAATTTATTTTGACTCTCTCTAACAAATCACATGCAAAATAAGAAATAAAAATAAAAGAAATGAAATAAAAAAGGAAGAAAGAAATTAAAGAAACAATGTTAGAAAAACAAAATAAAAGGAAAGAAAGTAAGGAAATGAAAATTGAAAGGAAAACTTCATTTATAAAGGCGGACTTGACCTAAGATCAGAGCCTAGGACCTACATACCCTTTGGAAAGGATCAAAGTCCACGTAGTTCGGACAAAGAATGGGTTTGCTTGTTTTTAAGGTTTTTGTGATCTTTTATTTTTATCTATGTTTTTTTTATTTTTTGTTTTTTGTTTTTTATTTTTTTTATTTTTTGTTTAATTTATTGTTTTTACTATTTTTTTTTGAAAAGACAAAGAAAATAAAAATTATTTTTTCTTTTAACAAATAAAATGATTTTGAAATTGATTGATGTGTTTTGATTTGTTAAATGTAAATTTAATTTTTCTTTCTTTTTGCATTTTCAGCTTTTTCTTTTTTCATCATCTTTTGTTTTTTCATTTTTCTGTTTCTATGTCTTTTAGGTTTTGTTTTGTTTTTCTTCTTTTTTTTGTTTTATTGATTTTTTATGAAATTAAAAAGGATTTTCATTTTTCTTCTTTTCTTTTAAAATTTTTTATTTGATTTATTGATTTATTGTTTTTTTTTATTTTTCTTGTTTTATGTTTTATGTTTTTGTTTATTTTTGCTTTATTTTTTATTTTAAATTTTTGTTTATTTTTTTTGGTGAATAGAGAAAGAAAATAAAAAATTATTTTTATCTTTAGCAAATAAAACGAGTTTAGATCTAGTTGATATGTTTTAGTTTGCTAAAAACAAAATTAATTTTATTTCTTTACTCTTTCCTCATTTTTAGATTTTTCCTTTTTTTTTTTTAATTTTTATTAATGATTCTTGTTTTTTGTCTTTTTTCTAATTTTGATGTTTTTGTTTTTGTTTTGTTGCCTTTTTGTTTTGTTTTTGTTTTTGTTTTGTTTTGTTTTGGGTGAATTTTATTGATTTCGTTTTCCTTTTAACTTTTTGTTTGAAAATTAGTTTTTTTGTTTATGATTTTTGTGAAATGGGGACTTTAAAAACTCATTTATTTAAAATCGACTTTCCAAATTGAAAAATTTATCATCATTTTTTATTCCTTTTCTTCTTTTTCTGTTGTTTTCTTCTTCTTTTTTGTTTATTTTGTTTTTATTTGGTTTCCTTTTTGAAAATTTTTCTTTTAAAAAAACAATTTGATGTTGATTGATGAAGCCTAAAACATATAAAAAGGCAAATTTGTAACCCAATAAATACTAAAAAAGCTTATTGCCTCACATGGTCTATGAGTTTATTATTGCGTGTATGAGGGGATACAAAATCCCACGCGGCCATTCTAATCATGAAATACTATATGAAAGTAATCGCAAGCACACCCATTATCCCTGCATATTTACATTTCAATTTCTGATTTCAAATAAAAGAAGGAAACAAAACCATGAGATATTCCCTTTCAGCCCTCTTCCCTAACAACTTATCCCCTATTTGCCTCTATCAGTCCCGGAGCCCTATATTATGGGTCTCGGGCATTGTAAAAATGAACATGGGCAAAAGTGAGAAAAAGAAACAGCGCCACAAAGGATAGTAAACTAGCATGGTACATGACTATATACTTTATTACTATCTGTACATAAGTTTTACATACTTCTCTTCCTAAAGAAAAACAAATAGAAATGAAATAATCATCAAGAAAGGGAATAATTAAATCTGACATGAACTCCCACATACATTCAGCAGGACCATCATTATTTCTGTTCCAACTTCAATCCGTCAATTTAGCAACGCAAATCATATATTCATTAATCATAAAAATTCAACAACTCAGACATTATTCCAGACAACACAGCGCAAAAGAATCACATTTGAATCGATCCTTGGTTCATCACTCCAAAGTCCAAGCAAGCCAGAACCATGCATCAAACATTGTCTATGAGCTAATCTTAAACAGAAGGGATTAAACAAAATCCAACCTATCAGATTAAAAAAAAAGGTCTAACACTCACCATTAATCAGAATACCTAAAGCCAAAAGAGATCATTCTTCCTGTTGACAATGCATTTTTAGAAAACCAATCATCATTTTATTAAACCAATAGGTTTTCATTTCCTACCTCATCCTAATAATCAGAACAATATTTGAATACCAGTAATACATAACAGTAACACAAACCAACAAGAAGGAAGATAAAGCCGAAATAATATGCATTCATTAACTAATAACAATAATACCACCAGTCATCTTTCAATCAGCGAATCAGTTTGAACAGAATTCATAAGACTAAAATTGGCAAAGGTTGGAACCAAGATTAGAATCAAAATAACGCTTGTGGGGAGAGGCAACACAGAACCATTTTTCAATCTATTAGCTCTAGTTGTATGAAAGCTTATATTCTTTTGTGTTTTGGATTGGCAATTCCCAGACTTCCTTTCTCGACCTCAGCCGCTCACCATCTCCGAATTGCTTCTTCTCTGACTCCCCTTCTTCTAGGTTCCTCCACCTTTGATTTTAAACCCTCAGTCTTTCTCTCCCTCCTTTCGAACTACCTCGTATACTTTTTCTCTCGCCTCTTCTCTCGCACTCGATCTCTGCCTTTCCACCCTCTATGCCTCAATCTCCCAATCAGAAATCCTCCATCCCAATCTCTCGCTCCCCTCGATCCGAAATCCCTAAATCAGAAGGCTCCCCCTTTTTCTATCGAATCTCCTCCTCCTTTTAATCTCCCATGTCCTAGTCTGAATCAGGAGCTCTTTTTCGCTCCTTCCTTCTTCCTCGATCCGTGTTTTCTGGCTTTTCCTTCCATTTCCGTCTTCCCTTCCCTCGGCTTTTGGTGATGAAAGGGATGTGAGGAGGAGGTCAAATCCTTGAACCTGCCATTGGCCCTTTGCTCCTCCTCTAATTAGCTCTCTAGAACGTTGTCCCATTGTTTCCATTTTCGTGTTCCTCTGCTACGCCAGGTCTATGCGCGTCTCTGCTTCAACTTGCCTCGCAACAGATAAGGTGAATGGGAGAGTGAATGGGCTTGGGGGATTCAACGGGTTAAAGGGAATTGGGCCAGTTGTTTTTTTTTTTTTCAATTTGGGTTATTGATAAAAGCCTCTTTTTGGGTTTCTGAGTTAATGGGTTAGACTTAAGAAGAGTGGGTTGCAAATTCCTTTTTTTGAATTTGGGCCAGAGTTTAGTAAAAATGGGCTTGTGCTGGGAAAAAGACTTTGGCTTTTTTTTTTCTAAAGCTTTTTTTTAATCCTTTAAAATTTCATTTTTTTTCTCTTTTCTTTTTTTTTTTTGATTTTTTTCCTTTTGATTTTTGATTTTTTTTACAGCTTTGGGTTTTTCTCTCTCTCTCTTTTTTATTTTACTTTTGATTTTTTTTCAATCTTTTTTTCTAAAGCTTTTAATTTATTTTTTTATTTTTTTATTTTTTTCATTTTCTCCTAATTTTATATTTTCTTTCTTTTGTTCTTTTTTTTTGTTTGTATTTTTGCTAATTTGATTTTGTTATTATTTTTGTAGTTTGTTCAGACAAAATACGGTGTTCACAATATCTTAGCATGAACTCTAAGCTTGTAGACCACAATAAAATCCCACTCGAGTGGAATTCCTTAGCAAAACTTATAAAATATGAGATGTCATTTCTAACAATGTCCTTGATATACTCTACAATTCATTAGGATCATAACCAACCTTAACTATTTGATGACAAATAAAGGGAAAAAGAGCGATGGCACTTTAAATGAAAAAAAAAACAATGGACCACCTTTGCAGACTCATAAAATCACCAATAAAATTGTGATGATTAGGTCTATCTATGATTGTAAACATACCTTGAATATGAATGTAATCCACCACGTTGAAAAAAATGATAAAACAATGGAAATGATGACTCTACCCTTGCAAATCAACAAAGGGATACAAAGCCAAAAATATATTGAAAGCTACTTTTATGGATGCAATTATATAACTAAAATGGCCATTTAAGGGAAAGCATCACTTCTACAAAGCACTTCCTTATAAGCACCAAGGAAAAGTCATCATTCCTTATGTCGAAAACATATTATTAAGCAGAAGGAATAGACAAAATCACATTGTGAGAAACACGACAATCACTTTCAACCAACAAAGTTGTCTGAAATAGTACCCCTAAAAACATAAAGAGAAAGTGTTGCCATGATGCCTTAAATAGATAAGATAATGCCTTAAATGAATAAGAAAGCAAACAACAAAGAACCAAAAGGGAAATACAACAATAGAAATAAAGTTTAAAAGGACCTGGGATAACTCTTCATATTTTATGATAACCAATTGAGAAAGCATGGCATGCAAACATGAAAGGTTGCAGGGATCATTAAAAATGTTCCATCTAGTAATACAAAACAGCAAAATGGTTGACATTTATCCTTCCTATGAATGACATATTAATTACAAAAAGCAAACAAAGATAGCTTTCTACTCATGAAAACTTTTGTAATGATTTTTTTAAAATAGTTTTAATTATATCAAACAATATTATGTTGAAAATCATATTTTGAAAAAAGAATATTTTGAAAAATCAAATTGGATCATGCTATAATATTATTATGAAATACACTCTTAATGAGTGTTATTCCTATTGCATTTTAAGCCAAGAAGTTTGAGAAATTTATTTTTTAATCATCTTGTCAAGAAGTTATATTGGAGTAAATCTTTACTTGGCCAAACGTGTTTTGTAATTTGGACTCAATTTTATGGAAAAATCTTTATTGTGCCAAAAAGTATTTTTGAAAAATCTATACCAAATAAGTCTTTTAAGAAAAATATTTATCTGGAAAAAAATATTTTGATTACATATTTGGGCTAAATTTTTTTTTATGCAAAATCTTTTCTGAGCCAAAATGTTTTTATCATATGGTTATTAAAGTATTCAAAGATTTTTCAATAATAAAAATATTTAGTTGGGCCAAAGTTGCTTTTCAAGCAAAAATGGTGTAGGCCTATAAAGATTTTTAATTACCAAAGTTTGACTTCCTATTTTGTTTTGTATGCAAAAAGGTTTTAGTCCATCATGCAATGTCCAAAGGTCAAGGCAAAAGTCAAGCTATAAGAGAAATAAGTCTAAGCATTTTCATGACATCACTTTTAACATAGTATAGCCCATCTGATAGTATCTAAGAAGCAAAAACATGAAAAGAAATTAAAGCTAAAGCTCCTGCAAGAATGTTAAAAGAAAGGACATCACAAAAGAAGAAAAAAGTAGAAACGTGACTATCATATTGTCTTGTCTCACCCAATGTCATTTATCTTATAAGAAAGAGATGGAAAAACAAAAGGCATATTCAAAGGCTCTTTTGTCTCCATTCTATCCTACTTTAAAGAAAAATAAAAAAGAAAGAGACTCCTTGAAAGACAAACTAAAGCTTCAAAATTTATGAAGAAAAAAGCTCCAACATTAATGACTTCAAATGAACATTAAGGAAAACAACTTAAATATCTCTTGCATTTATTGAAGTTAGTCTAGCCATTGGAAGGATTCTAAATCAAAGTAATAATATCTCTAAGTAACATCTCCTTGCAAATGATTGTCTATTTAAAAAGAAGAGCTTTGAAGAAAAAAGGTGTAGAAGAGAAAGGAGAAAACACTTTGTATTCATTAGGTTATTCTCTCCACCAATTTGGTTGCTCGCTTGCAATGCTTCAATGTGGGATATACTTTAAATGAGTACACTATCAAGCTAGCATTTCCATAATCTATGTGAGCTATTATGAGTGTTCTATGTGAGCTTAGGCTTTCATTGTACATATCTTATTATGCTTCATCTAATTAGTCAAAAATCTGTGAGACTCTTAATGGTTTGCATTAGGAACCTATAATAATCCCAGTGGGTTGTGAGATTGTAAAATCTTGAGTGGATGAGCTTGTGTATTAGGTTACCTTGATGATTAGGTAGTAAAAGCAAAGGGTTGATCCCAAGTATAGTTTGTCTTGAAGTATCCGGGAAGTAAAATATAAGTGTGTGATCTCACGAGAATTCCTTGATAAGTAGAAAGTAAAAGTTTTTAGGGCTAATCCTTAACAATAAGTTACCTGGTTGTAATGGTAATTTCCCTTATATAAAATTCCTTTGTTTTGTGCTTAGAGACTTGATGTAAGACTACCTTAGTCTAAACCAATGTAAATCTGGTGGTGTGATTTTTTTCCCTACCTTACTCTTTTATGTTTTTAATTGTTACATTCTGAATTTTTGAAAAGATTCATAAAGAAAGAGTACTCCATTCATATCATTGTTGTGAAAATCACTCAGTTTTCTTAAAGATATCTTTTGCATATCCTTTTAGGAACCTAAAGTTTCCCTTCAGTTAAGGTTCCTCATTTACTATGATATTTGGCAAATTATTTTTCAGGAGTCAAAGTCTTGATAGATTTGTTATTTCAAACCTGTGATTTCTGATTTATTTAAAATTCAAGATTTTATCAAATTCATAAGTCAAGTTATTCTTTAGAAATATGATTTTAATACTTTTCAAGGACCCATGCTTTCTAAGTTTAATTATTTTCACAAAGTGATTCAAGAAGTAGATGTTACTTTAGGCATAATTTTATTCTTATTTTGTGTTGGAATTTTGACAATTGAAAGAAAAATTAATATACACACAAGTGGTTCAACTTATGATTAAGGTTTTGGAAATTCAAGATTTCATCATTTTTACACGGCATTTCAAGAAAATGATTTTCAAATAATTTTGTAAAAACCAAAAGATTTTAAAAAATGGGATAATTTATTAATAGATCAATTCATCCCCCTCTTAGACTCTATTAGAGCTAACACTTTCAAAGATAACACTCTTGCCAAAACAAAAAAATTCTAGCTAGATCAGAGAAAGCAAAAGCCACTTATCTAACTCCACTTACCTTGTGATCTCACCAACAAGTTTTAAAGTGTTATAGGAATTTTATAAGCATGAGAGTCTTATAGGTGCGAAATGATTCAATCTACATTACCAAAGCCCAAATAACTTAAAGGTTGAAATATATTAAATCACATATAATGAACTGACACAAACCATTTGCTTTAAATAATGCGACTTCAAAATAGTTTAAACACAACAAAAACATTTTAGTCAAGTGGCTTATACAACTTTAGTAAGCCACTCATTAGCTTATTTTTTTCAAAAAAAAAATTATATAAATAGAAGTGCTCTCACAACTGGGGGGAAAGACTCAAATACAACATCACAATCCTAAAATAATAAGCTCAAAAAGGTTTTTTATTCCACACAATTAATAATTAAAGGATGATTCCTTCTCTATATATACCACGATCATAACTGAGATAATTAATTACTGATTTTTGAAATTTGTAAGTAATTATTTGAAATTTAACAATTTTATATTTTTATTTTAAAAATAAAAATTAATTAACAAGTAGTTATTTAAACTTTTAAAATTACTTAATTATTTTATTTTTCTAATGATTATGTCTATTGTTTAAAAGAAAGTAAGATTGCCCAAAAGGAAACCCTAGGATCCTCTGCATTATTATAGATGGTGTAGTTAGAGGGAGGAAAAAAGAACAAATATTAGACCCCACCTGTATAGGGCCCACACCCATTTTTCCTTTCTCTTTCTAACTGGATGCAATTATCGTAGAGAATCCGTGTTGAAATAAGGAGTGGCTTAACTAGTAAGTAAGGTTGTGCTCAGTGATTATGTCAATTGTTTAAAAGAAAATTAGAGGCCTTTGCAATATTAGAGATTTGAACTTACAAAAATATACTAGTGCAAGGGGAACCTGAGACCAAAAAAATAAAATTAAAAATGGATTGAATTGCAAGTTAAGAAGCCAATACAAATACATAAAAATTGACTATCAAATTGATCATATAAGAAGCATGAGATGGTAAAATAATAACCTACCATTTACTAAATTTTGGTATTAACTTTTACATCACATAAAGAACAAAAATGGAGGAAGAAAGTCAATTTATCCCCTCTTTTGGGGTTCATTATTACATTGAATCTTACATTTGTCCACATTGATAAAAGAAAAACAAAATTGTGAAAAAAATAGCCAAAAGTCATGCAACACTAAACAAAGAGTCTCCTAAAAATTGTGGTATGAGAAATTCTTAAGTGCATATGATGTACTAGCTAGCTGTACAATGAGCCAATAAAATTCATTAAAATGGATATTGTAGGTGGTGGAATTTACTGACACACACTTTAGTAACTTTCTATGGCTCTTTGCACTACTTAACTGTGCAAAGAGCATACTTGAGAATGTTTTAAAAAGGTAGTTAATTTATGTTTCCTATTTGTTTCAATTTAAAACTATTCTTCTTTTGTCTGATCCTCAGGTGGATCTTTTGATTCCGACAACTCTTCTGGCTACTCAGGGTTAAGAGGAGTACTAGTCTTCTTATTTGCAGTAGCCTGCAAAACATGGTTGTAATTCCCTTTCTCCATAAAAAGTTGAGCAAAATGGTGCCTACAATAGAGGACACCATCAAGAGCAGCAAAGGAGGAGTGTGTGAGAGGGCACCCAGCGTGAGCACACCTAAAGCAAGTCTTATGGTAGCATTCTCCTTCCAGCGTCACCTATTGGAATTAAAAAAGAAAATCCAAAGTTAAATAATTACATTTCAGTGATATAAAAATAAAGTACCATGTGATCCTTAAAAAATATATTTTTTTGTGTTATAGTCAAAGATATTTGTTAATACTAATTTTTTTCTTTTTTGAGTAACTTTAAAGGTGTCGCCACATTATCTAGGTCCAAAGTTCTTTAAAAAAAAATTAAGCCCAAGTCAATAATGAGAAATATTCCTTTTATCAACTAAACTAATCCCTTTGTGAGTATCCTTAAAATATAATGTTTGCATAAAGTTAACCTAGCTTGAAATTTGATTTAGTTTTTTTTTAAAAAAAAAAAAATCCTTTAAAGATTGAACTTCATTTGTTTAGGACTTAAATGGCTTAATTTTTTAAAGACAAATTTGATACAATTAGTTTACTCCATATATAAAAAAATTAGTCTATAATCAAGTTGTGCAAAGTATATGGAGTTATATTCTCTTTCAGTGCCATTTCTAATTTTCAAGTGAGGTGGACTTTTACTTGGTTGAAGTAAACAAGAGAGACACCAACATCATACTTAGGATCACTCATACACTTTTTCTTTTTGACTTTTTTATATTGTTTTGTGGGCAGCATTTGAAATTACAAACCTTTTCCAGTGGATAGACTGTTTTTGTGCAAACTGCACATTTGTCTTGGGTTCCACTGAACAAGGAAGAGAGTTTGTTTGAGTTCTTGCTCTGTAAACATCCAGAAAAAAGAAAGTTATTCCAGCAAGAGTATTATAAAAGAAGAATAGCTAAAAACAAAGACAACTACTGCCAGCCATAAGGCCATAAATTTCTTTCAGTGAAATTAATGGTTTTTTTTATTATCATGGTAACAATTAAAATTTTGAACTCACATTCTTCAATCATAAAAATGACTCCTGTGTAATTAAGTCAAAATTCATTGATTGAATCGATGATTTTTTTTTTTGGTACAAGTATAAAAGCAATTGGATTTCCCATGAGATAAAATACAATGCGGCAATATTTGAATGCATGTCAGGGATAAAATGGCAAAAAGTGAAATAGTTAACTTGGGTAAACCTTTGTTTGAGAGTTTTTTTTTTTCAGGATGGCACAGAGTGAGTGACAAAGGAGGGACTCTAATATCTTTCCTTGCTATTAAAAATCCAATTTTCTTTTGTCCCTCCAAAATAAAGAGTTTGGGAAGGAATGAAATGAATAAGTGGTACAATTATAATTATATTATTTTTTGCTAAAAACTTACTAGAATTATACTCTAGTTATAAGGATAATATTAAAAAAATAATTTATAAATCATTCCATTTTATTAATGACTCCCATCATTCTTTCATTAAACTCCCAAACAATAGAATGACCCTTGCCTTTGCATTCCATTCCATTATGAGCCATTCCATTCCATTTCCTTGTAAACTACCAAACATAACCTTAAATTTTGTGGGACAAAGCATATGCAAAAGGTAGAATAGTGAACATACCATGTCACATGATTTTTCAGAGGACTTTGCTGAAAAATTTTAAAGTCATGAAACCACAAAACTTGTTAGTCAAATAGAAAGTTATGGGAGGAAGCAATCTACACTTTTTTAAGATTGTGGTAGAGAGAAATGAAATGGGCAGAAGATTCATCATACTAATTACCTGTGTGAAAGTTTTTGCTGAAATTGCCAGATTCCTTGAAAAGCTGTTCAAAATGTGGTTTGCAATAGAGGACACCATCCATTGAGGAGTAGCTGCTCATCTGTCCATCATGATAACGTTGTTTGATTGATTGGAACCCCATTTGGCCAAGCTAAGTACATTTTTTTTCCTTCTTTCTGAAATACTAGCATATTAAGAGGATGTTTGGCTGTGCTAGCTACAAATTTTCTGTTTTTTTTTCTCAAAAGTCACTTTCTTCAAAAGTGTTGTATGTAGTATAAGGAAGCAGTCTAGCGTTTAGCCAAATTTTTCCTCAAGAGCTTTTAACAATTATTAATGTTTGAGATCATATTTAAATTTCTTCTTATATGAATAAAGATATTTGTCAGAAAAATATTAATTTCTATTTCTGAATTTGTTTTACAAGACATGCTCCAATTCCTTGCTTCTACCCGTATCATACCAAAAAGATTCAGCTACCATTTAAAATTAATTTTTGTGTTGGCCAAACACATATTGAATTTTCTTTTTTTAAGCCAGCAAACTAAATTATATATATATATATATATATTTATATATTCTTTTACGGAAAGATGCAATCCTTATCATCAACTTTTCTGATACTCAAGACTAAAAGAGGTGTCATGATTCACATACATACTAAATTTTTGTCCAACAATTTTTTTTTAAAAAAAAGAAAAAGATATGAAACAGAGGATAAAATTGAGGAAGAAAAAAAATACAGTATAGTGATCTGGAGATAATTAATGTGCTTGTTCAAAGGGACTATACCGAAAGGAATCCCTTGCAGTGACTGCATTTGAAGCAGGATTTATGGTAAGGAGCACCTTCAAGGGACAACATGTCCACCACATAAACAGTCTTATCACAAGCATTGCATTTATCCAGAGTTCCTGTGAATGCCATTTTTCTTCTCTTTCTCTCTCTCTCTCTCTCCCCTTTCCTTCCTTAAACAAACAAATTACAATGTGCTTAGATATGTTTCTGTTCTTCCTTAATTAATCCAAAGGATATATGTCTGAGGATTAATGAGATGTTCAAAGAGACAGAACCACGCTTATACAAAATGGGATAATAAAACATAGTCATTATTGGGTTATGTCTAAGCAAATGTTATGAGGCAAAGATGGAAAACTCATGGTGTAATTTGTGGATGCAATCCAATTGATTGGAGTGAAAGAAGGGTCGGTGCCCTTTGACCTCTTCAAGGGTGTGAAATTAAGGGATGATGCATTAAAAATAACTAATTAAACCCCCATTGTTTTAGCCATTTGATATGCTGGTAATTAAATTAATGAGTTTGAGATGTCAATAGAGATAATTAAATTTAGAGTGTTTAGTTTACAAGGTTAAAAGGATGAGGTTACTGACCAACTAATCGCCCACAACTCTTTTATTGTAAAGCATTCCTGCTGTGGCAAAAGTTGTTTCTAACAACTTACATATAAAAAAGAGTTTGCAAAAAAAAAAAAAAAAAACTTTTGTGTCCCGTTTGGGGGGCACAATATGTTATAACACAAATCCTCTATAATAGAAGATATGTACTCTAAATAATCATCATTTTAAAATGGCATATAACTAAGGTTATATTTTGGAATATTCCATTTTGCAATACTAAATTGTATACCTAATAAAACAAACATGATAAACATTTTTTTAAAAATATGGTATTTATAATGTAATAATATTCTGCCTCATCGGTGGTGTTATTGATCATTATATAAAAGACATCCAAACTCATCTGTCAAATTTTGTATTTTTTAAGTATTAATTGGGTAAGATATCACAATACATAATAATTTTCTCTTTTTCGTAGATCAAATCAGGAGGGGAGAGAAGGACACTTTGCTAGAGTCAGAGTTTGCATACACAAGTTTTCACACGTCTACGCTGAGATACCTTCTATGACAGGTCGAGGCTCTAACAAAATTTATAGTATTTAATAGTTATATAATTAATATTTCTATAGTCTTAATATAGAAGCCACTTAAACACATTGTTTATTATCCAATAAATAATAACTTCTGCCATGGCTATTTAACAATGCTTTAAAATTATGATCAGTCATCCAACATTTATTGATCCAATTGGGGTTGCACTTAAGTCAAACCAATAATATAATTTATAAAATATATTTTAATTATATATATATCATATAACATAATAAATATTATATATATATATATATATAAGAAGTAATGTAAATTTGATTTTCAAATTGAACTAAATCTCCTTGCTTCAGTTTGATTTAGGGTTCAGGGTTATTCAGTGTTTTTGCAGTTCGCCCAATCAACAGTGATATTGAATACTAGAGGAAAACATTTAAGTTCATCTAACAAGCACTGATAAAATTGTCTAACCCCAATATAGATAGTTTAAGCAATAAATAAATTATTGAAATGTAAGTTAAAACCGGACCGAATTAATTGATTGGATTTAAAAAATAATAATGAATTGGCCACAACCCTAATATGTTTTGATCAACACGTTAAAAATCAAATTTTAATCTTTATCTAAATTAGAATTTTAACATTTTTCAACAAAGATTTATAATGTTTAAAGAATTCTATTCATTTCATTTCATATAAATTTATTGTTATATACAAAATATTTGAATCAATTTGTATATATTGAGAATTTATATTTATTTTAAATAGTTTTTTAATGATATATATATATATATATTAATTTAAGTAAAAATGTTATATACATTTATACTTTTTTAACATACATTTAAAAATAAGTTTGACTTTAGTTTAACTATAATTAAATTATTAAAAGATAAACTACTCCTTATCTCGATTTAATACCACCTAACCATAACTGAAAATGAAAAAACCAAAAAACAAAATACCTACTAGGCAGGTATTTCGCACTGGTACATTTTATATACTGAAGCATTGCCTGTATACATTTGATATGCTGGCTCTGCGAATTGACACTAGAATGGCAAATTTTGACTTCAGTCGAAAATCGTATAATGACCTTACGCACCTCGCAAAGAAAGAAATATTTTTCACATTGAAAGCACGTTATGTAGCAGAGAAAATGACAGTACTATGCAAAACTCTAGCTAATGTACTCAACTTCTTATGCTCAAGACCTCTGCTGGATTGCACAAACAGTGAATTTGGAAAAAATCAAACACATGCTGTGCCAACAACCATTTCTATCAGAAATGAGTGAAAAAATAGCACACTGAATGGGCTTTTTGCCCCTTCAACTGCAACATGAAAAAGTGATATGATCAATGGTATGGGTAATTATTTGTAATCCAAAAACTAAGCCATACATTAGCAATATTTTCTATTACTATTTCCATTATTGTTTTAAGCGTGTGTTTTTAGTTTCCCTTATAAACCCTTGGTTGTAGATTTTTCATGAAGCTTAGCTATGAAATAAAATTTCAACATTTGTTTTCTCCCTCTTCTTGTTCTTCCTCTTTCCATATCTTATCTCCCTCCTTTCTCCCCTTTTTTCTTTTATTTCTCTCTATTTATTCCCGTTTCCCCTATTGGTCCAACATCACAAAGACTATACTAGTCCCGCTTCAAGTAAAGCATGTTCCAAGCTTGAATATATTTTCTCTTGATCAAACTTTATTACTGAAAAATAAAAACTGATGTCCGGGTAGGGGATTTAGTCTGAACAAGGTCCAAAAATACTCCGACCATAATAACAATAAGGGAAAAAGAAAAAAACTATTGCAGAAGGTAAAACTCATCAGAACAAGGTCATATTAATGGCAAAGCACACAATCATGGAGGTAACACTATTTGTTGGCAGAGAATGAGATCTGAAATGGTTTTTCCATGCCGATCAATCCTCCGAGAGCAGTTGACGCCACCATCTAGGATGTTTCGCACAACAACGTTCAATGAGTGGATTCCCTTAACTTCATATATCTCTACCTCAACATTTTCATTGACCCATTTGTCTCTTTCATTTCTTGCATCTAAATCCAAATAAGACAAACTCGGAAGAGGTGAGACCACTGCTTTTACCCATTGAGGTGTAATAGTCAGCTTCAACCTCTCAACATCAGGGGGGAAATGTGGGATGAGGGAAAAGTTTAAATCATTTCCTTTATCTCCAGCTCGGCTGTGTGCTACATTGTAGAGCAGAATCTTCTGGCCAGAAGGAGCAGGAAAGCAACTCCTCTCAGGTGAAGCAAATTCTAAGGAATTGTCAGTTTCAGCTTGTGTCTGTGGCGGCCATGTCAATGTATGCCTCAGATTGCATTCAGGCACAACTAATTTATTTGAAGTGCTTGTTCTATTGCTCCTCAGACCAATTCGCCAGAAAACATCCGCACGCCTAGCCTGAAGAAAAACTGAACCATGATCAATAATTTGTTTTACCTTGCAACATGTAATAAGACTTGCCAAGAGGCCATGACCACTAAGATTGCAATATACTTCATTAATATAGAGAAACTTTATAAGTCTCACAATTTCGGCAGAATTTTTAAAGGATTAGGAGTTTAATAATTTATTATTATCTAGAGTCTTCAAGTTTTTTGTTGTCTAGGAGTCTCATCTTTAGGGTTGGGGTGGGGTTTTTGTCTCCAGCCCCTAAGTTGTGCATATATATTTTGCTTTAACCTTTAATTTCAATTTTCAACAATTAGTATCCTGATTAGTCAAGAAATCACAACTTTCTGCTGTCTGCCTTGACTTCACTCTGATTACAGTAGCTGGGACAAAACACATACCAATGGGAGAAAATGATTATAATTTCCCAACAATTACATATGCACGTCTCAAATCACGTGATTAGTTTGAGCATGAATTTCCAAGTTCTCATTCTCAAAAGCATGGTGCTGACTAAGATAATCAAATAAAAAAAAACATATTAGAGCCTCATCGGTTTTCTTGTCTCTTGTTTTCGTTTTCATTAAAAATACAAGACATGGCTGAAAATATGTTTTGGTAGAGTTTAGGAAAATATATTTTCTAAAAACATTTTCTAAATCAGGATGAAATTTATTTCCATAAACTGACTGGCAACATTTATGTAATTTTGCAAGAAATTCTAAAATAATTATTAAAGAAAGTCAAAACTAACAATTATTGATGATCAAACTCGAGTCAAGTAATATTTATCTATGCCAATATGGCTTTGGGGTCTTCAGTCCCAAAACCTATTTATTAGTGTTGAAGAGCATGTGTTTTATTTCTTTACAGCACATGTTTTTCATGTTTGAATTATGGTCAACCTTCCTGATTTATTTCAGTCAATTAGTCTTTATTTAGAGTTAATGTATTTTTTATTTTTGCTATTTTGTTGGGATTGATAAAGAGACTTGTTCACTACATCCCTCTAGTTTTTATGCCGCATCTTTGTTGAGCGAAGGCAAGAATTCAAAGGAAAGAAAACTCTAATTATTCATGTGGTATCAAAGCCTAAAACTTAGGAGGGGGCCAAGTTCACTGTTAGTGACTAGGAGAGAGAGCTCCAATGAAGACAATCCTCTCCTTAGAAACAAAGGATACATGCCCCCTTGTCACGTTCAAAAGGTGCTAATCGGCCAAATCCTTGAGTTCGGCCACTGTTTGGCATCCCACATGCTGCCACATGCCGCCAAGCCCATATGATTTCCATCCCACGAGCTACTGCGTGAAGGTGCGTCACACACCATCTTCTGTCACTGTTCATCTAGAGTTGCTTGACTTTATATCCTATGTTTGTCAATGAGGTGGTCCAAAGTTCAAGTTCATATTCAGGGGTTCAGTTCTATATGAGAAGAATACTTGCCTCTATTCGTTCCTTCACCTCTTTGTATCTACGTGAAATGACAAGGGAGAATAAAACCCATGACCTGAATGCTAAAGGAAGGTCTAATTGGAAACAATTACAAATTATATGAGTTATTTATCTACAAAGTTCATTGCTCAATCAAGTAACATATCCATCACCTTAACCGCCAAAAGCCAAAATGCTAATACATGGATTGTAGATTCAAGTGCTACTGACCATATGGCAAGAGATGTTACTATTCTTGATTATTTCATTCCATGGCATGAGACAATGGTTGATCGGATTGCAGATGGATCTTTATCTGAAGTCACGGGCACTGGTTTAGTAAAACTCTCAAATAAATTAGTTTTAAAAAATATGTTTTTAATCTCAAAGCTTGCTTGCAATTTGCTACCATTAACAAATTTGCAAAGGATCTTAATTGCATGACTAAGTTCTATTATGGTGAAAGTCAATTTCAGGATTTGAAGTCAGAGTAGACAATTGATTATGCTAGGGAATGTGCGAGCCTATACCACCTCCATAGTCTTCAAGAGAAGATAAAGACAGCTTTGTCCATAAGTTCTATTCCTGATAAAGTTACGATGTGACATTATTTTTAGGTCATACAAACATTCACTATCTCAAACACATGTATCCCTATTTGATCACGAAAGATATCTTTCAATTTCAAAGTGAGATTTGTCAATTATCCAAATATGTCAAAAGTTCTTACCCTCCTCAAAGTTACAAACTAACTCAACCTTTCACCTTATTCACAATGACATATGAGGTCCCTCCAAAATAAGGAATATTAATGGAACTAGATGGTTTGTCACCTTTTGATCAAACTCATTTGACATAGGTGTATCTCCTAAAAGAGAGATCTGAAGTTGCCACCAAATTCCAAAATTTTCACACCCTCATTCAAAACCAATTTTATACCAAAATTAAAGTTTAAAGATCTGACACTGCTAAGGACCACTTTAATTCAGTCCTTGGAAACTCTCTCACCAATCATGGGATCATTCATCAAAACTTTTGTGTCAACACCCCTCAACAAAATGAGATATCCAAAAGAAAAAATAGACATATCTTGGAAGTAGCCAAATCCCTTATAATCAGTTCAATTGCCCCTAAAATCTTTTGGGAGGAAGTCATTTTCACTGTCACATACCTCATAAACCGAATGCCATAAAAAACCTTGAATTTCAAAACACCTCATCAAAATCTCCTCAAGACTTATCCAAATACACCTATCATGTCCACCTTACCCTAGAAAGTCTTTGACTGTACAACCTTTGTTCACATTGATAATAAGAGTAAACTTGATCCTCAAGCCCTTATGCGCATTTTTTTGGGGATACTCTCCTACAAAAAAAGGGATACAAATACTACTCACTTAACATTAAAAAATACTACATGATAAGTGTAAAATATACATGTTTTTCCTAGATAAAGTTTAGTAATTAAATCTAGATTATGTAGTTTTTATGTGGTTTTTATATAATCTAATTAGGTACAAGAGAGAGTGAAAAACATGAGAAAATTCGCGAGAAATCAAGCATATTCAATCAGGAATATAAGTTGGCTGTGTTGGTGGGTACAGGCGTATAAAATAGGGGGGTTTTGACCAAATCAATATTTCACATAGGTAGGACACATGGAATCACACAGCCATGTGGGATACAGGCAAAGAAGTTAACCAAATCAGAGCTGAACATAGGCAAATCGTGGAACTTCGTGGTTTTGACATGGGCAGCCCATGTTTCACTAATAGAGGGTTTTTTGTGAGATAAATTGGAATTTATCTAAAAAGAAGGCCAAGGAGTAAACCTAAAGAAGTAGAAATACAGAGAATAAAAGGAGATTTAAAGGAAAACACTAGGATTTGCTAAAAATCTAAAGCTTGCATCAAAGAATCACTTAAATCTATCAATAGTTTCTTCTTTACCTTTTTTTTAGCTTTTGAATCATGGATATATGAGATTTTATTGTTGTTTGTTTGTTGATTTTCATCATCTGTAGCTAAATCTTTCATCTAGAATTTAGATAAATCTATTCATTGAATGAATTAAATTTGGAATGCTCTTATAACTATTTTAATTGGTTTAAACTATTGCTCTTTTTTCCTTATTCATGATGGCTGACCACCGTTTATTTCATGTATTGTAAGAAGGTCTAGAGGTCAATCACAATATAAATTACTAAAGGGTTAGACTTAGATAACAATTTTATAAAGATATAAATTGCATTTGAGTGTTATTTTTATAGGCTATTTAATGAAGGATGCGGGATCTCGTGGCCTTCAGATAGGCTAGACACCGCAGAAAAAGATCAAAATTATACCTTTTATCATAGGATTCGAGAGTCAAAAGTAAATGAAACTTTAAAGAGGATGGAGAATGACAAAATAGTGGAATCAAATAATATACCTATTGAAGTGTGGAAAGGCTTAGGAGCGAAAGATATAAGTTGGCTCACAAAGTTATTTAATAAGATTATGAGATCCAAGAGAATGTCAGACAAGTGGATGAGAAGTACTTTAATTCCTATTTATAAAATTAAGAGGGACATACAAAACTGTGCAAATTATAGAGAGATTAAACTCGTGAATCATACTATAAAGTTATAAAAAAGGGTTATTGAGTAAAGGTTAAGACAAGAGATTTAAGTTACAGAAAATCAATTTGGTTTTATGCCTAATAGGTCAACCATGAAAGCAATATACTTGTTGTCAAGAATGATAGAGAAATATTGAACAAACTAAAAAGACTTGCATATGGTGTTCATCGATTTAGAGAACGCATATAATAAGGTGCCAAAAGATATTTTGTGGAAAGTTTTGGAGAAAAAAAGAGTTTGTATTGATTATATTTGAGCAATTCAAAATATGTACCAACTAGTGTAAGAACATAAAGTGGGCTTACCAATGATTTCTTGATAACTATTGGTCTACATTAGGAGTCAACTCTAAGCCTCTATTTTTTTACTTTAGTCTTAGATGTGCTTACTAAACATATATAAAAGCCAATGCCACAGTGCATACTCTTTGTAGATGATATAGTCCTAATTAGAGAGTCAAGAGAGGAATTAAATAAGAAATTCAAGATGTGGAGATTAGTTTTGGAAACACATGGATTTAATTTAAGTAGAAATAAAACAGAATATATGGAATGTAAGTTTAGCAAGATGTGCACTAATTCTATCATAGAAGTGAAAATAAGAGAACACATCATCCCACAAGTTACTCGGTTTAGATATCTTGGATCCATCATACAACATGATGGAGAAATAGATGAATATATAAATCATAAGATTCAAGCGGGGTGAATAAAATGGGAGAATGCTTCGAGTGCTATAATAGATAGAAGAGTATCACTCAAACTTAAGCGTAAATTTTACTGCACAGTTATAAGGCTGATAATGTTGTATGAGACTAAATGTTGGCCATTAAAAAGCCAATAGGAGAATAAAGTCAATGTTGCAGAGATGAAAATGTTGCGTTGGATGAGTGGATATACTAAACAAGATAGAATGAAGAATGAATAAATTAGAGAAAAAGTTGAAATCGCACCTATTGTGGAAAAGATGGTAGCGTTTTAGATGGTTTGATCATGTGTGGAGAAGACTTATAGAAAGTCCAGTAAGAAGAGTAAAACAAATGAAGAGTAGCCCAATAATTAGAGGTAGAGGGAGACCACGAAAAATTATAAGCAAAATTATTAAGAAATATTTAAATAATTTAACTAAAGACATGATTTATGATAAAAATTCATGGCGTCATTTGATTCATGTAGCCGATCCCACCTAGTAAGAAAAGGCCTATTGTTGTTGTTGTTGTCTATGAATTGCATTTGAGTAGCTTGCAAATATTTGCATTGATTCCATGTATGTAATGGATTTGGATTAAGTGTAGGATTACGAAACTAGACATAGGGTTAATATAAGTACGGTTATTTTTCTCGAGAGATAATTTTATTCATATTAGTGGAATTGCTGTTATTCCAATTAAATTTAGTAGAAAAAGTCCATTTTGAGTGATACTTAGGATGTAAAAAGAATATTCTAGATTCTAAAGCTTTTTTCATTCATAATTAGTATTTGTTTAAAATATCCTATTGTTTAAAATTTGCATTTATAAATTTCTTTTTAATTGGATAACTTATATAGTATAATAATTTTTGATAATTGGTAATTGACTTCCTTCCTCATGGGAACGATACTCTACTCCTTCTACTCATCAGTTAATTATTTATACAATCTGTATACTTTAAGAATCGTATAACACAACACTACACCACTATGGATGTTACATTCTTTGAAACCCAACCTTGTTATCCTGAAACACCCGTTCAAAGGCAGACTCAACAACTTAACACACAAGAATGGCTATTGCAGGACAACATTGAACCTTCCCATCAACTTGAACCCTAGACTAGAATACCTTCTATCCCATCCCACTTTCAACCCTTGTTCATCCCTGACCATTTCCCCAAGAAACAATCATCCATCATAAATGAACCGAAGACTTGTCCTAATGTCATTGAGTAGAAGGAATTATTGTTTTACTCAAGGGGGAAAAAAAAAAGGAATAGCAATACAAGAAGGAGCAAAAGTGCACACCCCCTGAGCAAGGCCACTTATCTCACTCAATTTCAAGTATTGAACTTTGAGCAAATTCCAAGTCCTGCACCTGAGAAAGACTTGGCAGATTTAAACATTCTTATTGCTCTAAGCATGGGGTAAGATCAAGTGCCAAATACCTTATATAAGTAACTATATTTCTTATGATGGATTATCCCTATTTTGCAAACCTTTATGGCAAATGTTACAGCTGAGAAATTATCCAAGAATGTTTGTGAAGCTATAAAGATTCTAGAATAGAAAACTATCATTTGAGACGAGATAAATGCATTGGAGAAAAATAGGACTTAAGAAGTTATTGATTTGCCAAAAGGGAATACCACAATAGGCTATAAGTATTTTTATGATCAAATACAACCCAAACGAAAGAATCAACTAATACAAAACAAGGTTTGTTGCCAAAGGGATTACATAAATCCATGGCGTTGACTTTCAAGAGACATTTGTCTCTGTAGCCAAATTCAATGCCATTAAAGTACTACTCTCTCTTGTCTCTAATCTTGATTGGTCCCTTCACTAACTTGATGTAGAGAATGTCTTTTTGAATGAGGACTTGCAAAAGGAGGTTTACATGGTAATACCTTAGATATGAATTGAGTAGTAACCATAATAAAGTATGCAACTTCATAAATCATTATATGGCTTAAAAGATTTAAACCATGCCCCTTCATAAGATTTAAACCATGCCCAAGGTTTGTTACCCTAGGCATGGTTTAAAAGATTTACAAAGGTCATCAAAGGCTATAGATATAATCAATACCAAACAGATCATACCTTGTTCACTAAGATTGCTTTTGATGGGAAATGTGCAATACTAATTGTTTATATTGATGATATAATTATTAGAAGGGACTACTAGGATGAAATGAGAAGGTTGAAGAAGTCTCTTGCAACTGAATTTGAAGTAAAAGACCTTGGCAATCTACGGTATTTCTTAGGTATGGAAGTCGCAAGATAGAAAAAGGGCATAACTGTCCCAAATGAAATATATCCTAGATTTGGTAGAAGAAACTGGTATATTGAGATGCAAACTAACTAACACCCCTATGGAAGCTAATTACATACTTGTCCTAAAGCAAGATTGTGCCCCAATGGACACTGGAATGTATCAAAGACTTATGGAAAAATTGATTTACTTATTAAGCTTGATATAAGCTTTTCTATGAGTGTTCTGAACCAATTCATGAACAAGCCTAATGAGGAGCATTTGGAGGCAGTCCACAAAATTCTAAAGTACCTAAAGTTGACACCAAGAAAAGGTCTATTCTTCAAAAAGGGAACACACAAAGGAGTAGTCTGTGAGAGATAGAAAGTTAACTACAAGGTACTATACATTTATATGGGGTAATCTAGTCACTTGGAGAAACAAGAAGCAACTTGTTATAGCCAAGTGCAGTGTCAATGTTGAATTTCATGCTCTTGCACTTGGAATATGTGAAGGTATTTGGCTAAATAGGCTTCTTAAAGGACTTAAAGTGCATATTGAAGGCTGTATGAAAGTCCTATGTGATAGTATGGCTGCATTGTTATAGCCAAAAATCTCATATACCATGATAGAACTAAACATATTGATATTGATTGTCATTTCATTAAGAAGAAGATTGTTTCAAGAATGATGGAGTTAATTTACACTCCAACTAATGCTCAAGTGGTTGACTTACTTACCAAGGTTGCCACAATAATAAAAATTGAAGAGCTGAACTCCAAGCTGAGTACAATAAACATTTACTGCCTAGCTTGAAGAGGAGTGTTGAAGAGCATGTGTTTTATTTCTTTATAGCACATGCTTTTCATGTTTAAATTATAGTCAACTTTCTTAATCTATTTTAGTCATAATTAGTTTTTATTTAAAATTAATGTATTTTTTATTTTTGCTATTTTGTTGGGATTAATTGGGAGACTTGTCCCCTACAACCCTCTATTTGTACACTGCATCTTTGCTGAATGAAAGCAAGAATTCAGGGGACAGAAAACTCTGATTATTCACAATTAGCATAGATGAAATGAAAAAAATTTAATTACCACACCAACTAATAAAGAAGTCAATTATTGATACAAGAAAAAAGTGGAAAGTGATTTAACTTCCCACTACTTTTTATTTCCCAAAAAAACATAGTGAAATCTTACAAATGAAAATAGAGGATGAAAACAGAAAATGGTTTTAGAAACCAAACACACCCTAATTGTATTTAGGGTGCACACAAGAGTAGTCTACATATATGCATATGCACAAGCAAAAGAGTGGCCAAAAGAGAGAAAGAAGAAAAGAATACCAATCGTTTTTCTAGAAGAATCTCTTTCTTCAATCCAGTACTGCATTCAATAAACAAAAAAGACATATCACTATTAGTCCAAAGAAAGGTTATTGGGCCTCAAAGATCACAAGAGCAAGGGGAAAAAAAAAATCCACGGAGAAATATTCTCATGTATAAATACTGCCTCATGGAGACCTTTAGCTAAAAACATGCTGCAGATTAGAAAACTTAAATGGAGGCTAAAATTAATGGAAGAGCATTGACCTGATACCACCACCACCAGCAGGCCCATTTGTATACAATGCTGTAAATTCTCTAGCAAATTGGGCAGCATGTTCCTTCTGCTCGAAAAGTCCGTCCATGCGCAACCTTATATCTTTACTAGTCCTCCAGGATGAAGAATTTCCATCAATGCTGGCAGCCTTGAGGCTATCAAATCCAATTATATAAGAAAGAATATGGCGGTTAAGATTGGGAAATGATTCTCCCATCCATGATCTAACCTAATCAGGTATATGAACAAAATGTTAATTGATGGAGCGCAGCATCAACCAGCAAAATCAATATAATTAAAGCACACTAAGCCAAAAAAAAAAAATCATTTTGTCCCACCAATCTAAATGTCTCCTTCATTAAAAGGTTGTAAAAATTACCAAAAATTCAGCAGCTTCAGCACGTTTAACACATTCATAACCTCCATAAGATATCTCCCCCCATCCCTTCCATCCGCAATCCTTAAAAAAGCATATGAAGCATCAGAGCAAATGGGAAGAAATGGAATGCCTCCTTTGTATAAGCTTCAGAAAACAATTTGGGCATTGAAATAGCAGATAAAAGATATTACAAATTAAATGAAACAAGTATAAATCAAACAAAAGTAAAACCACAAACAAGCTCCAAAAACAAAATGAAGGAGCAGGTAACTGAAGGCAAAGCTGCCTCTAAAATATTACTTCAGGAAAACAAAAGCCCAAATTATTTCAGATTACTTCTGAGTTCTGACCTTTAGCATTGAATTCGCATAGGGCAGGGAAGTCTCGAATACAAAAATTTTTAACTTAAAAGAAATTGAAATGAAATGAAAGATTAGGTGGAAATGTGTACCAGGAGATTACATCAAAATGTTTTGACCTTTTAATATTCCATGATGCTATAATTAATGTCATTGAACAAGACCACCACAAAAATCCTAAAAAATATTACAAACATTAGAAGTCTAGGTTGACCATCATACTCATAACCTTTCAAAGAGAGCTTGCAATTGATTGAGAAGTAGCCTTTGGTGTTACAACTACAGCAGGATGATTGCCGAGGCTCTAAAAACTATACTATCATCTCATAACCAGACAGTACAATTGGACCAATTTTCATGAAAGGAAAAAAAAAAGAAAATAAGATTGTGGAAATAAATTCCTATTTTATTTAATTTTAATGGAAGCTGTACATGCTTTTCTGAAGAGAAGGATTAAAAAATACACCTTTGGAACTAACTGCAAAAGTTCATCAGGAACCGGTTTAGTAGATGGTTTTGCCCCCGTACAGAGAACTCTACAGCTTGAAATTGGAAGGAACGAAACATTTTGAAAATCAACAACCTGTTCAAGAACAAGATGAACTTTTTCTTTCTCCCTGTATTCCACCCTCTGATCATAATCATACCTTCTTTCTGTCAAATAATATATAAAAAATATCTAACTTACCAAATCAGGGGTTACATAAGCACCAGGATCTCCAACCTCATAAAGTAGTTGTTCAGCACAAGTACTGAAATTTAGAACTCCACCACTACCTTCTGCCTTTGCTACACACACTTGTCCATCAAAACAAATCTCAGCATAAGGAAGTGATAAATCCAGTAGTTGCACAAAGGACATATCTCGATATTTGTCTCCTACAATGAGCAAGATAGAATTTAAGAGAACCACTTCATTCACACAAATTTCATAGTCATATCTTATATGCTAGGAAAGAGATATGCTACATAACCAGACCTGGATGCATGAAATATCCCCCAGTGAGCTGGCAACCACACTCCAGAAGGTGACCAGCCAGAGATCCTTGTGCTAGCTGATTTAAGTCATCCCAGTTCCAACCTAGTTCATAAACCTATACGTATACCAGCATAATCACTAATAATTTAATCCAACAAATATTTAAGCTACATAAGACTGGAGAATACAGGTCCCATTTTATGTTTCATGTCGTACTGTGCACACAATTTAAGGTAGTTGGTGCATAAAAACCTATGTAACATGCTCCACAGAAAACAAATGATTTTTTTCTTAAAGAAAATTACAATTAATTTGATAAATTCTGCTAAGATACTATTGTTTCTCTCTCTCACCGGGTCACTTTCTTCATTAATCTTTTTTTTAACTGATAATTTGAACCAACTGGTTTTTATTCAGAACTTTCAAACATCTAATCAGATTTTTGTCCCTGAATCCGTCAATTTTAAATATGAATGAATGAATTATGGCACAGTTTTTGGAGACCATTGTTGTTGAAGAATAGTCTGTTTTTTATTGTAAATAATTTGCTGTAAATAGGATAGATAATCTATTTTAAATCCCTTAATTATGGGGGTTTCATTATGATTCTTTTCCTGTTTCTTAAGATAGTTTGTTTCCTACTTTTTCAGCCTATAACCTTATACTTATATCCTTGTAATCTGATAATATGAATACACAATTTCATAATCATTCTTCCCATTATTCCGTGAGATGGTATCAGAGCCCTAGGAATTTTTTCTGGATTTTTTGTTTCCTTCTTCTTCTCAGCCTTAACATCACTGCTGTTTTTTCCGCTGCTACACTCTAATTGCCTTTGCAGCCTTAATTGCTGCAACCCTTCTTTATTCAGCTTTTATTGCTGCAGTTATCTTTATTGCAGCCATGTCCAACTCTGAAACCACTATCTCTAGTCACCCTACCCCATCTGATAACTCCAATTCTGGTCAGAAAATAGGAGAGTTGTAGAACATTTGAGCCACTTATAGGCTCAATGGAAGAAACTACCTAAAATGGTCTCAATTTGTCCGCACTTACCTCAAAGGCAAAGGGAGAGTGAGCCATCTTCTTGGCACTGGCCCAGCAAAGAATGACCATAAATTCGCTGCTTGGGATGAAGAGGATTCCATGATAATGTCCTAGCTCTGAGACTCTATGGAAACCTCAATTGGTAACACATGAATGTTATTGAAATCAACCGAGAAAATTTGGGACTTTATTCAATGCACTTACTCAAAGGCTCATGATGCTACACAAGTTTATGAGATAAAAGTCAAAACTGCTGCTACAAAGCAAGGGACCAAATCTGTCACAAAATATGCCAACACATTGCAAAATCTATGACAAGAGCTCGATGCCTTAAAGATGCTCCCATCCTGAAGAATTTCATCGATAAAGATCAAGTTTATGAGTTCCTAGCTAGGTTGAACCCTAAACTTGATCAGGTCAGGGTTCAAATTCAAGGCAAGAAAGGTACGCCATCCCTAAAAGAGACAATTTCTCTGGTTCGTGCAGAAGAAAGCCAAAGAAGTGTGATGCTTGAGCCACAATTTGTAGATGGGACAGCCTTGGCAACAAAGAGTGATCAGTTTAGACAACAAAGTAAAGAGAAGGAGAATAAAGACAATCTCTGGTGTACATACTGCAAAAAGCCAGGGCATACAAAAAAGAAGTATTGGAAGCTTAATGGTAAGCCACCAAGTCATGAATGGGGGCAACAGAAGTCAGAAGCACACATGACAGAATAGTCTACAGCTGAGGAAACTACCACAAGACATGGGTTCAAGAGTGAAGAAGTTGAAAAATTAAGAACTCTATTGAGAACCCTTGAGAAACCTTATGGAGCTCGCTCCCCAGCTCTTTCAAGTAAACCTCCATTTCCTCTTTACATAAATGCCTCAAGCGAACAATATAGCAATGCATGGTTAATTGATTCTGGTGCCATTGACAACATGACACCCACATCTCAAATTTTCCATACCTATAATCCATGTGCAAGTGACAAGAAAATCATTGTTGTCAATGGAACCTTATCTATTGTTGCAGAGACCGGATATATATATCTCACCTACATTTGTTCTTAAAAATGTCCTGCATATACCAAAAGTGTCTGCTAAGCTGATTTCTATTCAGAAACTTACACATGACCTTAAATGTTCCACTATCTTCTTTCCATCTTATTGTGTTTTTCAAGACCAGCACTTGGGGAGGAGGATTGCACTTGCTAAGGAAAGGAATGGTCTTTATCATCTTGAATTAGCACAGGAAAATAGGAATAAGAGCAATTTTTCTTTGTCTTTTCTTAGTTCTTCAAGTAAAGATGCTATTTGGATGCATCACCTACGACTAGGAGACCCTTCTTTTAAAGTTTTAAAAATCATGTTTCCCAATTTGTTTCAAGGATTAGATATGTCTAAGTTTCACTGTGATACTTTTGAACTTGCTAAACATACTCATATATATTTTCCTATAAGCAATAAAAGAAGCTTTAATCCTTTTCATTTGTTCCATAGTGACATGGACCTCTAATATACCTAATATTTCAAAAGCTCGCTGGTTTTTATCCCTAATTGATTATTGCACTCGAGTTACATGGTTGTTTCTGCTCAAACAAGAATTTAATGTCAACACTGTCATACCTAACTTTCATTCCATGACTCAAAACCAATTTGGAGTAAAAAATGAAAAGAGTTAGGACTGACAATACTAGAGACTACTTCAATCAACTTTTATTACCCTATTTTCCATCTCAAGGAATTATCCATGACTCATCATGTCTGAACACCCCTCAACAGAATAGAATAGAGTGGCCGGAAGAAAGAATAGTCATTTGCTAAACACAACTTGAGCCTTACTCTTTCAAAAGAATGTCCCTAAAACCTATTGGGGAGAAGCTGTGCTTGCTGCCTCCTACATGATAAATAGACTTCACTCACCAATCTTTAACAACAAGAGCCTATAGAGTCTCTTAATGACTTCTACCCCCATTTCAGGACATCTAATGGCCTCATTCCCAGAATTTCTAGGTGCACTACATTTGTTCATATCCATAGCCACGTAAGAAACAAGTTGGACGCTCGAGCCATGAAATGCATCTTTCTTGGTTATTTACCCACTCAAAAGGGATACAAATGTTGTCATCCTTCCTTTAAAAAATTTTATGTTTCTATAGATGTCACTTTCGCTAAAAATAAGCCCTTTTTTCTCAAGTCTTTTTTTCAGGGGGAGAGTTCAATGATGCAAGATAGCCTTGGGAGTCCTCTGAACCTTTTCAGACTCTTGATTTTTGTCTAGTAAGTACCACTAAACCCAAGACCAAATCAAAATCATCTAAATTAGCAACTAAACTTGACTCCACCTCTATTCTTATTAGCACTGCTCCTAACATCACTACTCAAAATTTTCCTAGTTTTTCTCAGGTATATTCAAAAAGAGAGACTGCTCCAAAACTAAAATAGGTCCAAGGATCCAACTCAGCTCTTGGAAATGATACCATGGTAAGATTTGACCCATTTCTTGAATCACCTTTGCATGCACAATATAGTGAAACTAATACTGACACAATAGACAATTTAGATCTCCCTATTGCTATTAGAAAAGGAACAAGAGAGTGCACCGAACATCTTCGATATCCTTTATCTCACTATGTCTCTCTTGAACACTTGTCACCATCACACAAAAGATTCATTATAAGTTTACATACCATTGCTATTGCTAATACTGTTTCTGAGGCATTATCAAGAAGGGAATGGAGGGATGCTATGAGTGAAGAAATGTGTGCTTTAGAAAAGAATAAGACATGGGAGATCATTGACAAACCAAAAAGGAAAAATGTTGTTGAATGCAAGTGGATTTTCATACTGAAATACAAGGCTGATGAATCTCTTAGGAGTTATAAAGCACGATTGGTGGTAAAAGGATATATCCAAACTTCTAGAGTTGATTACTAGGAGATATTTGTACTTGTTGCAAGAATGAATATAGTAAGAATCCTTCTATCTCTAGCTGCTCACTTTGATTGACAACTTTTATGGTATGATATGAGGAATGCATTCCATCATAAGGACTCAAATGGAGAAATCTACATGAACATCCCACCTAAATTTGAGAAGGAGTCAAGGAACAAGGTATGTAGGCTACGAAAAGCTTTTTATGAGCTAAAACACTCTTCTCAAGCATGGTTTAAGAGATTTGCAAAGGTTACAAAAAATGTTATGTATAAACATAGCAAAGGTGATCACACTCTCTTCATCAAACACTCAGCTACAGGAGGAGTAACTATTCTCCTAATCTATGCAGATGACATCATTGTGACAAGAAATGATGAGGGGAAAAAAAGCTTGAATTGGACAAAAGACTTATAGAAGAATTTGAGATAAAGGACTTAGGAAAATTGAAGTACTTCATTGGTATTGAAGTAGTCACAAGGAATCTTTATATCTTAGCAAAAATATCTGATTAATTTATTGACAAAAACAAGGAAGATTGGGTGCAAGCCAATTTCCACTCCAATGGACCCAAACCACAAGTTAGAAGAAGTAAAAGAGGAACCCGTTGTTGACAAAAAAATGTATCAAAGGCTGGTGGAAGACTCATTTAACTTGTTCATACGCAGCCAGCCATAGCTTACTCAATAACTGTAATCAGTCAATTTATACATGATCCAAGAGAATCTCACTCCCACACAACCTATAGAGTACTACACTACTTGAAAGGTGATCCTAGGAAGGGTATTTTATTCAAGAAAAATAATACTCTTACTCTAAAAGCCTACATCAATACTAACTATGCAAGTTCCCTAGTGGATAGAAAGTCAACTAAAGGATATTACACTTTTCTTGGAGGAAATCTAATAACACTAAGGAGTTAAAAACAAAATGCAGTGGCAAGATCATCTGCGTAATCAAAATTTAGAGCCATTACTCAAGGATTATAAGAGCTCCTATGGTTGAAGATTATCCTAGATGATCTAAGGATTAAATGGAAAGGACCTATGAAGCTCTATTGTAACAACAAATCAGCTATCAACATTGCTCATAATCCTATACAACATGATAGAACAAAATACATTAAAATTGGTAAACATTCCATTAGAGAAAAATTGGAACAAAGTTTGGGTCACTTAGAGAAGCAATTAGCTGATGTTTTAACAAAGGGGCTGAATAGATCTAGTTTCCATGACCTTGTATGCATGTGGGAATTGAAGACATCTATTTCTCAACTTGAGGGGAAGTTTCGAAGAATATTCTGTGTTTTATTGTAAATAATTTACAATAAATAGAATAGATAGATCTATTTTAAATCCCTTAATTATAGGGATTTTATTACAATTGTTTTCCTATTTCTTAGGGTGGTTTGTTTCCTAGTTTTCAGCTTGTAACCATGTATTTATATCCCTATAGTCTGATCAAATGAATACACAATCTCAAAATCATTTTTCCCATTATTCAGTGACAATTGTTGGCATTAAAAACATCTAGACAAACAGAAGGTGTGGCAGATGTTAGACTAAAAAATATTGCCATCTCTGTCCTCAGACTAAATATTTTTTTTCCATTGCACCTTTTTTGTGAATGGCGCACACACACACACACACAATCAATTTATCACAACTTTTCATCATGCATACCATGCCCATAAAATCTCAAAGTATATGGCTCCACATGCTCTGATTCATTATTTAGATGCTAGAGTAGCTTAAAGAATGATTACTACTTTTGGCTTAGGTCATTCTAAGTTAATTGTGTCTCTATTCATCTGCTTAATTGTTCAACCCGAACAAAACCCCACAACCAAATCACTCCATACAAAAGAGGGGAAAAAAAAAAGAAAAAATAATTCAGTTACTTAAAATTAAAACAAACTTTGATTGAGGAACAGGGAGAAGCTGGGGATTATGAAGAAACAAAAAGATCAGATTCCATACCATGGGAGCCAAGAATAAAGCAGCATCAGCAATTCTTGAAGTGATTATTACATTTGGTTGGTACTTTTCAAGACAGTGAACAATAGGAGCTGCTCCCAAGTAGGTGCTGACACCCTTCACAAATTATAGCTAAATTTGACATCTGGCCTAACAAAAAAATAACTAAAGAAAGATGGCATGCAAGAATAATTAACTTTGGTCAGATCCTTTAGATGACAATGCAGGTCGACTACAATTAAAAAATTTTTCATAAAGAATTCCTAAATCCTTAACAAATCTTAAATAAATGAAGGAATCATGCAAAAACTATCATCAGTTATGAGATTTTTCATACAAAAATGCAACAAGTAGAATATGAGAAAATATGAAGGAAAATAAATTTGCAATTCTGCAGGATAGTGAATGGCTTCCCATGAATTGGTTGGTTATACACAAATAACTTGAAGCCAGAAGAGAGAATTGGTAGATCAATTATTTAATATATGATAATAAAAGCACCCAAGAGACCAGCTTCTTACACCCTCCATATTATGCAATCTTTCAGGTAAGCATCCTGAACCTGAAAAATAGTTTAAGTATGAATACTATAAAGTTCTACTGTTGCAAAGCTTAGCACATGAATAATAACAAAACTTCAAAATTTATTATTTTTTCCTTGATAAGTAGAATATAGTATAAAAGGTGACAAGATAGTGCAACCGGATTCTTCAAAGTTTTTAGAAAGACACCTTAAAAAGAACTAAAAATAAAAGAAACAAACAGATAAAACAGATGTAGCTATAAGGTTAAGTCCTAGAAAGTAAGAAATGGAACTGCTTACCATAAAATCAGGTCAGGGTGAAACAGCTCCCACCAATTAAGTATATAAATATATCATTAAACTCACAAAAACTGTCACTTCCTTCTAGCCAACAAAACCTCCTTATGAGGAGAACCTAATTGTTTCTATATTGGAGAGGCAGGAACAATCTTCATACTATTTGATTACACTTAAACCATCTTCCTAAAGGTGGAATCACCCAGTATACATCAAACGTAATGAAAACTCTAAATTGTAATAGTAGGTAAAAAGAAATTCCATAGACAAGTAAACAGAATTGCACACTAATTTGTACTTCAAAACACCCCTTCATATTTGCAGAATTCATTTGATATTCGATGCTGATCAAAGAAAAGTTTACAAGGGAATTTAAATACCTAAATTTGTGATGGACATCTCATGAGCAACAGCAACAGAAACATTAAGCCCGAGGCTGCTAGCTATATCTAAGACTTTTGCTTGAGCACCCAAAGGATCCACTTCAAGAAACAAAGAATGAACAAAGTTAGAAAAACAAAAAGCATAAATCCAGATACATTATCAATTCAAACAACGTGCACTATGCTATCATATAAATTCTTTTGATAATCAACAACTGTTATGCGACCCAGTATGCGCTTTCTTAAAAATTCTTACTTGCACCCATATTGGTAATTATGCAAGTTCCTCTTTCTGTAGCCAGCGGCAGCAATATATGCATCCAGTCAGAAACTGCAATAAAATTTTACAACTACCAGGAACTTAAAATTAGAAAAATGAAAAAACAGCAAAGTAACCATTAATGGCTTCAATATTTCCAAGGAATTAACAAACTAAAATTTTGAAAAATATATCTCCCTCATAAGTTTTAACATCAATTTTTTAAATATATGATTCATTATAATTAATCTTTGAGAACCTACAGGACAGTTCACGGGATTAACACAGCCAAAATGCATCTGACCAGAAGACAAAGGAACAAGAAGTTTAATTCAACAAAATTCAATGAACCAGCTTATATATTCAAGACACAAAACAACTAAAGTCAGAGAATTTATAGCAACTAGGAAAAGGAATTCCCAAATTACCCAAAATTCTGTTACCATCAGTCTAACACTAACATAGCAAGGAAATTGATAGCAAAACAATCATTAGAATATATAAATATTTCACATCATTCAAATGGCCACAAAGAAAGTGATATTTGACTGCCAAGAAGAACTTGAGTACATAAACATCCAAAAACCAATAAAACAGAGCTTCATGCTGACAGGTCCCAGTAAATTACTCCTCCCAACCTAAATTATGTAGGTGTTCTGAATTAAGAATATGAGAGATGTTTCCACTTTCCAGCAACTTCTTTTCAATCATATAGGTTTGCGTTCTAAAAAAAATAGTTTAAGTTTCACTAATCTGGTTGTACCACCCAGAAGGTACAACTGGGGACAGGGCTCAGGTAGCAGATATAGACACAACCACAGTAATCATTCAAAAGCAGCTGAATTAAAGCATAAGATGACAACAAACTACACTTCATTCAGAATTTTTATTGTGTTGTTTTAGGTCAGGGTAGGAAATGAATATTCCATGATGTATCAAAACACATAATGTCATACCGGGAAACACCTACTTTGAGAATCATAACCATCGCCACCAGAAACCATGATTTGATAGCGATCAGCAAGAGTACGCTCAGCCAGGCATTCAAGTACCAGATAGTTTAGTTCTTTAACTCTTTTAAGCAACTTAAGTGCAGCCAAAGGCCTGTCACCACCAAACCCTGCTCCACAGCCAATGTAAACCTTATCCCTTCGCCTATCGGGACAAGTCCTCTGTAATAAAATATCAACACAGTTAACTCCTCTGCTGGCTTTGATTCTAGATGAATGGGAACAACTAGAAAGAAAACAAGAGTGAAGGAACAAAAAGTTAACCAGCTTGATCAAACAGTTATGGATTTCATCTCCGTCCATGGTTTCCATCACTTCAACTTTTGTCACACGGTTGTCCTGCGGGCCAAAGAATGAAAAGATGTAAAATCTAAGAGGCCTTTCAATGACTCTATAAAGAACTTGAATAAATGTTTTAAAAAAAGTATATTCATCAAAGAGATTAGAAGCCTGATAACATCATGAATAGAATTGATTTCAAGCTTCTAAGAGGATCTATGGTCAACATAATATGTACAAATCGCAGAGCAAAAAATTGGCGTAGATCACCAATAAGGATATGCTATCCACTCAATGCCTTCAAGAGAAGCATCAAGGATGTCCTTGTGCTATCCATGGTCCACAATTCCCTAAAATAATTTACGATGTAAAGTTGTGAGAGACACGGAGAAAGGGGGGAGACCATATGGGACCCACTGTAGTGCCCCCCCCCTCTCTCTCTCTCTCTCTCTCTCTCTTTCTCCAACTTTACCCTATAAAGTACTTTTGGAGATCCAAATCCACGGTCTACGGTACAGTTTCATGATTCTTTTTTTCTTTCTTTCTTTCTTCTTTTTTTTTTTTCGAAAGACAAGAATTGTATAATAAACTAAATTCATTATTTGAACTCTAAGTCTCCATTTTTAATCAACAGAGTGCTACCAGCAGGCTAGAAGGCCATTAATGTAGCAACCATTAGAGTGAAACCCTCTTGTTAGAGCTAAAGATATCAGATATTAATTAAAGGAACATTGAGCATTCACCTGTCAACTTAGACTTGCTTGAAATTGCAGTACAGACTACAGACACTATGGTTAAATAATCTAGAGTTTGATCTATGCCTCCCATTATTCTAATTAAATTAAATTTCAGCACAAGATACGGTGAGCATATGCTTTTTCAAGCTTCAAGTTCATAGGACTTTCACGTAAGGGGTCGTGTTACACATATTAATAAAACAATCTTACACCTTCATTGAACATCTTAAACTTTTGGGATAAAGTCACCCTTAGCATTTCTTTCACCTTTTATAGGAATATCAAAGTCATATTCCTCAACGAAAGATAACATGAAGAACGATAATCCATATTACAGTTATCAAGATAAGCACCATTTACAATACCCAGACTGATATGGTCGCAAAAGTAATGAAGGCCCCGTATAGAAGAAATGCTTAAACGTTGACATAAACTGAACAGAAGCAAAAACACTCATGCCATAACCTGCAGAGGTTTCAGACATCTTTCCCCCCACTATAAGCAACAAGCACGCTCCCCCCATTAATTACTTTCCAAATACAAACGAAGAAGACATTGCGTAATCAGCATACTCATTTACAACATTTGTAGATGAGCAAGGAGTACGTATTGTTAAGCAATTTCCATACAGAAGAGTACAGAAATATCGATTATGAAAATATCTTAGTCTTACTCCTCTGAATATAATAATTCGGAAGAAACGAGGTAACAGGAAGCAATTTTTTCCTGGGAGTGAATGGTTTTCTTTTTTTTGTTTTTGGGGTTGGGGGGGGGGGGGTGTGGAGGGAGAATAAAGCACCTTGTTGCCTGTAAAAGCCTTGGAATCGGTGATGAAACTCTGCCACTATCGTCGCCAAGGAAGACACGGGCTTCGAATCGAAGGTTGGCAAACTGGCAAATTTTTGGGTTGTTTTGGGGAAGCCGAATAAAAACCATAGCATTATTACTCATGTCCAGACAATTAAAAATTAAGAATATTTTCTCCTATTTTATAAAAATATTCAAGTATAGCTTATTATGAATATAAATTTAAAAAAAAATTAACCATTTAATCTATATAATTTATTTAAAATTTAAATTTAAGCTTTATAATTTATTCTTTTTCAATTACTCTTTATACTTTCCAAACATTAAAATATGTTCCTACTCCTAATATGTGGCATAACGTTATTAGTTTTTTGCTTAATAAGATGACGTGCTATACATGTGTGCCGAGGAGATCTGCTGGGCAGCTAAGGTGGACAAAAATCGTCACATATGCAGCCAACTTATACCACGTGAAATGCAAATCTAGGATTTGCAAGAAGACTGTGGAGGCTTGTGAGAATTGGGGTGGGTGTATTCTTCCGTACCCACATAGATCAATGAAGGTTTACCAACTCAGCGCTCTGCGTTAGATAATGTTAATCGGATAACTATTTTCTAAAGTTAAAAACAGGCCTGACACATTCAAAATTAAGTGGCATTTACATTTTAACACCAATAAGTTTTAAGTAATATTAGAATAACACAATACCATTTGTCCTTTTAAATTATAGCATAATCCCAATAGTTTAGTTCATTTGCCCAAATCTACACCTCTTCCCATTTACGATATCTTGAGCTCCTCCTTCAAGTAATTAATCACAAAAAACCCAAATCCCATTGGCATTTCTCAAAATCTCCTCTGTAAAACAAGCTACTTGTCCCATTGACATAGCAAAGAAGTTGGGGTTGCTGATGTTTGGAGTTGGAAGAACATTTATCTGAGGAATCAAGGACAAAAAATGCATTTTTAAATGAATTAGGGTATGATAAATCAATTAATAAATAATATAAGTTAACTACTGAACTGAAAATTAAAACAGTTTTACAAAATGTCACTAAATAATTTATTTATTATTCTTGTAAGTCAACTTATCATCCATTAATCAGTGACAATCAACCATAACTAATGGTAATCAATTTTTCACATGCTTTGACAAATGAGAATGATCAATCGACTATCTATATCATAAAAGTCAATTGTTCAAATTTTATTTTTGCCATTTTCATAATGACAACAACTATTCCTCTCTCATAATTTATACAAATGGCTATTCTACACTAAACCAAAGACAATCAAAACACTAATTAGGGGGAAAATGAAGATTTGGACTAACCAACAAGAATTCATTCAGCACAATCCATGAGAACTTGACAATGAAGCTCTAAATATGTTGTAGACAAGGATTCGAAGATTAAGCAAAAATAGGGAGAGCTGTAATGTAATGTGGATACTAGCTTAGATTTAGGCACATAATAAAAGTGACACTCTTATTTGGTTGAGTAAGATTGAATGGAGTTGATTGAGAAAAGGAACTCAAAGATTGGGATTACTTTAAGGGGGTTAGGGATTTTGGAAAAATAATCAAATTATTTAGGTAAACTAAAAAATTTCAAGACCCATGAGATTAAAAATATTTGGGCCAAGTTTGTTAGGCATATATGTAAATTTCATCCTTCAATTTCAATTTGTCTAAGTCTTTTTTTTTCAATTTTGCAAAGTTGTAATCTAATTGGCATTGTTTGTCAAATGGCATTGAGTTGGCAGACTTGTATTGGTCAACGTGAACTTGCATCCGTTAATAGAGCCAAGTTTATTTTGAGGCTAGGCATATATCTCCCCTTAAATTTTGAAGGCTTATATCTATATTATAATACCATAATGTAACCTCAATTAGTCTTTACTTAGGCTTGATCCAATGAATTTTCAAAAGAAAAGAGTAAAACCGTGGTATTATCATGCATTGTGTCAAGGTTTAAACACTCACATTTCATCCCGTGGGTCTCATGAATTCATCAATCATATTCTCTACTCAAACTCCATTTATATAACTCATACATTGCATAAAACAACCCATGAACAACGGACATAAAGCCAAAAACAAAAAAATACAATTTCTCAAAACAGGCTCAAAAGTCAGATTTTTTGCTTTAACTTTGAAAAATTATAATTAATTCTAAAAAAATGAGAATTAAGTAAACTATAGCTTTCTGGAAAAGTTTTGGATGTTAAATTTACACTAAAAATAATTCTAACACATGAACATAGCTTTTGGACCATGTTTGACATCGAAAAAGGCACAAAGGTTCGACTATCCCTGGTGCTGATACAATTTATTGTCATGAACTTCAAAAATTTATAAATAATTCCAAAAAAATATAATCTAGGCAAACTATATCAATTTGAAAAGTTACAGGTGTTAACTAGAAGGAAATTCCATATCATTTCAATAGCTTTTAGACCTCGAAAGCCGATGGAACAGTAATGAAGATCAGATGGCTTCCCTGATGTTGATACAAAACTTTAGAAAACTATTTCTCCCTCTACAAACCTCCGATTGAGCTGCTTCTAGTTGGTATAGATCATTATGAATGTCTCGTTTATGGCCATAAAATTTCATAGCAATCGGACACCTTTTGGTCCATGAATGACACAATTTCATTTCGGACCAGTGGTAATAGTGCCATAATCAAAACTAGAAAATTCTTCAACTTCACAAATTTATCAAATATTTCCTATACTTCCAAATAATACCCACTTTACCTTAAATAAAGCTATTTCCAAAAGGGTCTTTCTTTGCATAAATCTTCTCCTCAAATCCTTACACTTCTCTTTCTGAATTAAACCTAAAACAGAACCATATGAGTATCTAAAACTATGGAAAGAGAGAGTAAAGAGAGAGGAATTGATTTTCTAAAAGAAGAAACTATGAATTCTTACAATCTTCTCACCTTTTTCCTTTATGTTCTCCCTTCTTCTTGGCTTCTCTTGGTCTCTCTCTCTCTCTCTCCAGCCCTTTTCTCTACTTTTGAACGAAGCAATAGTCGATTAAAGGGAGAGAGAAAAGTCTAAACCTTTTAAGAAGTAAAATTCTCTTTTTTCACGTTTTTTCATACTAACCCTCACTATAGCGAAAAATAATTTCGCTACAGCGAGCACGTATCAGTCTCAGGCCCTATTCTTACTACGATGTGCGTTATTGCGAGGAACTCTCTGGTTTTTGTATGGGACGCCTAAACTTGCTATATCTAAGAGCATTCTCGTTATAGCGAATTGGTACATTCGTTATAGCTAGCTAGATTCTCGTTATAGCGAATTGGTACATTTGTTATAGCTAGCTGGATTCTCGCTATAGCGAACAGGTACATTCACTATAGTCAAGCTATAGTTAGCAGATTTAAAAAAAATTTAGAAATTCTAGTTGTTACATATATAATATTAAATTTGGATATTAATTAAACTTGCACATATATTTTTTTAATTATTTAACATTTTAATATGAACTCGCTAAATTCATGCATGTGTTTTTTCCCCTATTCCTTCATTTCATTTCATACCTTTACTATTTTTTCCTTACCTTTCTTCATCTTTTCCCACTACTCCCTAAGTTTTTCTTTTTCCTTAATTGTTCTATATTTAGTATATGCATACTTTTAATACATTTTTGTAAATAATAGTTATATAACAATTGAGTAAATTATAACCAAGTTCAAATGTCAATATATTGTTTTTAATTAGACTTAGAACAATTATTTTAAAAAATATTATAAAAACTTTTAGAATCTTATTGGATAAAAAAGTATTTATAGTATTTTATAAATATAGTGTTTTTTTTTTGGAAATTGATAATCATAAATTTTTATGTTTTGTCAAATAAAATTTTTCCTTTTCAAAATGCTCTTCTAACTTATTCATTAAACTATTATGATATTGAGTATTTGTGCATTTTTTTAATATATCTTTATTATATATTATATCAATACTAAATAAATACAAAAATATAGCCTTATAAATATAAATAGTAAAATTATTGATATTAATATAAAAGATAATTCTTAGTATATTTATGATTTTTAAAGTTGATTTCAGATTTAAGAGAAAGAAAACTAGTATATTATTAGTGAATTAATTTTATTTAACTTAATTCAAATATTCAAAAAGAACCATTTTATTTAAACGATGAAGGGCAAGGGACTTCATTTTATCATTTGCGAATCTCAGCTTTGTATCTCACGTGATGCAAGCCTGTTGCATTTGCGGCAATTTTGGTCCAGCTCGGCTTTCCAAGTTCCCCTTAGGACATGTGTATAGTCTGTTATCTTAGTCGGCAAAATACTAATGGCATTATGCCATGTCGTAGAGACACAGACCATATTTTAAATATTTGAAAAGTGTAAAGAGTGATTTGAAAAGAAAAAAATTATAAAATATTACATTAAAATTTTAGATAAATTAAAAATACCAACTAATTAATTTTTCTTACAACCTTAATATAAGCATTTTTATTATTAAATAATTATACAAGTATAATTTAATTATAATATAATACTTCACCTTCTATATATCATGTGAAAAATGAGATTTTGATAATTTTACAGAAAATAGAAGAATGTATAATTTTAGATGTGAACATTATTTAATTTTCTCAAGTAATTATATATTGGATTTTATTTCACAATTCTATTACTTTATTTTGTTAAACAATTAGGTTGTTCGTATATGGCCAAAGCCTTACTGGGTTCATAAAAATAGAATTATAAAGAAAATGATAAAATAAAAAATATTATATAATTATGTTTATTATAATATAAAAAATAAATAAAAATACTCTTACTTGTATCTATTTGGTTGTATAAATACGATATTACAATGAAAAGATATATTTAGGAAATGACAAAATTGGTCTTGTGAAAAAAAAAAGGCCTATTTAATTCTGTTTTTATTTTATTGTTTTCAAAACAGATATTTTTTAAAATGAATTTTGAGAACAAAAAAATTAAAATATCTATTTGAATCATTATTATAAAAAATAATTATTTTTTATTTTATTTTTTTGATTTTATAAAATAAAAGTTACAAAACACTTAAAATATGTTTTAATTTTTTTTTATTTTTAAAAACAAAATTATATTTTTTTATTTTACAAAATATTTCATTAAAAATATATTATCAAACAAATTTTTTTATTTTTAAAAATAAAAAATTTATTTTAAAAATAGTTTACCAAACAAACCTTTAATTTTTTTTGTTTTAATTTTAGTGAAGCAAACTTTAGAACTTTTGGAGCAATTTTTATATATATCGAGAATGTCATATTTTATATATATATATATATATATATTTATTTATTTATTTAAAATTTATTTTTTATGTCAACTTTATTTTTATTGCACGCAGAATCATCTGCACAAATTAAATTTTGATTATTGATCGCCCAAATGCATGTAAGAAAATTTTGAGAATCTCTGGAGGTTGGACGTCGGCAGCGGAGCAATGCACAGGTCCGGCATTGCACAGGTGTTTGCTGCGATCCCCGTCAATGGAGCGATGCTTCCAGAGAGGACACGGGTTCGATAATCAAAGAATGACCAACAAGGGCAAAATGGTCTTTCCACGCTCTTAGCCCCAACGCAGTGCAAGCTTCCCGCGCGCTACAGTGAATGAAGAGCAATGCCATTGTCGGTTCCAGAAGCAAATAGTGTCAGCCAACCAAACATCACTTGTCTAAACATTACCTTTCAGCTCGCATTTTCGCTGGACAACCAAACAGGCCCTGAGAGTTTGTTAGAATTGTTTTAAAACTATTTTTTACATAGAGTTTTATTTTGAGAAAATATTTTAAGGAAAAACATTATTTTTTCTTATGTTACTAAATGTGAAATTTCATTTCAAACAAAGCAAACTTTATGTAGAGTTTAGAATGCAGAAATTACAGTAGCATTATAAGAAATATATGCTCACAAGTCACATATAACAATAAACCCACATAAAACATTAAAGATAATTAAATTGAGACATCACAAAACATAGAAACATGGTGGTCCAACCAAAAGGACACATTATCATTGCAACAGTACATACTATCATGACTTATTTAGTTAAAAAATATAAAACAGATTAGAATGTAAAAAATAAATAAGTAGAAGAAAATGAGATAAAAAATAATTTTGTAATTTTATTTTTAAGAAATGATCTAATTATTAAAATAATAATTTAACAGATAGAATACTAACTATAAGAACATAATACTATATAAATTATATAAAAAGAACATCCCTATATCGTGGCAAACCGAGACAGTTAGTCCAAAGTAGTCATCTCTAAAAATGCTTCTCTCCTTAAATTGTTTGCAATAACTATCATCAAATCATCCTTAGATTCTTTTGGACAATAAGAACCATTCAAATTTGTTTTGTGGAAATCATGTAGTGGACCAGCTCAAAAAGATGTAACTTAATTTACAGTCCTAAGAAAGTTACTACTAAATTTGCATGGAGTATTTTTCCACAATTGATTTTTCTTTTTTACAAATGAGGTGTAGAGTTGGGACTGAGAAAGGGAGGCGGGATAAATCTAAATCCATTAAGTTTTCTGTGTATGGGGTGGTAATCCGGTTAGTTTTTAGTTTTGACAAACTACCGATTCTTTTATGGTGAAACACAGAGTTTTTGATTGGTTTATTTTGAGAGGGTTCCTGACAAAACCTCTCTTCCTCATTCTTTTGGTGCCATCACATAGATTGCTTAATTGTCAAAAATCCACGTCTGAGTATTCAGTTCTGTGACCATTGATATCTGGACTTGGTAGTTGCTTCCAGTTTTCTTCTGCAAATTTATTATGACTGAAGGTATGTGTATGATGTTTAAAACTTCCGCTCCTTTAAGATATAATCTATAGACATTTGACGTACTCACATGAATTGAGATGTCATGGTGATGTAGTCTTTAGAATTTCATGAATTAGAGTTTTCTGTTTTGAGCCATGTCTGCAAACTCACTTGACTTTTCTACTTCTGTATGGCCAAACTCACTTGAGGGAAATTTTATGTTTATCAAATTATCTATTCTGTCTTTGTTTTGTATAACATTAGAGTTGATTTTTCACAAATTTTTGCTATAAAACCAGCACCTGCTTGTCTTCTAATGAATGAATGAGCTTTCAATGTTAAACGGTGCTTCTATAATGGCCTCATATTCAAAGATGGCTGATTCTACGTGTTCTTATTACAAAGAATTTCTACTAGTCTTCGCAGTTTACTTTGGTGTTCTGTATCTTCTACTGTATTTCCAAAAAATAGGAAATTTTGGACTATATTTTCGTCGCCATAGATTGTCAAGCAAATATTTTATATGTATCTGTACAAGGTCACTGCACTTGAACCAAAGAAGAGCTATTCTAATTACTGGTTTCATAATGTTGCAGATTGGAGAGGGTGGGGCTGTATGGTTGAGGCCAACATTTTCAAATGAGTACAAGCTGCAGGGATAAAGAAGAATATTAACAGGCTCTTTACACTTCACTAATAAATATGTTTATTCTATTTCCTAAGTTCTAATGCAATTAATATTTCTGAAGTCTGAATACTTGTTTTTTGTGATTCAGAAATATGGAAAAAGATTATCCTAATCTCAGAGCTGCTATCCAAATTAGGGTTATTAGGCTCAGATGAGAATGATACAGAGAACCTGTTAATACAAGGGCCATTCATGAAGGCAGTATAAATATTTATGTATGAGAAATAACATATTACAACAAAATAAACACATGAAGGCATGACCTCTGAAGAATTTTATGCATTTCAGAAGAAATTTCCTATTCTACTGTCCTTTACTTTTACTCCGCCAAAATTCATTTTCCCATATTTCTACTTGTCTTGTAGATTTAGCTTTTCTCTCTCGAAAATCTCGAAGGGTCGAAGGGTCATCCGGAGGAATTGAGCATGGAGTTGAATCAGAGGGAAATTTCACTAATGACTCCTCCATGAACTTCCTCCATGTACCTTCTGCAGCACACGCCATTGTTTCTGGACAAAGCTCCACGGCTGTTGGAGGTATAGTTGGTTTGAACCTTAAGAGCTTTGCATATTCATTCAGTAGATGAAACATGTAGTCATATACATAGTCCATTTTTAAATCCTCTTGTATGAACTTGCTAGCAGCCTCCCCTATTGCTTGTGCCTGCCAAAAGAAAGACAATTTGTCATATGGGTTAAAGTCATACCAATAACCTCTAGGGATTATCTTAGATGGTAAGGAGGATCAGGGACGGACCCATGTATTGGAAAATAGGCACAGCCATCCCTCCAAAAATTCCAAAAATTTGGATCTTGTGTGATGAAATAACAACTCAAATGATTTAGGGACTAACAATTTTTTACTCTTATGTACAAGATTCAACTTTTCACCCCGAAGAATAGTTTAATACAATCCATCTCATATTATTTTTTTTGACACAGTCTTTGAAGAGGATAGTATCTTTTTCTATTAACTTGGATTCGATTCATTTAAAATAAATTTCTAAATGCATTAAGCTAATGTAGGAGAGTGCACTTTTAAAATCGCTTAAACAAGGAATTTAGTTTTAAATAAAGCCTGAAGATACTTATGATCATAATATTATTAAAAAAAAGGTTTTGCTAATAAAGGAAAACCTTTGATAAGGTTCAAGTACTCAATTCATAAGCTAATGATCTTTCTCTATTTATTTATTCAGCCCTTAGAAAGGATTAGAGGGAGAGAGAGATTGACCTTATCAGCGTGATTGTTGCCCCATTCCACAGCAAACTTGAGAGACGTGCACTTGGAATTATCCCTTATGGGCCAGTAGTGCTGTAATGGCACCATGCCTCTAACGAAAAAATCATAGAACTTAGGCTTTACATACAAAGTCATGGCATCACATGCCAAGATGTATTTCTCACTCACAGACCATGCCCATCCTTCTATGTAAATCTTATACCTGTTATTAAAAAAAAAAAGATACATATCATGTATCCCTTCAAGATACAAATCTGCATAAACTGAAATGGAATAAGCTTGACCCTTCCCTACCTATGGGTGCATTGGTCCTCTAAGTTGGATCCCTTGTACCCTTGTTTGGATTCTTGTATCCAATCCTGAAATCCAAACACATATGATCTCAATAAACACATAACATGTTAATATTATTTTAAACAATATTATACTACATTAACTTTTTAAAAACGTTCTTTTATATGTCATTATTATTAAATTGAAGAACTAGCTGAATACCTGTATGTACAGGCGAGTACTCCAATCATGTTCTGTTGAAACATTACATTTCATGAGGTCTGCTCTGGTTGGAGCCACATGGGGATTTCCCCTCCAATAGGCATAAGGTACTTTGTCTTTCCACTTGGTCCTCTTGTTCCCTTCTTTTATATCTCTCAAAACATCTTTCCATGGCTTTACATTGGTCTCAGCCCTATCATAAGTTTAAAAAAAAGAAAAAATCTAGATTACAGCGTCTTATGACAGATAGAGTGTAGTGAAGAGGAATAAAAATTTTTATTTTAGTTAACTCTTGATGGGGAAACAGTTTAAAAAAAATGATTTGATCCAAATATATTCTTCCATCTTATTTGGCAAAAAAGGAAAAATAAAAAAGGAAAGATATTGTGTTAAACTCATAATTACTATATTACTTTTACTAATAAACAAAACTGAACAAATTATACAAATATTTAAACTTTTTATTGTTTGAACTAATTACAATTCTTTGGTATAATTTTTTTTTTTCACTAAGAAAATAATTCCACGTGTAGTTTTTTTGGGGTAAAGTTTTAGATATTAAACACAAATAAAACAAGATTTTTTTTTTCCAAAAACATGTGTATGATTAAATTATCTTAAGAAAAAGCATATTTCATGTCCTTAAATTAAAGTTTAATTATAGCTTTGTATATTCATTTTAAAATGTTATAAAGTATTTCCTTGGTTTTTGAAAAAAAAATTAACTCTAAATCTTCTTTAACAGAAAAAAAATATTTTTATTACATTTTGAAATTGATGTACGTATTAAATAAATGATTAGATTTAGTGTAATTTTTTATATTTTTGTTGTAAGGTTTTTCAATTAAAATATAAGAAGTATATAATTTTTTAATAATAGCACAACAAGTATATAATTTAATTAGGAATCATACAATTATCTATAAAAATTATATACTTGTTATATTTTAATTAAAAAACTTAATAGTAAAAATATAAAAATTACATATAATTTTGTTTAAATAAAATAGATAATAAATTATACATATTTCTCTTAAATTTTATTATAATTATAAAAAATTTCTTTTAAAAAAAGTTAATTTACACTTTAGTTTAATTTTAATTTTTTTAATTAAAATATCCTCTATTTAAATTTTTTTGTAAAAAAAAATTAAAATAAGAATAAAGTATAAAATAATTTTTTTATTTTAAAAGCAATTTTTGTATATTTTAAAAATAAAGAAATCTCCATAATTTTAATAAAATTAAAAAAATTATAATTTACTCTAAAATAAAATATATTTTTTCTCATTTTTCATATATATTAAAGTAGTTATTCTATACTTACCATCCCCAAAAGGACCAATCAGGAAATACGATGTCTAAGCTCCGGTCGTCCGAACAATATCGAAACAACGGTGGTGGACTTGCGTTTGGTCCACGAGAATTTTTGGATGGTATGACAGGCCGATCATTACAATCAAACATGAGTTCCAAATCAGGCAATTTGGCAGGGTACCATCTGAGAAGCTGCAAGATGCCCCACAGGGTAAACTTATCTCTGGTCTGTATTGACTGCCTATACTTCTCTACGTACACCCTGCCGTCCAGGATCACAACCCTAAAGTGTGCCGTTCTTCTTGCACCCTCCACCATGTCCCTTGTGATTCCAGTGTCTCTCCACGGCCGTAGATCTTCGTGGATAAATCTGAAGTAGGAGGGACACGTGTGGTTTGATGGACGGCTAGGATTGTGTGAGGTAGGATAGTCTCTTGGGCATGTTTGCGTCTCGTTTGGTTTGGCGCACCTAAGAGGGAATTCTTGCTTGATTGGTGGAAGTTCCTCTTTTGGCAAGGAAACACCTGCAAATATTGACTAGAAACACAAACCCTAAATTAAACCTTTTTTGTGTATAATATTTGGACAAAATTTAAGATATCTGTTGTCATCAAATTATTTAATAAAAATATGATAAGTAGATATTTTTTATGGTTTAGTATCACATCATTTAATTTTTTTTTAAAAAACTACATATTTAGCAAGAATATTAATAACTTATTTTAAGACAATCAGGCGTCAATGGTACGTTTGTTTGAGATTACAAAGAAGGTAAAAGTCTAACAAAGAATATTAATTTCAAGGACCTATTTGCTATTGCGTCACTGCTCAATTGATTCCTAGGGACCAAGGAATCTTCTAGAAGAGAATTGACAATTAAGTAGGACTATCGATCCAAAGAAGGGTTTACATCCTTGCCATGAGAATGCAAAAAAAATTAATCCTAATTCCTTCAATTAGTTGAGTCAAATTGCATTCACAGATATTTTATATTTACTGTAAAACACTATAATAAACATTTTCAAGTTAAAAGCTCAGGTTATGGTGCCTATGGATTAGTAATGTATTTTGACATGGCACAAAATCTCAAAAGAAAAAACTTAGGTATAATTTTTATATATTTGTTAGTGGACTTTTTCAAATTAACATGATAAAATATAATTTTTATAATTTAATTCACATAATTCAATTTTAAAAAAAATTACCTTTGTTATATTTTTATCATACAACCAACTAAATAATAATAATAAATTGTACTTAAATTTAATCCAATTTACTAACCCTACATCCCCGCATGAATGTTGGAGAGTTGATACCATAAATTAAATTGAAAATGGTAATCTCTCTAACTTTACTCGGATTTAAATTCTCTGCGACGTTTCTTAAGGAAAATGAAAACCTTAACTTGAAAATACCTCAACCCACAATATATGAAGCTCAACTCGTAGTTTTGGAGACTACTTAATTTGTTATTTAATGGTAAGAATGCGGAATAGAGAAGATTAATAACCATGTGGGATGATTTAACCGAAAAAAAAAAAAAAAAGTATGATAGTGCAAGAGGCCATCCCACGCTGAAAAAGTAGACATCATGAAATCTGAGAATTGAGCGTCAACAATTTTTTAAAAAATTTGATTTTCTAGTGCTACATCATGTCTTCTTTTTTTAATCTTTTTTTATTACATTGCAATTTGACGTCTCTTCTACGTACTCCTTTCTCTTCTCTTTTTCTGTTCCTTTTTCCTCAATAATAAATTAACATAGGTCATGTGAATTTGAAACGTATCTAATCTCCTTGTTTAACTAAAAAACTTCCTATTGAACAATATGTTCGCCATGGATTCAGTTTATGAACATGATAAAGAGTTTTTCCGTGGATGAGAAACGTGATGGACATTCTTTTTCTGTTTTTTTGGGTCATAATATGAAAGATTTTTTTTTTGCAAAAATATGATTAAAAAAGGGTAAATTACATTAATTTCTTTTGAGATTTTTCTAAGTTACATATAATATCTTTATTATTTTAAAAATATCATTTGACATTTAATATATATTAAAAAAAATGTCCTCTTAAATTTATTTTTATTAAGAAAATTAAACCTTGAAACTATTATTTTATTTTTAAGATGACAATAAATACAGTTAAATTGATGTTAAATTCTAATATAAAATTATATTTTTATTCTTAATATAACAGTTAAATAATTTTATTTTTAAAAAATATATATTGTGTAAAAAATTATTGATAGAAAACAAATTAGATAAAAGATTTTTACAATATATACCAAATATTAAGAGAATTAAATGATATTTTTCAAATAAAAAATGTCAAGTATAATTTAACTAAATCTTAAAAGAAATTATATGATTTATGAAAATTATCCCAAAAGGCAAAGAATGCAGCAAATAGGCACAACGCCCTATTCCTCCATCCCCCATTCTTATTTTTCTACCATTAACGGGAAAATAAAAGGTATGATTGGAAAAGACTTAAATATATATATATATTTTTAAATATTTATCATCAAATTTTTTAATCAAAGCAAAATATAGAGATTTTCTTTTCCACTCAACATTTTAAGATTAATTTTAAAAAAATTCATTCATATGTATGCGTGTGTGTTTATTAAAAGAAAAAAAAAATTAAATACTAGACAAAATTTTTACTTAACTTCTTATATTTAACCAGATAAAATAAAATACTATTGATGTGAAGCTGCGCCATTAAAATCGTAAAAAATAATATTAATATTAATAATAATTTAACACAATTTTCTGGCAATTGACAGGCGCTGTGTGTGTGTGTGTGTGTGTGTGTTTATATGGTTTTGTAAAACTTACCACATCAATCCAGCCAGCAAAAGAACCGAGAGTGGCTACGAAGCAGAGAAAGATGACTATGGTGGCCGTAGCTGCCGACTTCGCCGGCGTCTTCTTCGACCACCACCGATACAGCCACCGCTGCCTCTGAAGATTGGAGGAAGAAGAACGACCCCAGAAGAGTTTGAGGTATATCTCATTCTCCCTCATCATGCTTCCCTTGCCTTCTCTTTAACTCCTCCGTCTTCTCCTCTTATATATGTATACTTCTGACTTCTCTGAGTACTAATTCCTGCAGCAAGAGGGTCCGTAAACTCTGGAGTCATATGCAGAGTTTGATTATTCTCGATCACACATATAGCCTTGAAACGTATTTGGCTGACTGAGTTAATCTGTGCATGTGGGGAGAGAAAAAGAGAGGAGTAGATGAGAAGGGTCCCCTCACATCCTTCCACGTTCTATGATGACTTCTTGTTCATATACAGAGTCTTCTTTTTCTTTTCTTTGGTAGAATTTTCAAAACGAACAACTCAATATTACATACCTTCATAAAATACGATGGGATGCCCTCCCGGTAAAAAATTTAGAATTAATCAATTTTTTTTTAAAATTTTGTTAAAATTACATATATATATATATATATATATGTATATTACATATATATATATATATATGTATATATATTATTTTTAAAATATATACTTTAGTCTAATTTTAAATTTTTTTACTAAAATTTTTTTATTATATATACAAATATGTATTATATGCACACAAAAAATAGAAAGCATATTTTATTTTTAAATATGCACAAATAAAAATAAAACAATAATAGATTTTGTTTTATTAAATTTAACCCAAAAAATTGAGATTAATAAAAGGTGTTTTAGTAAAAAAAATTAAATTAAATTAAAGTGTAAAGCGATTTCTTATTTTAAGAGGAATTTGTGTATATTTTAAATATAAATGAGTCTTGTGTAATTTTAATCAAATTTTTAAAAAATTATATAATTTACTCAAAAGTTTATTAACCGTTGATATTGAGAAGTCAAGTGTTGGATTTCAAATTTTTGTCTGAAAATTTGTTTATAATAGTAATATTTTTTATTATAAAATTTGAAATAAGTTTGTTTATAATCGAGCACTTGTTTAATCTGGGTCAATTTTTTTTTTCTAAAAAAATAGTTTGTCTATATTTTTAATTTACTCTATTATTTGAAAACAATGATGAGTATGGGCCTGGCTGTATTTCTATTACTTTTTAAAAAATTTAAACTTTAAACTTGATAAATTTTTAAATAATATGATATATATAAAAAAATTCAGCTGCTGATTATTAATTTCTATTATAAAAAATTGGGAGTTTCATTTTGTAAATAATACTTTAAGAATAAAATTTTAAATATATTAATTTAATATAAAAAAGTATTCTGAAAATGATCTGAAAATAAAATATAATTAAGAGTAAAGCTTGAGGGCAACTTTAAATTATAAAATAAAAAATAATTATTAACAAAACTCTATTTTACTATGAGAAAACAGCGTAGAAATTTATTCAACTTAAATTATACTTATAAAAAGATTTAAAAAAAGAAAGAAAATTGAGAAACTATATAATGGTGTTTCCTTGTATGTGAAGGTCGATGCATGTTACAATAAGCCCGTAGTTTGCTCCTTAATCCGGTGCTGGTTTCCCTCCCTAACGTCTTAGAAACGATCCATGTTAGATTACCAGCATACCCCTAGTCTTCTCCCAATTTGATTTAGCCCCCACAGGAAATTAATAAAGAGGGTGATGGGGACAGTTTTGTAATTTCATCATCAATGTGCTATCCATGATTGTTACGTGGACACCAGGCAAGTGACCAAAGAAAAAGCCATGGCTATGGCGGCTAATAATGTCATTATCACATTGCGCCACTGGATAGACCTAACTAGGCACTACATAAAGTGGCAGGATATTTCATGGAGTTTCTTGTGGAGTTGTATATAAAATATTTATTTAAATTATTATATTTTTATTAACAAATTTGAGTTCAAATATTCACAAGTTACACCTAAATTTCATCTTTCCAAAATTATATCAAGTTGAGGGTTTGTTACTATTTATGAAAAAAAGTTCCTTATTATTTTCTGATATTTCATTCATTATATATTATTTAAAAATAACATTTTGATATAATGAGACAATTCAATTTCTTAAAAGATGTAACCTTTTTTTCTTTCTTGGGTATTGTTTATAAGTTCAGTTCAAAAGAAAAAGTTATCCATGCCCAGTTGTCAATATTGGAACCAGAGATTAAATATTATAATATTTTTAATTTTGCGTTTTCTTATTTTTTATTTATAATTTTGTGAATGATATCTCAACTTTCACAAAATAATAGAGATGAGGAAGAGAGATGTAGTTATTTGTTTGTATAAGTGAGTAAAGATATTTTGATTAAAAAAATTAATAAAATTTTTTTTTGTGAAAATTATTTATATAATACGTGTGAATATATTGAGTGCAGATTAAATTGTTACGTAATTTTAAAAAATGTTCAAAATTTTAAATAATAAAAGGTATGATATTAAAACTTAATATTATATACATAACATTTTATAAAAATTGCACCCCCCCCTCATTTATATGTAGCTCTACCATGAATTGTCTATATTAATGTTAACTTCATTGAGAATATTCTTAGAAATATACTTTTTATTGATTGATATTTAAAATTGTAATCATAATATAAAGAATGTTTACACGTATTTTCAACCAAAAAAAAAAGGTATTGAACGCTAAGTACAAAAAATTAATGTACTTTAGTTTAATCTATATTATGTGTACGACCAAAAATGTTACATTATCTGTCATATTCTTCAGATTTCATACTCAAAGAATAGCATCAATCTTTCTTGCAAGATTATTATCCAATCCGCATTGTACACAAGGCTAACATTTGAGGAGTTTATATATTTATTTTGGGAAATGCTCATGGAGGCCAAAGGATAAATATATTAACTCCTCAAATAATACATATTTTATTTAAACATCACATTTACAATTCTGTGACGTGGGACTTGAAACCTCACTTTCAGATAATATCAAAAGATTAATATAACTAAAATTTGAATTTGCAATAATATATCGGACTATTAATCACCTACTCACCCTAGTCCATTAAACTAACACTTTAGGTTGTGCTTGGTGGATCTCTCTAATTATCTTTGGTTGCTGCTTATTAATTAGTCAATTACTTAATAAATGGATTTCATTCAAGGCAAGCAAGCATATGGGATGGGTTTGATCATTATTAGGCTAATTTCCACCGATCCTGCCAAACTAACTCCTATATCCTTTTTTATTTTAAGCTTTTCTAGACAGAAACTTCAGTGTCCAAATCCATTTCTTGTAACCATGGTTTTTTATTTAATAATTTTTTTGGGTATCTTTATATTTTTTTTATTGTGCAACTAATTGGATTTGTAAATATAACAAGTGTTTCTCAACGTGCTCAAACTTCTAACATTGTAAACATCTCTCAATTAGTAGTCAGTAGAATTTTTTCCTATTTAAAAGATGATCTGGTTGAAAAAGAAAAGAATATAAAGTGAGGTTTAGTAAGGCTCACTCATATAGATCCCATCTCTCATGTTCCTTTCTCTCTCTTGAAAAAAAAAAGATTCCAGCTATTAAGCTTAAACACATTTTAGAAAAAAAAAATTCTATCATATTTGTGAGTCTTTTTATATGAGAGTAAAAATAATATAATAGATGAATGAACTAATTACATGTGGGCTCTATTAAATCCCACCCATTATATCATTTTCTTTTTCAAACAAAGGACTCTTAAACAAGAGAAAATTTGATCCTTTATGGCTTAAACTATTTCTTTATGGCTACCTTGGTCCTTCAACTTGATAGAGACATAAAGAATTAAAAAACAAGTAGGTGCTATGGATGAACTAATTACAGTATGGTTGGTTCTATTGGAGTCCCATGCTTATGCATTACTTTTATTTGTAAATTGTTGATGAGAGCATCCACCAATTATAGAAATCAAGGGAGCAAGGAAAGGGAATTAAGAAAGAAAAGTAATATGTGAATGGATCTGATATGATTATATTTATTTTTAATTTTCAATCCTTTTACTTTTATTTCCTTCTCTTTATGTTTCTTAAATAGATCAATTCGTCAACTTTCTTATTATAACGGAATATTATAAAATTAGTTGAATTGGTAGGAATATAAATAAAGGATGACACGTTTAATTTTTTTCCAAAAAAATATAAAATTATCCGCCAAAAAAAGAGGAGGAACTACACCGTTCAAAATAGAACAATAATTTATTCAATTGTTAATGGTATTGACTATAGAACAAAAATATTAGATTTACTTAATAATTAATAATTTATTGACTGATCAAAAGATCAATCTGTTATAAAAAAAATAAAGCCCCAGAAACCAAAAAGTCTCTAATTTGAATTTTTTTTTAGTACATGATGGAACAAGATTTAAACTTTAAGCTCTGTAATTTTATTTTTGATGGTTACATTTTGAGTGTAAAATACGTTGAGAAGAGTCATCAAGTACTTCTTTGAATTGGTCAATGATTCAGCAGCACGAAATTGTGATTGTAGTTGTACCCTGTATTTGCGCCAAAAATTTGGTAAAGTCAATCACCCTGTATGGTGATGAACTGGTTGGCCATAAAATTAGGGCACGCGGGTCCTCTCTTCCCCTTTGAGCACTAGGGGAAGTAGTAGATCTAGATAATTTATAAATATTTGGATGGTTTAAATTTTAATTTTTTAATTTTAATTATTATTATTTATTTATCTTGAATTAAGCAAGTTGTAGAATGAAGATAATTTTTTTAACTTTTACATCAGATAGTAATTTTTTTTTATGAAAGTTGAAAAATTATTTTTATTCTAAAATAAAAAATATAAACAAAAAAATAAATGGTTTAAATTGAAGAAAAAAAAGATAAAAACACTGGAATTCAAACCATATATATCTATATAAATGTTCCATATTTGATGCTCCAATAACGGAGGATCGGCATTTAAAAATGGGTCGTCACACGTTAATATGAGAAAATTATAATTAAGGATCACAAATTAAAGATATTTACATTAAAATATTTTAAATTTTAAAAATAATTCTAAGAACTTAAAGATCAAAAATTTAAATTATATAACAAAATTATAATTTAAAATCTCAAATTAAAATTTTTAATCTTTAAATCTTTAACTATAATTTCTCCTTATAACATTGGCGTGAGCCGGAAGGCTATTATATTATATGGACCAGATTACTGTGTGCTAGAGACTATAGTTTGACTTTGAATTTTAGAGTTTGAGTATAATTCGGGGGCTCATTGGAGATCTGTGAGACACATCTAACTGGGGATAAAGTATTACATGGATATGCAACTACTTAAATTATACTGTTCATTGTAGAATTATGATCCCATCACTATTCTCAATTAGTTAATGACAGAATGAGTGCAGGAATAAATTATATATTTTTTGGAAATATAAAATGAGAACATTACTTGATTTTAAATTAGAGGGGTTAACTTTATTTTTTTTATTTTTAAATTAGGGGGACTGCAAATTGATTAGAAAAACAAATAAGTATGAAGTCAATTTAAAGATAAATTGAATACAGAGAAAAGTCAATTGAAAAAAACAATTAGAGCACAAAAAGATGAGTAAAAAATAGAAGCAAACTAAACTTCATTAGAGTGGAATATATATAATTAAAATTAATTACTAAAAGAGATAATTAAAGTATCATAATTAATCATAACTTCATAGACTACTCATTGCATCAAAAGTCTGAAAGAATTGAATAAATATCATTGTCCTTTTAATTCATTCTCTTGCTTCCTTTTATCCCTTAATTTTCTTCTTCTCTCTCTTCCACTGTCTTTACCACTTTTAATTTTTACCGCTATTTTTTGTATGGCTATAAAAGAATATTATCAACTTAATTCTAAAATACGAATAAAATAAAAATTATAAAAAGTCCTATAGTAGAATTACAACATTAATAATAAAAATTCATTAATCATAAGCAAAAAGTTTAAGAAAAGGAAAAAAAGTCTAGATATTGTTTTCATATTTTTTATATCAAGTTTTTTTAATAAAAACATAATAAGTGCATGATTTTTGTAAATAATTATATAATTTTCACATTTCACCATCACATGATTATGTTTTTTAAAGATTTCTTTTACACGTTATAATTTTATTAAAGAATTTGATAATAAATATATAAGTAATTATACTAAAGTTTAGTTTTTATAAAAAAATGAAATTACATTTAATATATCTTACGTCATTAACATATAAAGAGTTAATAGATATATAAATCTAAATATATTATTAAATAAAAGATAAATAAGAAAGAAAAAGGCAAATCTACCACAATTAGATTAATAAGAAATGGAAACAAGATAATGATAAGGAATGTTTTAGTCATGTCCAGAAACGTAATTATCTATTTAATTATATATTTTCATTAACATATCTTTTTTTATCCGGCAGAGATAGCGCCACCAGTTTGGCAGGATATAGCTTTTAACTTTCCTTCAATATGCAGCCTACAGATTCCAAAGCTCAGTGTGGTAGCACCAAAAAAGCCCACTGATCCCCCTCCAATCAATCCTTGGGAAATACTTTCAAAGAGCACTCACAAAAATTCACAAAGATGATTCACTCATTGCTTGATGGAAAAACCACTTCGTAAAGATGGGAACTGACACTCTTTAGTAAGCAATTGCTTTTCCAAATTATATTGCATGAAATTCTTTATTTACTTAATATTAATTATCATTTTAATTCAAAAACTTAAAAATGAATACCTATAAATAGTTCTATTATAATTTTAACACATCCCTCAAAGTTCTTTAAGCTTAAAGAGTAGACAAAACTCAAGCTCATTATACCTTTTGCAAGAACTTAATTTTAATTTTAAAAAAAAAATGAAAAACGATAAGAATCGAACTCTAAATCACTTGATTATAAGGATTTTAATACTACTATTTCAACTTAAAAGTTTAAACTATTATAATGTCTGACTCTCAACCCCTCACAATTACAACCCACAGATAATTAACTCTCTTATTTCAAGATGGGAAATGCCTCGCAGTGCAGAGGTTTCAAGAACCACTCACTAAAGGGCGGTTTCCCTTTAAGAATTTTGGAAGCTAATCGGTATTCTTCTGCCTGGTCCTGCAAAAGATTAATCACATAAGACAGATTAGCAGATTACAAATCATAATCAATCTTCTCACTATTAGGAATGATGGATAGTGTGCAAAAATTTTAAGAATTAATTAATACCTTAAGTTCTCGATAAGTAACTCCATTGCCCAGAGAATTCAAGCACTCAGGCCACAGTGACAAGAACACCTCCAACAGCCTCTTTCTGAGATAAGACATAACCATAATTAGGGTCTGACAGGTAAAATTTTAAGGGAGGTACTAGTAAGCTTACTTGCATAAAGATGACTCGGTCGATGGGTAGAGTGCCCCCTTGGCAGAGGTGCCTTGTTTTCTTCCAATGGTTCCAAGGATGACTTCGTGCAAGCCACATTTATTCCAACATATAGAATATCTGCAAATTTAAGCATTCAATTATTTTTTTGATGTTGGTGAACACCATCCGGTATCCGACCCTTCAGGCCGACTAATCCGGAGTCGGGGACGAGTTCTGGGTGGTTAGGCTCCATTCCCCTCCCAATTGGCCTTGCGGGGGATCGAACCGTAGGCCGCCCTACCAAGTTCAGCCCCAATCACCACTGAACCAAGGACCAATTGGTTTAAGCATTCAATTATACTACAACATAAAACCATAAAAATTAAATGAGCACTTAGAATTTGCCAAAATTTGATGCAAGTACCCGCACGTTAAAGTGTTAGCAGCACTCTCGCAATGTTGAAAGTCCTTCGGTGGTGCTGAGGCAGCCAGAAATAGTGGCTGCAAAACGAAAAACATAGAGTCACAGTTTTGCTCATTTTACCACTTCACTAAGATACTGAATATTCAACCAACCTGGTTGACTCGAAATGGACTTGTAAGCTCGTCTGACAAGGGTAGGATACGATAATACAAAGCTCTTTTCAAGTTATCCTCAGGATGAAAATTTTCAGAACAGTTAGGGGGCCATCCCACAGTAATTGAGGATAGATAAACAGGTTGAAGAAAGTAGGAAAGCAAAGCTCCTGAAATAAAAGAGACAATATCACTCCACTTAAATCATAGACGGGAAGTGGTTACTATCACAATGTTCCATGCAGAAACACCGGCATTCATCTAAAGATCCACTGACACATATAGATAACATTATCAGACTAGCACAAAGCTCGAGATCATGTTTGTCATATCTTACTATTTGTCATGTGCTGGCAACTGACCTAGCTCAATCCTCACCTTTGTGCTTACAATTAGCTTATAAACATCTAAGCATTACTCTAACAATATATTAGCTTTGTGGAAGATTAAACAAGCGTCAGGAAATCATATAACCAAAGGTGTTGGTACAAAAGATAAGCATGCATACAAATACCAGCATGAACCTAGTTTAACATGGTCTATTAAAATTGTATAATTATAACAGGAGTTCTTCAATCTCATATTACATGTAAGCATGTAACTTGCAGGAATTAAGTACTAATAGCCCCACTTTAAGTATGTCTAACCTTGAACACCAACAACATTCCAACGGGCTATCTTGTCAGAGCAACTAACTGACAGAGTTGTATCACCACGACCTGGCTTCCTCTGAACTTTCCCTGTTTGTTTTCGATCATTATCTGGAGATGAAGACAAAATATGTCTCCTCAGACTAAATAAAGAAATGAATGCCAAGCAACTTTTGAAAAATTTTCCATCAAATATGCTTTTAAAAAATATACTATAAGATGAACACAGTAGTATCAAAATTGATAAGAAAATTATCAAAGAGAAATCATATGAAGATTGAAAGATATGATAGTTGCACAAAAGCATTTGCTATCAAGAATGTTCTAAGTATTTAGAGCGGTTTCTCATCTATCCAAGGTGAGATCCACCAAACCTTCTGCTCTTGGCCTTCGCTATATTATAAATGGATTATTTTATACTTGTTATAAAAGAAAAAAAAGGAAAAAAAAAAAGACTGCTTTCTAAATTGGCAGAAATACATGCAAATTGTATAGGGATCTCCAATAAAATCAACACACTCCTCCAAGTTGACCTATCAATATAGAACAAAATGAAGAGTTAATGCAGCAATAGCACTGTAGAGATTTTTGGCCAAGGTATAGTGGCAATTGTTCTATGGTGGAGGCTTGAGTGTCAGGCAAAGTCACAGTAGAAACATGGTGCTTGAGCTAGGTGCAGTTAAATAGAAAGAGTGCACCCTGACTGACAACTATAACTTTTGGTTAAGTGGTAAACACTCAATTCAACCATTAGTATCAAAGCCAAAGTCACGTGTTTGATTCCTAGTGGGGCGATTGCTGAGGGGGAGATTCTTGGCTAAGGTCTGGTAGCAATTGTCCCATAATAAAGGCTAGGGTGTGGGGTCAAGTTATAGTTGAAACATGATGCTTGGACTAGGTGTGGTTAAGTAGAAAAGTTGTGCCCTACTTACTATAATTTTTGCCTAGTAGTAAGCACTTAATCTTAAAAAGGAAAAAAAAAATGTCTTGATTTTAAGTTGAATCACGGCAAACAACTAAATCACAAACAAGTAGTCAAGCATTTCATCCAGAATAAACATCATGATCCCAAAAGAAATATCTAGGAAAAAAGTACATAGAGAAGTGATTGAAATATTTGTGAAATTACATTTAAGAAAGCAATCTAGTTACACTGGAAATATAAAAGGTAAAAGCAATATGAGAAAATTATCTAAGCCTGCATCAAAAGCTTACCCAAATACGACGATGAATTACTTTCTCCTAGTGACACACTGTCTGAAGGTGAGAACAGATAACTGACTGAAGCATCCCCACCTACAAAAGGCACCAAATAAGACATTTAGCCTAAACCAAATCCACATAATAACAATGAAGGAAGGATTTTGATTATTAAAGCCTTCGAATTACATGGCAGCTGTGATATGTACATATGTAATTTCCAACCCCTTTTCAAGGTATATTTTGCAGTATCGGGACAATCTGGGGCCAACTCAAATGGTATGCTATCATCATTAGCTTTGAACCGTTTGCTTCCATTGCTGGGTATATGCTTATTACAAGTTTCAGTAAGAAGTTGAATCTGTGTATAGAAGAACCTGGTGTGAATAGAAAAGAATGAAATAATGTCTCTTCACATGGCATCGGATTAAATCGTAAAATTTCTAAAAATCACAGAAAAAAAAATCTAGGCTGACAAATATGGTACATATCTACAATACCAACATACAAAAACATTGGAGTTTCCAAACGAATTATTTAAATTAAATAGAGTACCAAACTGTATATATAAATTTTGCAGTAAAAAAAAAAAAAAAACCTTAGCAGAGCTCGTCGAGATATAATTTCAGCATGGGAATCATTGACAACATCACCGTAAGGGCGCAAGAGTGAGCGTCCAATACACTTCGTTCCTGTTCCCATAGAAACAACTTCCAAATCTGAAACCCAAAATGAATTAATGACTTCCCTTGTTCAAGATATATAAATTTTTTCAATATATTTCGTATTTAATAAAGAAAAGGAAATATAGTACAGAAATTCAATTTCCTAGTTTTTATATGCCGAGCAGACTGAAAGAACAGAAATTGAGAGAGAAAACGAGAGAGTAAAAGAACCATTGGAAGGAGAAGATAGAAGGAAAGCAGCCAAGACGGCGACTTCGCGCCCCTGGGGTTTCCCTTTCTTGGGAAGAGAGTTATACAAATCAAAAACCTTATCCAATACTCTCTGCCCCCAATCCATTTCCTCTGAAGATAAAACCGGCGAGGCCATGTTGATGATTGGGGAAGTATTAAGGGCTGATTTGATTCTGCAAAACAATTTTTTTGTTTTTAAGAACAAAAAAATAAAAAAATTTGTTTGATAATGTATTTTTAATAAAGTGTTCTGTAAAATAAAAAAATAAAATTTTGTTTTTAAAAACAAAAAACTCAGAATACTTTTTAAGTATTCTATAATTTTTGTTCTACAGAATCAGGTAAAAAACAAAAAATAATTACTTTTTAAAATAATGATTCAAACAAATTTTTTAATTTTTTTATTCTTAAAAACTTGTTCTTGAAAACATATATTTTAAAAACATTAAAACAAAAATAATTTTAAACAAGCCCTTAGTCTGTGCTGCCCGGACCAACGTCAGAACCCTGAACTTGACACCGTTTTCGGGTTGGACTTATCGAGCATGAAACGCTGGAACGGAACCATCCTTCTTTTTTTTTCCCCTCTCTCTCTCTCTCTCCCTCCCTCTCCCTTTTTTTCCTCTTATTTTTCATGCTACGTTGGTTTTGTGAAAACTAAATGGTCCCGATGTAAAAAAACTTAAATCTAAAAAATAGATTTGAATGAAAAAAAAAAGTAAGAAGGCTGTTTATTGTTTCGAAATTGATGATAATGAACAGTGTCCTACAAATTTTATAAATATAAAGATGGTAGTAATAATAATAATAATTTTTTAAGTTTTAATTATTTATTTCATTAAAAAAATTATTTCATTAATTTTTTAGATTACACAAAAAAAATAACAAATGATAAAAGTGCAAATTAAATGAATTTAGATGTTCTCAATTTTCTCTTTCTTAATTTCTTGTTTGCCTAGAAAGGGAAAGAAAATGACGAAAAAAAAAGATGGAGACTCATTAAGTAAATCACATACATTTTCTTTTTGCACTAAAAATTTGACATTGTCTATTTCAAAAAGAAATTGAGAGGATCTGATTTGGTGCAAATAGTTGTGGGCGTTTGGTACCAATAATAATGGCAATGGACATAGACAAGATTAAAAGACATCACAATCAGATCTTTTGTCCATGATGTCGTGGTGTTGAAGAAAGATAGACACAAAGATGCCATCTTATTGAAGAGAGGATAAACATAGGGTACTAAAAGAGGGAATGTGGGAGTGTATAGGGCCCACCACCATTAGTCTATCTTTTTTTAACGTGATAACATTTTATTTGTACGCTAATAGAAGAGGATCCGAATTTGCAAGAGTTAAGATTTATAAAGAAAAGAAAAATTGCGTTCAAACATAAACACAATTTGCTTTCAAATATTTTTTAAGCCTACTAGATAGAAAAGTTTAAGTTTATATTTTGACCTAAGAAATACTCATTTCAAACTTCTTAATCTAATCCAAGTTTATTTCAAACAGATATATTTAGATATAACTATAAGTCTAAACTAAGATTTTCAAGATTTAATATGTACCCTTATTATGTATTTGATGAATAATATTGTAAATGAACTCCCAAAAAAAGAAGTGAAAAAAATAGAAGAGAAAATAAAGGACAGGGGAAAAAGGAAGAAGTATCATCAACACAACTTATAATAGCATACCAAAAAGGAAGATAATGGCAACATCTAGATTTGCACATGCTATTTATCATAACTTAAAGTTTTAATGTTATAAGAGAAAATTTATTCCTCCACTTTTTTTTTAGTTTATAAGAGATCAAGAGAAGGGCAAATTGAGCTTTTATTCAAATATTTCAGTTTTAAAATTTTCACAAAAAAATTTAATGTTCTTCTATTGTTATGTAAAGCTATACTTCCTATAAGTGAACATGTTTTAAATATGTGAGTAAAGAAATTTTTTTTAGAAATTTAAGCTTGCAAAAAGTAAGAAAGTAAAAGTTAAGGGAAGAGAGAACATCACACAAGGAAAATTTATCTTGGTTTAAACCAACTTGATCTTACATCCCGTTTTCGAGCACAAAGGGATTTTTCATAATTACTGGGGAAATCACAAAAATTACAACTAGATAACCTTTTACAAAGAATTAGCCACTTGAATTTTACCTCCTAATCAATAAAGGAACCTTTAAGGATCATACTGTTGTGTTTTACAATATGAAATCGAGATAGCCTACCTCATTGGGATCACTCACTTGAGTTTTATTATCTAATCACAAGCCAACCCATGTATAGGATCAATCAATATGACTTTTACTATCTCACATAACTTACTGGGATTTGCATAGATTCCTAGTTACACAGATGAAGTAGCAAAGATAAATAAATTTAAAGCATAGACTTACACAAAGCACTTCAAGTAGCTCTTATCAAGCTAGTATAAATGCACAATAAAACCAAAGTATAAATGCATAATAAAATCTTATCAAGCTAGTAGGTGAAAAATTTTAACTCTCTTGAATGTACATGTGTTCTTCTACCTTCAACTTTCATCAATGAAGCTCTTAAATACACAATCATTTGATATGACCGTTACTAAAAAAAAATCTTTACATCTTGTTTCCAATGGCTAGAAATCAGCTTCTTTAAATGTTGTGGAGGTTGCTTCTTCCTCAACAATCAATTGGAGTCTCTGACTTCATAAATGCTGGATCTTATCTCTTGAATGGCTTTAGTTCTCTCTTCCATAAAAAGCTTAAGGTAACAATATGAGAGGTCTTGTCTTCTTCAAATGCCTTTAATTTTCCCTCTTTAAGGTGCAATAAATGTTTCTGGGTGAGGATAAGGGTACAACACCTTTTCCTAATCTACCTCTTTTTATGTTGAATGCTTGTATTTGAAAGACATTTTAAGGTATATTACTCTTGACATTCTTTTCAACTACTTGCCACTTTGCAATATTCATGTTTTGTTTCTTAGGCAATATTTGGTGTTGCTGCATAAAGGGTAAGGAGCCAAAAGTCAACCCTTTAATGAATATGTTACATGGGTCTAAACTTTTTCTTATCTCAGCATGATATCTTAGAATGTACCATTTCCTTGATAAAGCTTTTTGGCCCACTGTTGTTAAGTCTAACATTTAAAATACATATATATATATATATATATATGTATGTATGTATGTATAACCCAAAAACCATTTTGGTCCATTCAACTAATAATTCTTCTTGGACATGCTTTTAGATTATTCTTCTTATCTTAGTCTTTCATCAAGGAAGCCTAAGACATTTTTGCCAATAAACATTATGTTCTAATTTTCCATTTTGTTTAACATAATTGAAACTATAAAAAAATCATTTTGGGAATGTTTATATCCACATCCTTGTTCTTAATATGAAACATCTTCTTATATAAATTTAAAGGAGTTTTCACTCCACTCATATTTATTTTTGCATTGGTTAGTTCATGTTCTCTTTATTTTCAGATTTTTTTTTGTGAAATTTGATGGTACATGATTGTTTGAAATACTTATATTTACAACTTTAAATGAAAAATTTGTTATTAGAGATAATCCATTCAATTCTCTAAAAGACAAATCTTTTGGTTTTCTAATAGTAAGTCAAGTATACTTTTCAATCAAATTCATATTTGCATATTTCTTGGCGATTTTAGTTTTTTAGTTATACTAGGTTTTTGGTTTGGATGTGATAAGCTAGAATGATGGCCCTTTTTAAAGATGTCATAACAATTATTATTGTCTACTTCTCCATACTTCTTATAACTAGCTGCACATTGAGGTGGTTAACTCCCAGGGTTAGTGTTTTTTTTCCCACATTTATTTATGGGTTTTTGAGTTGCTTGATTAGAAGGGGGAAGGGAATGAAATATCCTATCTTTTAAATTAAATTAGAACTCAGTATGTTAACGAAAAAGGATCCCAAAGCAAAATGAATCAAGGGTAGACAAGAGTAGAATATTTGAAAAATAGTTTATGGAATCACTAACGGCTTGAAACTAAAGTCAAAGTAGCTAAACATGGTAAACTAATATAATAGTGGCAAAATTGTAATTTTGAGCAAAATTTTAAAAACTTTAAAAAAGAGTTTAAATGTAAAAATTAAACTCACTAGGGTTTTCAAAAGTATGTGGAATTGGTTTAACATGACAACACTTTTTATAACTTGGCTTTAGTTAGCTATTTGTGTTTTTAATTAGATTTTATACTTACAAGATAAAAAAAAGTCATGCTTCTTTAATATAAGGTAGGAGTCATTTTTGTGAAGTGATAGATGCTTATTAGTTTATAGATATTAAACCTAGTGGAATGTGGTACATGTAGACAAATAATAGGTAGCATGATAATGCTATTTGGGCATGTCTAGATTGGGTGTTACATACTAGCCAATGGCTTAGATTGTTTGAATATTTGGGATTACAGACACTCAAATTAAAAGCTTTAAATCATGCCCCTTTGGTTTTTTATACTATGATGTGCTTATTGCTTTTTGAAAATGCCTATTTTATTTTGAAATTTTTTGGTTAATTTTCCTTAATGTAAGCATATTATAAATAGTATTTGGAATGAATGGGTGACTAGGTCTTTGCTTTTAAAATTGTAGAATGCTTTATAATCTCATAATAAATCTCAGATTGGTAATATTAAATATCATATTGGGGATTTAAAAAGGCAACCATTACATATCAAGAAAGTCATCAAAGTGAGAATTGGGAAATGGTTGAGCGAGAATGTCGTCAGGCTTTGGAATTTTGGTATATGATTGTAAGTAAACTTTATAGGCCTAAAAGGTAAGGCAAGCTTTAGTTAGTGCATAGGGATAATAATATTACATATTTCCATGACTTGGTTTAAAGTGTCACATTAATAATTTTATTTCCAAGCTTTAGCATAATGATGGGAATTGGGTTTATAATTTAAAGTAGATTGAAACTCTTACATATAATTATTTTCATCAAGTATTTGCCTTAACTTTTGAGTTGTTAATTGATTCTATTATGAATGAGTTAGATCAATTGGAGCTTCCCACCTTTTCTAATGCAATATGCAACACCCTTCAGGTACGATTATGACTATGGAGATTGAGCAAGTGGTTTTTCAATAAAAATTGATAATGCACTATGTCCTTATGGTTTTCATGCTGAGTTTTATTAAATTTACTAGGATGTGATTAAAAGGAATCTGATACAAAAGGTTTTGGCTTTTCTTTTCTTCATGGTTATTTATTAAGGGGTTTAAATGGGTTATACATTATTTTGATACCTAAATGTGAGGCTCCACAATCTCTTAAGGATTATAGACTTATTAGTTTATATAATGAGATTTTCCAAGGGTATTTGTAATCATTTGAAGCAAGTTCTCGTGGATGCTATTTACCTTAAATCAAAATGTCTTTCTACTAGGAAGATTGATTTTGGATAATTTAGTTCTTGAAGTTGCATCGTGCAAAAAATAATAAGATTGGTTGGTGTGCTTACAAGTTGGATATTACTAAAGTCCATAATAAGGTTTCATGGAAGTTCCTAGAAGCAATATTGAGAAAGATGCAATTTCTAAAAAACTTGGTTCTATTGATCATGTAGTGTGTTAGTATTGTTTCTGATCAAGTGTCAGTGAATGGACATTCTATGGAATTGTCTACTCCTTAACATGGCTTTCAGTAAGGTGATCCCCTTTCCCCATATTTATTTATGTTATGTTCTAATATTTTATCTTTATGATTCATAAACTTGAACATAATCATACATGATCTAGAATTCAAATATCTTACTCTTTTGAGCCATTGTTATATTTGATGTATGTAATGATACTCTACTATTTTTTCAAGTTATAGAACCCATGTGTCATTAGGTATAAGGTATTATATTGCATTATAATTGCTTATTAGGTTAGTACATTAACCTTGCTAAATCAATGATAAGATTTAGTCCATACGTATCACATAGTGTGAGAAAGATGTTTAGTATTTTGGGTGTGAAATTTAAATCTTGTCTTGGGAAATACCTAAGCATACAAGTTGATATGGGTCAAGTAAGACTTAATTATTTAGGGATGTCATGGATAAAATTGATCAAAAATTGTAGGATAGAAATCAATATTATTGTCTAAAGAGAGTAAAGTTACGTTAAGAAAGTCAATTTTTAATTCTACATTGACATATCCATTATCTTATTTTTAACTCCCTAAAAAACATTGTCATAAAATAGACATAAAGTTGGCCAATTTTTTTGTGGGGGACATTTTAAGTCTAAACCAAAATTGCACTTACCAAGAGGGTCACAAGTTTGTTATCCTATTTCATTAGAAGGTCTTAATTTTAAACAAAACTAAGTCTCTAATAAAGCACTTTTGCCTAAACATATTTGATGGTTAATTTCTAATGAGACAAGATCTTTGTTTAATTGTGTCATGCATCCTAAGTAGTATAGAAATACTACTAATGGGCATTTAAATACTCATTCAACTACAACATGGATTTGGCAAGGTATTTAGAAATTATGTCTAGTAATTTATGATAATTTTCAATGGCAGGTTGGTGATGGTACCAAAATTTCTTTATTTGACCATAATTGATGGTCCATTCAGTTAGGTGCTTTAATCTTATACAAGAATAAGTGACCTTATTTTGCGTGAACGAGGAAGGCGAGATACACATGTTTTAGAGCAATTATATTTGTGGAAGCAAGTTTAATAGATAGTACAAACATTGTTTTTCATTATGGGTCACGTTAACTCTCTTGTTTGGATTGGTAATTTGTCCAATAGGTATTAGGTTGCTAATGGTTACTAGTTGTTACTTCAAGATTCACAAGCTAGTAGCCGGTCAAATTTTACAACTTGGGATAAGTTGTCGAAACTTTGTCTTCCATTCCATGCTATCATTTTTCTTTGGAAATTAGTATGGATTTTTTTACTGATAACATCCGTTCTTCATAGGCATCATTTGCCACTTGAAGAATTATGTCCTTTTTCTCATGAGTTGGATGAATTTATTAATCATGTTTTTTATTTTTTTTTATCATGTACATTTGCTAGAGTAGTATGATTTGGTTCTTCTTTAAGTTTCCAAGCTAATCATCTATCTCTATTTGATATTTTGGTATAGTTACCGAAATGGATAGTTCAAAATTCATTAGTTTTATTTTTTTTAAAGATAGAGCCTTGTTTGACATGGTTTTTTTTTAATTATATTTTTATGTTATTTGGTATTGCTTAATCAAAGAACTTTTTAGGATTCAAATTGTAGGTGAGTTTACATCATAACTAGTTCAAAACCTTAATCAACTATATTGTCATACATTACCTCATTAAATTATTAACAAATGTGTATTGTTCTGGATGGCATTGATACTTAGGATTGTTATTTCCTTCTTGATTGTTAGCAAGTAATGCTTTGGGTGGTTAAGAGAAATATTCAACATATGAAACTTTGTGTTCTAATATCAATATGGTTTAGTCATATTAATTTTTGGAAATGATTTGGATTGATTCATCTTGTCAAACAAAAATAATAGTTTTTTTAGGCGATTCTTCATGTGCTATATTTTATTTACAAGTAGGAACTTGTTATCAATCCTTATATTTACCCAATACATCTTTTGTTGTTCATGAAATCTCAATGTTGGCTTTTGCAAGCCTAGCATCATCTTCTAGTCAACTTGCAAATACTTCGGCAAGATATTTAAGCCTTGCTTTGCTAATTTTTGTTGTTTAGGTTTTTCTATATTTTATCTACTTTAGGTTTCAGGTTTTAAGCTTAGTTTTGGGATGTCTTCTTTATTATGTAGATTTGCATATATATATATATATATATATATTAAAATTAACTTAATTTACTCACCATTATGAATCAAATCCTCTATATAGATACTAAAAATAATCAACCAAAAGCTACTTATTACAATAGGATATTTGCTAGCAAGAACATGCAAAAAGGGAAAAATTCTTCTTATTAAGGCCCTAATCCCTTTGCCATTTAGCAAAAATTATATATATATATATATATATAAAATTTTTGATAAAAATTAAGTATGGCCCTAAAAATAACAAAGTTTACATATAAGTCTCTATAAAATAATAGATGGTCGCTCTGGGATTTTTTTTTCTCCCTTCACCTTTGACCTTTATAACTTTTTTAGTTGTCTAAGCTAATATTGAACTTAACTACATAAGAAATATCAAATTGTTATTTCCAACACTCTCACAATTTAAAATTTTTAACTCTTGATTAAATGTCATCTACCACATTCTATTGTCATACACTTTGCGCACTTTAACACTCTTAATCTTCCGCAAGCGCTTCTTTCAACTATAGGATTTGAAAACAAGTGGTTTAAAAAAATTCTTCTAAATACCTGAACTAAGTTTTATAAATACACATGAATATCGAAATTAATTTGTTGAGTTAGGAAATATCAAAATTTTCGTTTTCTACCCCTACCACTTTTCTAGTTTCCTAAGCCAACATTGAACTTTAACTATTTAGGAAACATCAAATCAATATTTCCAACACTCTCTCACAATATAAAATTTCCTCATATCTTCAACTTTTTAATTAGATGTCATCTACCATAGTAAAGTGTCATACATTTCACTTAAGAGGCTTACTTTAGCACTCTTAATCTTTTATAAGCTCTTTTTTCAACTATAGGAATTGAGAACAAGTGAGTTCAATTAAATTCTTCTAAATATATCAACTAAGCATTTTAAATACACATAAATATTTAACTTAACTATTATTTTCAACAAAAGCAATCATTGTACAGCCAATTTGAAATGTCAGAAATTGTTGTAATTCAAAACAACAATTATGAAAGACAAATAAATTTCTTTCCACTTTTTCAACCTTGTTCACATCCTACCACACAAGTGGATATGATTTAGATAAAATTCAAAAGGATTTTGTCAATGTAGGGCTTGTAATGCAAGGATGATAAGGTGGAATTTAACCTTGGAGCTAGCTTGTGCAATAAATGTGTGATGAACTATTTAGAAAGTTGGATTTCATGTTGGAGAGAAAAGCTTGATAATTTCAATTTTGCACTATAAACAATTGCAACAATATTAACAAAAGAGTTCACAATAAAATAATGAGAAAAGAAAGCATTAGTGGCTAGTTCTCTTACATTTGAAGGATCAAATATCAACATAAATAGGAACAATAAAATAACCTGATCCTTAGGTCTTTAATATTCTATCATATTTCACAATCTTAATGCCCACATAGACTAGCTTTATGCTAGTTTTCTAGCATCAATTGACATTACAATCAAGACTATATAGTGGAATGCCTTTATTCTAGTTAATGTCACCACCTTCGATACACAATTACGATACTAGCTAATGTGACTTAAAGCCATGAAGAGAACGCATCTTAAAAACATTGTTATCAAACTTGGGCATCAAACTAGTTTCAACAAACAAGTTTTTGGTGACCTAATTTCATAAAAAAGTTCATTCAAATGCAGCATTTTATGTGCAACCCAATAGAGAATTACAAATTTCCTTGTTTATGACTTAAAAGTTTATAAATTTATTACTTTTTGAAATTCAAAATAATATTATTTGAAATATATATATACATATTACTTATTCAATTAGTTTAAATTATAACTTGATAATTGAACTAATGAATTTGGATTTTAACTGAATCAATGGTTGGTTTGTGTATATATATATATATATATAAATATTCTTAATGTGGGACATTAAACAATGGGGAAGGACAAAAGAAGAGACATTAATGGAGATGACAATTAACAAATCACTAGGTCTAATTAGGTGAGTAAATGATTGGATTTGGATTACAAAAAATAGTTGGATTATAAGTGATCCTTTTCACTACTTATGACTTATATTCTTTTTAAAAAGTTGAGTTATAAAATGACTCATTACTTTTTTATTATGGTTTGACTCGGTCCACTCATGATTCCTGTTTGGATAACCTTAGTATTTGAAAATTCTTTTATGCATATATATATATATATATACCTACACACATACATGAAGTGTGTATGTATTTATATATACATGGATGTGGGTTATCTATATGTACATATGCATTTGTGTATATATATAAATGGATACAATATTGAGAGCTTGAGCTTTTTGACTCATTAGGCATCGATTAAATTAAAAAAATAAAATTGATGAAATTATTAAAACAGAGGTGATATAAAAAACTCAAGCACTCAAGCTCCTTATTACATTTTCTATATATAAATATGTGGATACGGATCCTCTAAAGTGGAAGAGGAATGAAGTGCCTCCACTGTGGAAGCTAAATGCAACTTTTTGGTGACATGAGGTGATGTGGTGTAATGGTAGCCATTGATGGAAGCAATGGTTGGGTTAACCTCTTTCTCAGAATGTAGGTTTTAAACCAAAAGCTAGTTGCATCAATGGATAAACCAATGGCTTCTATTCAAAAATCAAGTTCGAAGACGTTTGCATCTTCAATGAGATTATATTCGAAAACTTTTCCATTTGCTCCATTTGAAGATTTGGCCATGGCTTCTACAACTTTAAGTTTTAGCCATGGCTTTTACAGTTTTGAGATTTGCTACGACTTTTGCAACTTTGATTTTAGCCAATCTCCAACCTTCCTTATGTTTCCCCCTTCATTCTATTTGTAATCTTTAGCTCTATAATATTTGGATCTTGATTTCCCCTTCCATCTGATTTCCTAATTTCCTTTTCTTTTGTGCTATTTGGTCATTAAAGAGGGTTCATACTTACATCATTAATTATGATTTTTCTTCTAATAACATCCACAGTTGCATTTGACTAGAATTTTTAGAATGGCATTGCAAACCCAAATGCTAAAATTTCAATTAGATCCATGATTTTTCAATCACATTAGTTGTGATTGGGAGCTTCTGATAGTTATTCCCTGATTAAGCATACATGAAATATCTTATTATCTTCATGTTATGACTCATATGAATGTTTTATCTACTGTTTAAGAATGTTTAATATCCTTTGAAGGTGAAATTAAGCTTGTGATCGAGAAGACAATGTTGGAATTTTCTATGTAGAGTATTCTTTTACTAATAATTGATTGTTTTTTCTATGCTTTTATATGAGAAAGGTCTTGCTTTTTACTTAGTTTATATTGCAATAGCATCAATTGTGTGACTTTACATTAGTAGCTTTTATGGCTAATAGTGAAGCAAAAAGCCAATGAAAAAAATGTACCATGGTGACTATTTTAGAATATTGAAGTTGATGCATTTTCTAGATTGCTTGATCTCAAGATCTATTTATTGGTAATTTGTATACTAGTTTTGTTTTAGAATATTTCCCTAGTGATTGCAATATAAGATACCATAGTGATTGTTTATTCTATGCCTTGATGTAGTCAAATGTTCTTCCATTTCACTTAGTTTATTTTGCCATAGCAACTTTCATGAATAATAGAACCTTGTAAGGGAAACATCTATACTAGATAATAAAGAGGACATTTTGGGAAGTGAAAAAGCCAATAAAGAAAATGTTGAAAATTTGAAGCAATTTGTTGAACAAGGAGCTATTAATTTGGAAAGGTGGCCTATTGCTATTTGAAGTGTCATTAGTAAGGTGACTAAGGAATTTTCAAGACAACAATTTGAACAACAAATATTGAAAGAAGAGTAGGATAGGAATGAAAACCTGCTCTATGTTGTAATGTTGGATGTACTGTTATATTAAATTGTAACAAAGTTAAAAGAATAATATGATGGAAATGAAGTTGTAACAAAGTGGCAATGTTATATGTATTGTTATGTTGAATTTGTAATAAAGTGCTAAGGTTTTTAATTACTTAGGGCTATGCATTATAAGCATACAAATGTAATAACTATTTCTTCAATGTAATAAAGCTACTTCTTTAATATAACAAAACTATTTATGTTCATTCAATTATTTATAGTACTCTTGGTTGCTTATATATGTAACATCATCATAAAGGCTGCTACTTCAAGTGATTGTTCAAGATCATCAAACAATGCTTATATTAAATAAGATAAAAGTTCAAAATATCAAAATTAGTTACTTTGATCAAGCAGTGCCTAGAAGTTAGTAATCTTATCATTAAGAAGCTAATAAAACTAATAATACTAAATTGTCCTACAAGTGTTTAGGACCTTCCACACAGCGCTTGGCTTAGAGTAACTTTGTTATCTTACAAAGAAAACAAAATATTATGAATTACTTAACCTAAAAGCAAAGAAGTAGGTTAATTGAATGATGGCACGCATAACTTCACATGTTACAGATTGTTAACTCAGGTGAAAATTGGCAATTGGAGAAGCTATTGGAGAGTGTATTTCATATTGCACTTAATTAAAAGTAGCTTAGTTATCTTACAAGGAAAATAAAAAAATATGGATTATTATTTGAAAGTGAATAAGTAGATTAAATGAATGCTAATTAGCATTGGCTTACGTTACCTATGATTATTGTTAACTTTATGCAACATTGGCGTGGAGCTTTTCTTTTTCTCTTTAATGGTTTCTCAAGACAACTCTTGAAGCATTTCTTACCCTTTCTATCCTCTCTCTTCTTCAATTCCTTCACTTGTGCCATGCTTTCATCCATTCAATGGAGTATCATTTGTGTCATTGTCCATACTTCTTTGACCATTACAAATCTTTATTATTTGTTTGCTCACTTCACCAAGAGCTTTACATAGAAACAAGAATTCTTTCTGGCTATTAGATGCTTCAGTTGTTGTCCTTATAAGTTGGGACAAATTTTTCTATAATGTTGTATGATGGTTGATCAGGCATATCCTTAAACCTCATTTTCTCTAATATCATGTATGCTATCATTTTTACTTACTTCATTCACCTCTTTAAAATATATAGAATATATTGATAAAACATTAATTTAACATCCATGACATCAAGTACCTTTAAAGCATGACAACATAGTATACAGGAGATCTTAAACATTCCATAGCTATAAGAAATGAACTTGTTACATGGGTCAAATAAAACTTTCCATTCTCCTGTTTGACCAACCATAGTAAAAACATACTCAAACTATGGCAAAGTCTTATTTCTATATTTTACATTGGTAGCTAAGTAGAAGTCAAACTCTTCTTAAAATAAGTCATAAATTGTGGATGTGTAAATCTATGTGAGCTAATGCAACATGTTCGAGTGCTGAATTTTCAACCTTAATATTTTTTGTTGCAACTCAAATTCACACTTTAACTCATTATATCACTTGTCATCTATAACCTACTAAAAGTTTTTAAAGAATTAAATGATGTCTAAGTTTAGTGTCATCCAACTTTTAAAGTTATAATTTAAGCTTTTACTGGGTTATGTGTTTTGTATGCGTAGGGTGAAAGCCTTCTTCATATGAAAAAGCTACCCATTTTCCTTTATGCTATATATTGATCTCAATTATGTGTTCTCATGCATATCATATGTAGCAAGCATGTTACTTTAAGCTGCCTTAAATTTTGTTTCATCCTTATATTCATATGTACAAGCCTTAATGTCCTTCAAAGAAATGAAAGCTACATCAGGTTGCCTAGATATTTGATGCATTTATGGATCAAATGCTACATACATAGTCCATAGAAGTGTCATAAATCACCTTATGTATTGCTTTAACTATTCCTAAATCAACTATTCCTAAATCCTAATCAATAAAGCTAGTTTTTAGCCTTTTTTGTCGATGGGCTTTTAAGAAAGTTTCAAACAACTACTTACAAGACTTAATTATTTCATCATATAACAATACCGCCTTAAAGTTTACCACTCTTATATAATGATTGAATCTTGAGAACAAGGTAAGTAGTCTAGTACAATATGTTGTGTTAAGGCAAATAATATCACTGAAGTAGGTATAATCAATAAGTATCTTTGCATCGGCCTAGAATATATTAATAACTATTTTTCCACATATATTTAATATGCATGATAAAATGATAGATTTTCTAACAAACACTATTGGAAGTATTATAATAAACAGTTGCCTCCCTATATACATAACTCTTTTGTTTTTTGGTCTAAAGATAATTCTTTTTGTCTAAGCAGGTATAAAATAGATTAGTTCTTCCTCCTGCCTGTTTACTCATCAACTCAAACAAAGTTCTTTGTTGAAGTTTAGAGTCCTTCACTAACTCAATCTCATAGGTTTGAACCTCAGATACCTTGCATTAAGACACTAATATATGTGTTGTTTTTGGAAGATGAAGTTTATAATTACATTCTTCCACAAAGTCATACATATTAAATTTTTTACCTATGTGCACGATCATCATCCTTACTTTGCAATTACTTCTAGTCTTTGGTTAAGAATTCATAGTTAAGATAATATATTTTGTCTTTTCTTCAAAGTTCCTCTTTACAACAAATAAATTTGTAAATGGTTACAAAGCCATCTTTCTTGCTATTGTTAATATATTATTTTCTAACTTCAAATCCTACTCTCCCACTATAGTCAACTCAAAACTTCTGAACTACCTTCAACCTATAAAATATCATCCTCACTTTAGGCTTCACGTCAACTTTAGAATTAGTATTTTTGGCTATCAAAAAACTAGATGGACCTAATTCCTTGAAAATCATATATGAAATATTTTCAAACAATGTAAACACTAAACAATGTTCAAGCATGTGTATATAAACAATGTATACCACTTATGTAATGCTTAAACAATGGGCATATAATTTTGAAAAGTGAACGAAGTTTTTTTAATTCCCTTTACTAATGTCTCGAGTAGTCATGGAGGAAGCTTTGCATGGGACATAACATATTTATTGTCATATTTAAATAGTTTTACCAAAATCATCATCATATTTATTTTGAACCCTTTCAAGCAAATCTACCAGGCTCATATTCTCATAACTTAATTGGTTGAAGCTTCCATTAGAAATTACTTTGTAATGTTTTAAGTTTATTAAAAATTATAATAATAAATAATTTAAAATTGCATTTAAATTTTCACCTTTCAAAATTGATTAGTCTTGTTTGATGGAACAATCTAAAGTTGTTTTAAGTGCAAGAAGTTGAAAGATTTTGTTATTGTTAAAATGTTTATTTATACAAGCAAGTTCAAATCTTAAGAATCCAACCAATGCTCTATGAGGTAAGTCAAAGACATGAGCTGCGGCATTAAATTTCAAAATTGCATCCTCTAACAAATCAATTTATTCTGTAAGATTATTACTACCAAATTCCACCAAACATTTGTTTATAAGTTAACACTTGTTTCAAATAAATAATACACCTAAACTAAATGAATAAGAAATAAAGAAGTTGCACTAAAACAATATTTTACACCTTCGTTATTTCCTCAGTGTCCAATGTTTGACTAAATCTCTCAATTTTTTTATCATGCAAATAGAAAAAAAAACTTCTTCTCATACACTTGGTATAGGTTCAAACTAAGAGGGAAGCTTTGAGAGAGAGAAAATCTCATTCTTACTTGTGCAAACTCCTTTTAGTTGAGGAGGAAATGGAGCCAAAATGAGAGGAAAAAAAAATGAAAGGAAAAACACTTCACATTAACAAGGATGGAGTTCTAAAATTTTTCTTTAGATGAAATTTACATCATAATTTTGCTTTAAACGATGTGTTTAAGGGAAGGCATTTTCGTCCTTTATCTTAGCCATTTGTTCCATCAACAAATTTCCATTTGCAATAGCTACAACACCTTAAACAAACCATATCGCTTCATCCCATATAGATGGGCTACGTTTTGCCATTACATACGTACATGTGTCTGTGCGTGTGCATGCATGCGCACACACACACGCTATTGGATTTCTTCAACATTTGTGTAAAGTGATGAGTATTTATAATATTTATAAAACAACAGCAATTTTCCCTAATTGTTTATTATTAGTATATGAAATATAAAGGTAACTCAACTAATTAACATATTGACAACATTTTCAATAGTTGAACATAGATTGAGAATCAAACATGTAATTATTTGCTATATTTATTGGAATTGGACCAAACATTAAACGTACAGGGCAATTGAGTCACCAGACCACTAAATGTATGTATATGAATATGTTTTAAATTAAATGTAATAAACTATATTTTTTTTAAAAAAATTATATGCGTACATAGACACCCATTATGTTTTGGTAAGAATATTTATTGTAACAGTAATCAACTTTAAATATTTTTAAGTAAAGTTTAATAGGTTTATACACTTACTATTAATATGATTATAGAACACAATAAATATAGTATATTTTATTTTGATAAATTATTATATATTAAATTAAAATTATAACAATTTATTATTAATTTATATGAAAATTTTTTTAATTATTTATTGCGAAAAATTATCTAATACAACTCATTTATTTTTAACAATCGGTTCACTTGTTTAACCACCGAGTCAAAATGATTTTATCAATTTAATTGCATAAACAATTCAATAATAAAACCCAAAACCATTTCATGCCCACATTGCCTATTCACCGATTAGACCGACCACATCAGGTTCTATATCTTTGCTTACTAGTATTTTTATTCAAAAATGTATCTACGAAGAAAAAAAATTATCTCACCGTTTAATTATACTCTCTTTCATTAACTATAATATCCATTCCAACGATCTTGTCCTTCCTCTTAACATCATTGAAATAATCGCGCTAATTTCAATGATTGTTGGTCCAAAGGGTACGTGGGGGTCACGGTTGATAAAACTTGTTCTACGTTTCTCATTGGTATGAAAAAAAAAAGGGAACTAAATCAGACCTTAAGCCACACCCAATTCCCAATCTATATTTATTGCTTCATTATTAACGCCATTTTTCACACACTTAACACATTAGAATATTAGCAAGCTTGCTTCTTTTATCCGTTTTGACTTGCAACCTCCACTGCCTTAAATTTGCCACAAATAGCATAAAACAAATTGCAAGCAATCACAAGCACTCTACCATGATGTATGAACCAACCACAACGACTGGGACAGTCTACAGGAATTCTTCCGCAGCATTTTAACCAGAGCCACTTGTGGAGTGCCCCAATACATCTATTAACTTTAAATGCTACTAATAGCATAGCATAACATTTCTGCAGCAATTGTACTCCCAACACCCATTGCTGCAATCGACATTTGGAGAAAACCGGTGAGTCCAATGAGACCATGCAAGATGCAACTAAGTTCGCAAAGCCCTTCAAGTGGCAATGGTCATATTAAGTAGATTACCATTGCCGAGAGCATTCTTTTTGGACGATCAAGGATCACTGTCAACCAAATAATATAAAAGAGAAAGATATTGAGACTAATCTGATGACTAGGAGTCTACAATCTGAGAGAACCCACAATGGCAGACCAAATAGCATAATAGCAAAGGGGTACATTAGGCATTAAGGGTTGTACATCCCCAAACGGTGCAAGGATAAAAGAAACTACAGCAACAGTTAATAACAAACATTTGCAAATGTAACCAAAGAAATCCCAAATTGGACCCGGCATGTATCTGGCAGTTAAAAGCCAATGTTAAACTCTGACGGTCCTAGGAATGTTTCATGGCTCTTAACCAGAAATTAACGAAAAAGCATTCAACATAGGGTCCAACAATACCCTGATTATCATAGCACATTCTTTCATATTCAGAGCTACATACACACCTGCTTGAATGGCCAGTCACATCAACCTGAAAGAAAGGAATAATACATACATATTACCAACTATAAGTACGTTAACTGAATTAGATTTCAGAATAAAGCAAGCATCATAGCACGTTACAACGATTCAGATCCTCTCCATTATTTTCATCTCAATTCTCTCTCCCATAATATCTGAGCCGTTCAAACTAAAATCTGAACAGTTCAATTTTTTAATTTTTTCAAGTTAAAACATTATTTTTTTTCAAAATTCACAGTTAAAAAATTGATTTTATTCTGCATTATGTATCTTATAAAAAAATTTATTTTCAAAAAAAAAAAATAGAATTCAGATCTTCCACTGCAGAGGCCACTGCAGTGGATCCAGTTCCCACGTTACAAACATTCTAAAACAGTGGAAGCATTAGGCATAAAATACTGCACAGAACTGGTCTCAAATCTGAAAAACACAATCCTTGACATATGGCCAGCTTTTTAACACCAAAAACATGTATAATAAATATCATGTGCACTTGTATAAAGCATATTTAAATTGGAAAACCAATTGAAACCATACATATTAATCATCACCTGGTGTATAAAATCCATATCTCCTTGACTGGTTGGTTAATTTTAGCAAATTGAAAATGGGACAAAAGCATAAATAGTGTATTATGTTACTATGCATCTGTTCTTTCCTAAACGGGATTCAATCACAAAACCAATGTCTTATCATGAGAATATTATATCTATATATATATATATATATATATTTCCCCCCCTCTGAAACCAATAGAAACCATGCATATTAAGCATCACCTACTACAACTAATAAAATCCATTTCTCCTTGACTGGTTGGTTATTTTACAATAATTTTCAGAGAAATGAAAATAGAACAAAAACATAAATAGTGAACTACGTTACTACGCATTTATGCTTTTCCTAAATGGGATTTAATTACAAAACCAATGTCTGATCATACACACACGTGTGCACACACACACACACACACACACACACATATTCCTATGAAAGCAACTTGCATATTTTTTAAAACATATATTTACAAATATTTGCACCTCTATACTACAATGATTGTCAGCCACCAGAATGCCAATTACAAATATAAAATGATGATTTTCCCTACAACTCACCGTTGCTATTTGCCACAGTTGTGAACACAACCCTGATAATTACCCCCGTCACCAGCAATAAATTGCCTGATCAATGTGTGGCGGAATTTGCTTTATTTCAGTGCCAAGTTCTTGCTCAATCCTATATCTGTACAAAATTCACAGAAAAAATCAGAAACCTATAGCAAGTACATTGAAATTCATATCCAAATGTAAATTACATACAAATTAAAGCGATCCTCATAAGTGATCAAGTTAACTGCTAGACCAAGGTGCCCAAACCTCCCCGAACGACCAACCTGCATATAGACAAAACATTCATTAGACTAGGACACATACAAAAAATTGCCACCAAGGTAAACAAATTAAAAAGGAGACTAAGCAGGCTCTAACATACCCTGTGCAGATAAGTTTCTGAATTCTTGGGAAAATCAAAGTTAATGACCACATTGACTGCTTGAATGTCTATTCCCCTAGTAAAAAGATCTGCATTTGTTTTCCAATAAGGAAGAAAAAGGTAAAAATTTAAAAACTACAGATATAAGAAGAAAATAGAAGTCCAACCAAACAACCAGTCACTGGATCTATCATCAGAACATCGCCAATTAACTACACTGGCCAAATATGGATTATACAACTGTAGATTATAAAATCAAATTCTGAAACAAAACGCACCAAGATAACTAAGGAACCCCCCCCCACCAAAGAAAAAAAGAGAGAGAAGGGTGGGGGCCAGCAACAATTACATATATGAAACACGAATATGGGAAAATAACAATCACCATCAGCTCAAAGAAATTCGAGATACTAGTTTACATCTATATATGTATATACACACACAAACAAGGGGGAAAGGTAAGTGCAAAAGTGCCAGCAACCTACCAGTACAAACGAGATTCCTACATGCACCATTGCGGAAGTCATGAAATACTCTATTACGATGATCTTGCAACATCTTAGCATGAATATAGAAGCATGAATACCCAAGTTCTGTGATTTTCTTGGCAAGGAGTTCAACCCGATTTACAGAATTGCAGAAGATAATTGACTGATTTATTTGCAGCTGAAATAAACAAGCCATTACCATATTTATATTTGGCAAAGAATAAAATTAGGAGGGGAAAAAAAAAGGAGGATAAAGATAAACCAAACCTTAGAGAAAAGTGTATTCAGGCAGTGGACTTTCTGTCTCTCTTCCACGAAAGCATAAAATTGCGTAATACCTTTCAGAGTTAACTCATCCATAAGGTTAATGATATACGGTTTTTGAAGACATCTATCTTTGAAGTCCTTTACAGTAACGGGAAAAGTAGCTGAATACATCAGGATTTGACGGTTTGGAGGCAGGAAAAGAATCAGCTGCTCTATCGAAGGTTGGAACTCTGGTGACAGAAGCTTATCAGCCTGAAAGACAAAGAAAATACTAAAATCCTCATATTGATAAACAATTATTACAGTCAGATGACTAATGTTAAAAGTGCCACAAAAAGAACACAAGTGAAAAGCAGAAGAGGAAAGATGTTGTGCTCAACATTTACAACATAAATTGAAGATAACAAACGCACAGGCTTTGCTTTTATTACCAACTTGGTAGTATAACAACAGATTCCCAATCCTAACAGATCTATCAAAAGGCAAGCCATATATAGCTGGACATCAGACCATAATTGTCGAATAACGTCAAATCCTGTTTCTTCAAAACAGTTCTTGAACCTCCCCATTCCCCAACCAGATTCTCTAGACATTTGTAAATTTAAGGTAAAGTGTATTTACCTCATCCATAACAAGCATACTACAGTCTTTCAGAATGCAAACACCCTTCTTTGCAAGATCTAATATTCTTCCTGGAGTTCCAACTAGTAAATGAACAGGTTGATATAAACGCATAATGTCATCTTTCAGGCTGGTACCACCTGTTGTAACCATAACTTGAATTTGCAAATGCTTTCCCAGCTCTTTACACACTTGAGATGTTTGCAAAGCCAACTCTCGGGTCGGGACCAGTATAACAACTGCATGATAGAACATATAAGAGAATAGTCAACATGAGTAGTGGCTATCATCAATGCTCATTCAATTAAACTTGGGCAGCATCAACAATGCTACCAGCCATCTGCCGTGACCATTTTCAATCAATTTGGGAAGCAAAATCCATCTCTACATTCATCTTCCCTGTCTAATATTTATAAGGTGGCAAGAGCAATAAATAAAACTTATTAAATAAAAACTTATCAACTAAAAATGGGTCACTTGAAGCAGATTTTTAAAAAAATTATGTCCTTTTAATCCAAACTTGTTGCCTGAAAGGCTCCACTATTTTCTTTCAATTTAAAGAGCAGGGAACCAAATCTTCAACATAACAATGACAAAAAGGCTATAATAAAATGTTCAATAAACAGTGGCTTGTCAAAGCATCTTTATAAATAATCCTCTCAACTAGACCTAAACATCTTGCAAAAAATGAAGCTTCAAGTAGAAGGTCAAACCTTGAATAGCATTGTAATCCTGATCAATTTTTTCCAATGCAGGAATGCAAAAAGCAGCTGTTTTGCCAGTTCCATTTTTTGCCCTAGCAAGAATGTCACTACCAGTGAGAGCAATTGGAATACTTTCTTCCTGAATAGGAGAAGGCCTTTCAAAACCCTTCTCATATATTCCCATAAGCAGCTCACGCTTCAAAAAATAATCTTCAAATTCATTTCCTTTGGTTGCTGTCACATCCTAGGAAAAAATATGAAGAGAAGCAAAGACAAACATAAATGTTACAATTAAAAAAGTACTTCTTGAAACACCATAAACATAGAAGTTCAATGACCAACCCATAGATTGTACAATTTATTAGACTTTTCAAGTAAATATAAGAATATCATGTGGACATGCAAAACCATAACCTCATTTGAAAAAATCTAAAACTTACTAAGAATACAATTCAAGTTTCATCAGATAAAAAAATCTCATGGGTTGTGAAACTAAATGCAACTACATTGGTTACAAGAAGTAGAATCCAACAAACATTTCCTACACCTTTAGACTTGCAAAATGCATAAACGATTAAAGCAATTCAATTGTACCCTATAGTCTACACAACTAGCAGCATCTAAACTGCTTTTGAAAAATATGGACAAAAAAAGAGAGACAAATATCAACATAATGCTGGTCTGAACAAATGTAACAAAATCAACTTCAACCAACAGTTGGGATAATTAATTTATGAAATAACAACTAAATCCTAATAAAGATCAATTAAATCAGTTTAGCAAGGAAATAGGAAATCACAAATAAGGTGTTCTGCCCCTAAAAATCTCATTCAAAATATGTGAGTAAAATCCAATGCATATAACCAATCACTCGAAGTATAAGATAACAGCATTCATAAGCATACCTCAGTCTTATAGCGTGTATCAGGTGGTGGTATCTTTAATCTTGCCTTCCAATCTTGTGAACTAACAAAACAAAATAAAGGAGGGTAATGTTAGAACACATTCATTTCTTTGTCCAGAACCTAAAAATTAGCTACATTCAGCAGTGATGTATGCCAAAATGCAGCTATGAAAATTTATGCTGCAGTTGTCAAGTAAATAGGCTTTACATGGTGCCAGTTTCCAAACCTTCCACAAACTCAAAAATCATATTTGAGCAAATATCAATCCTATCAATCCTATACCATAGAAAATTGCAACAGGCATTAAGCCTGCGTTATGGGCAATATCAACTCCACTGTGCATTTGAGCATTAACGTGCAACAGATTTGCATGGATAGAATGGTTCCATTCAGCAAACATGACATAGTTTAAAATAAGCAAATCAGAACCCTAGTGACTGGACAGAAGAAGAACGGAGAGAGAGAACCAAGAATATCCATGAAACACCAATCAAGCACTTTCACTTATTCCTTAAATTTGCAAATCTATGACCATTTAGAACCACCCCAATTTCAAATACCTTGCATGGAACGAGATAGAAGAGAACAGGAAGCCCGAGAGTCGCTACTTCACATAAAGTGAAAGAAATTGGACAAATTGTTATATTGACCACTAAATCAAAGAAGCACAAACCAAAATTTCCCAACCTATCTAGTCACACAAATACCACACCAAATAATAAAACATAGCCACAGTCTCCAAATACAAAGATGTTGCCGTCTATTTCTCTGATATTCTCAGGCAGAAAGTCAATCATTCACCCATGTAATTAATAATAATGAAAGTCCCGCGCCAAATACTTTCTTTTCTAACCCCAAATTTCAGAAAATTATACACTTCGACACACTCTGTCTCAACACCTTACACTTCCATCATAAGGAGTATGTCTAACACATAACAAATAAGCAATTTCAAGAAAGGCACCTTGGATCAACAGCTTCAGACTGTACAGTCTTCTCGACCTCGTCAACTACGTTAGAATCAGTACCACCCAATTGCGTTCTTCTAAGCCATTGTTGTTGTTGTTGTTGTAACTGCTGATGTTGCTGTTGATTCTGTTGATAGTGCTGCTGATTCTGCACCATATGCCTCTGCACATACTGTTGCTGAGGGGGTCGTGGCTGAAACGCAGGGTGCGAGTTCATACCTCCTCCTCGGCCAACGGCAATCCCGGGTGGATATCTAGCTCTATTGTTCATTCCGCCAATTCAAAACAAAAACCCACAGAAATTTCTAACGAAAAATGTACAAAATGTCAAAAATGCTACGAACTACAAATCTAGGGTTTCTGGTAGCAGAATTGCAAAGTGGAACCAAAACCACGAATAATTCCGGAAATGGGTTGCGGTTAAACCTAAATCTACCAAAATCTAAAATTTCAGAGTATTATACAGAGCTAAGGGACCCAAAAATAGCAAGGGCTTTCTCCTAGGATGGGAGGAAGAAATTGAAGCCAAAAATCGTTAGGGATTTTGTACAGATCTACAGCAAAAAGAGTGCAATATAACCAAAGATTGGGAGTTATCTTTCTTCTACTGAGAGAGACTGATGAAAACCCAAGAATCGAACATAAAAGGAAGTGATTTCTTGATTTCTCCTTCTTGGTATTTCTTGTGATTGGGATGTTGAAGGAGCAGAAAAAATAGCGAAACCTCCCTCCTACTTCTTAGGGCGTCAAAGAAGATTTGTTCTATTTGCTGAACGGTCCCGCTTCTTGGTTATAATGCAGAAAGCATCCAACTTTTTTTTTTTGGGATAAAACAGCCGACTTTAGTTAGGGTGCTTTATAAAACAACAATTGCTTTACTTAAAAGTATTGTAATTTTTTTCCTTTTAAATTAATTCATTAGGCCTGTAAACTATATCATAGTTAAGATTTTAAATTATCTATATAATTTAAAATAAAAAGAAATATTTTTTATATGTAATTCGTAGTATATGCATGTTGTCACCAATATTTACACACACAAAAATACCTCTCTTTTATTTGTATATTTATTAATAAATCAGATAAAGCAATGAATATATGTATGATTTTTTCTATTAGAGCAATATATGTATGATTTAAAAAAAGAACTAATATTCTTTAATAACAGTATTTGCTATTTTATCTCCCCATACACGGACAATTAATTGGTCCTTATCTTCCACTAACCTAACTTTATTAAAATTATTTTTGCAAGTTGGTGCTTAAGGGCAAAGAAAGATAAGACAACAAAAGAATTGTTTACGCACACACATGCTTTGTGAAAAGAATCAAAGTAAGAAAAAATTTTATATGAATTTTTTAATATTTTTATTAAAATTCTTCAATAAAAATATAATAAGTATATAATTTTTTAATTAAAATATGACAAGTATACGATTTTTTTAAATTTTTATATAATTTTTTAATTAAGCCATACACTTATCATATTTTTATTGAAGAATATACATTTGTCACATTTTGAAATAGAAATTTGATAACAAAAATATAAATAACTGCATCTAAATTAAGTTCACAAAATAACATTCTTTGTTTCACTTTTTCATAAAATAATATTATCTTTTTTTCTCTAATTCATTTGTTTAACTCTTAAGTTTTTTTCTCTAATTCATTCGTTTAACTCTTAAGTTTTTATCATAAAAATGTTTTTTTTTCATAGTAATAAGTGAGAGTGGAGATGAGTTTAATGATTAATGGAGTTGGAAGGAAAGAGTTGATTCAAATATGGAAGATGGTAATGCTTGTGAACATGGGAATCATTCAATGAACTTCTAAGTTGTGGAATCAATTGAAGGAGATATGAATGTCTGAAGTTTGTTTTGTCACTGAGAGTGGGAAAAAGAATCTACTAGCTATAGAAGAACTTTATTATTGTCAAACTGTTGGGAAGAACTATTGGTTTCAACTTTCAAGGCTTTTGAACAAATATAGGTAAAGAGTACTGCGATTTCTTTGGTGAATCTAGGAAATAGCTTTTTTCTTGTTAAATTCACCTCCAACTATGATTTCAAGTTTGCTTTAACTAGGGCTCATTGGTTGATGAAAAATGGAGGTTCTTCAGGATTGAGATTTGAAATCCTTATTAAGGATAATGGTGCAATATTCTTTAAGGATATAGGATATAATAACACTGCAAATCTAAAAGGAAAGGATGTGGGAGTTAATGTGAGGGACAACAATAATGGTTTGAAAAGGCTATTAAATGGAGATAACATGGGCACAACTAATGGACTGAAGAGGAATATCCATGTGGCCTAACAAAGTGGAGGTTTGGATAGCAAGAATGTTCAAAATTTTGCTCCTAATGGGGTGGGAAAAGGTGGTTTACCTAAAGGCCAAAAGGAAGAAAAACTTGTTTTTTCATGATGATCTAATAAAGGATTACACGATGAAACACACAAAAGATGTTAGAGCTATGGCCTAATAGGTTGCTTTTGGTAATGTGGGTCAATATTTTGAATTTAAGGCTAGATACTTACGATGTCATTTTTGGCATGCTTAAGCATAGAGTGGAGCCTTGAGAAGAATGGTGGGATTGAGCCCATGATTCAAGATGAATTAAAAGATAGTGAACGAGTTTGCATTAAGGAACTTCTCAATTCTCTTAAAAAGGAGGTGGCAAATACGCAAAAATATAAACCCCTTCTTCTCCCATTTTTTATGATGAATAAAATCCTTTTTTGGAATGTGAGATGGGTAGGAGATGATGGTCTTTATCATTATTGATGATTGCTAATTTTTATATATTTTATTCCCTATAATTTAAGTATTTTGATGATAAAATTGTGGTTTAATGGATTTTATTTGGAGGATATTTAAATTCTTTGGCCATTTCTGCACTTTAGGGATTAATGTGCAAAATTGTGAAATTTTAGTGCATAAATCCTTTTAAATGAATTTTGTGAATATTCCTACTTAAATTTCTCTCATTCCTCTTTATGTAGACTTTGGACAATTTAAATTTAAATGTTGGAGAAAATATGAAAGAATAATTAGGGAAGAAAAATGCCATGGCCTACTTCATCATTAGTGCATTCACTCTCCCTCCATTCTCACATGGCACCTCACTAGATACATTCACGCATGGATTCACCTCATGTAACTTATCTTCCTCACTTGATTCTTGCATGGAAGCTACACTACATAGGTTCATACATGCAGCCACCCACTCACATTTGAAGCCTACAAGTTACATATTCATCCACATCACACACAACCACAGGTTTGGGAGGTCCATGAGAGGTGAAAGAGGGGTTAGCCACTTAACTTCTAGCAGCTCCAACACATGTAGGAAACCATGCATGCTCATTCATTCCATTCATCTTACATGCACTCATGCAGCAGCTTGCTGTAATTACCAGTTCTTCGAAAATGAGAGAAAACGTGAGAAATATAACGTACGGTTTCTCCGTAAACGTACAAAATTTACTGGATGCAAAAGGAAGTCCCCCAAAATGATTTAGTTAAGGTCCTGAAAAATTTCTCCTAAAAATGAGAATCTCAGGCTCAGACAAAAAGAAAAACAGAGCTAGAATGAAGAAACAAATTATAACGAAAATTGACGAAATATAAGGGCATTTTTGTCATTTTAAGAAAATATTGGAATTTACATAGAAGGGCTTTTTAAATAAAATTTTTGAGTTTTCCAAGGTTCTTAGAGGCCCTGAAATCCATGGAAAGTCTAGAAACAGTTAAAACCCCTTCGGTGGACGTTTTCTAACGTCGATTGACTCAAACTTTGACTAATTTGTTTAGGAATGTTTTAGCTCCGATTCGAGTGATTCCAAAGGCATTTTACTAAATTAAGAATCTAAATTTTATAATAAAAAATACGGTTTTAAAAGAAGAGCTAAAACGAATTAAAAATAAAAATGTCAAGAACGAAGGACAAAATGAGAAATTTTAAAAAGTTTTTCTTCCTCCCACCTATATATAAGTGGCGCCCCACCTTCTAATTCATTCAACCCATGATGTTTCTACCCTAGACCAGAAGAAAACCCTAAGGGATGAGGCGCGCCAAGAGGAGGATGAAGGAAGGAGAAAGACAAGGTAAAAAATATGAAATTTTGGTAGTTTTTCATATTCTTTCTCTTGCAAACCTTTTCTCCTCCATTTTCCTTTCTTTCCTATGATTATATTAAAGTATATGAATTTATTTTAAAGGAAAAATTAAGGAAAAATTTTGGATTTGAAGAGAGGAAGCCAAAGAAGACAAGATTCAAGTAAGAAATCAAAGAAAAATAAGGTAATTTCTTCTTTCATGGTTTCTACCCCTTGCTTCTCTTCTCTCCATATTTTACCCCATTCAAGAAGCCATAGGAGGGCTGAAATTTTAAGGAGAACTAAGGGTGAATTCCATGAATTTAAGGGACGAAAGTACAAATATGCAAAGAAATCTAAGTAAAAATCATGAATTTGCAAAATAGAAAAGTTAGGGTTTTAATTGCACCTTGAACTCTATCATAGACCCTAGCCATATTTTATGATATTTAAGTGTTCATATAAGTTCCTAAGACATCAAGAGAGCTTCCTACTTTCTCCCATTAAAGGAAGCAAGAAAACTCCATTGGTGCCTTATGGAAGTATAGCTTCGGCCAAGGAGAGTTAATGCACCGAGGGAGTGTTTTAATTTCTTCCAAGCCTAGTTTTGCATTATGTATGATGGGAGAATATGAGAGGAACCTTTGAAAAATTTTTAGAAATCATAGATAGTGACATGGCCTTATATGTTCTATAATATGGCTTAAAGAAGCGATACTTAGTTAGGCTCCTAGAATTGATTGTGTGATGACTCTAAGAGGTTTAAATAGAGTTAAGAATCATAAATGAATAAATAGAATGGAGCCAAGATGATGTTTGCTTAAGGTTGCTTCATTAAGTGCATTATGAAACTATAAAAAAGTCTTATGAGTCACTTAGCTTTTCAAGTGATTATGTGGCCTTAGAATTTGATTCAAGAGTATAATTAGCTTCCATATAGCATGTCTAGGCCAAGAGAAGTGATCTCCACCTTCTTGTGTGTGTGAGGCCAAGGAAGGGAGAGAAATTCAAGAGAAAAAGTATGTGCTTGCATCCAAGGTAGCTCACTCCTCCTTCTCTCATGCATGAATGTATACTTGGCTTGTCTTTGCATGTGTGTATGTATGCTTTAAGCCATGAAAATTATTCTAGCATGATTTTATATGCCATGGTATCATGATGATGCATTATGTTTTCAAATGATATTTATGATGCTTATTTTGGTTTGCTTAAGTATGGTGAAGTCAAGAATCCTTAGCCATAGTGCGGATGATCTAAGAACCCTTAAAGTTTAGTTGAGACAAAGTGAAGAGTCTTCCAAAAGTGAGGTTGACTCTCAAGAGTAAGGTTGAGTCTAAGAACCTCTTAAAGAATGGGTGAGGCAAGTCTAAAATCCACAAATGAATGGCTGAGGCTAATATATCTACTTAGCAAGCTTATGTATATTATGTATGACTTTTTCAAATGCTAAGATTGCTTCTTGAATGTTCATGTTACGTAATATGCCCATACATGTATTTGCAAGATTGGTTTTGCATCTTTTATGTGTGATTGAAAGGGAGATGAGCTATTGGGATTCTTTGAATCTCATTCCCTCCTCTCCAATATTTTAATATGCTAGGTGGACAAAGAGAACAAGGAAATGGAAGCTAACCTCTTGAAAGATGAGAGTAAGCTATCAAAGTGTATGGAATTTTCTTTTTTAAAACCATTTAAGTGGTAATTGTTGTAACCTATTATTGTATATGACCTATGACCTATGACTTCTTGAGCATATGTAATTATATTAATAAGTTATATATAAATGAAAGAAAATGTTATGTGACCATTGGAATGTAAATTGAGTATGTTATAACAAATTGGCTTTTTGAATAGCTTTGTGTAATTGTGTACAAATGGAAGTGAAATAGCTAAATTGAGATGCATGAGGTTTGGAACCATTTGGGCAGTTCATACAAGTTACAATCATGCTTTTAAACTTGCCCAAGAGGTGCCAAACACCAAGGGAAGTCATTTGGACACTTTGGTATCTTATATGGAGCAAAAATTGACTATATTAGAAACTTATACCATCTTTAGTCCAAATGAACTCTTCTTGATATGATATTTGACATGCAATTAGAGCTTATTAAGAGCATTTTGGGAAGCTAAATTATAGAATTTTTAGAGGTCTATAAAATATTTGATGAATTTTTAAAATTGAAAGATTTTCTGATTTTGGTCAAGGATACTATTTATATTAATGTGAAAATGAATTCTGTCACTTAGGGGGCAAATGATGTCCAATTGCTATGAAATTTTATAGAGAGAAACTAGACATTCCCAGTGATTTGTTCCAACTAGAAGCATCCCATTTGGATATTTAGAGAGGGAGATATAAATTTTTGAAATTTCTATCTAGTATCAAGCACCCAAATTGACCTTAGGTATTATTTGATTAGGTTTCAAGGTCTGGGTGTGTTTAGAATTTTTTGGAGTTATTTTTCCTTTCTAGCTAACATCTATAACTTTTTAGATTGATATCATTTGCATAGATTGGAGTTTTTTGAAATTAATTGAATATTTTTAAAATTTGTAGTAGAAACTTGTGATAGTACTAATAGCCAGTCAGATCTCTACATATTTTCAAATGTCAAATGTCTTCTATGTTATGTTTCATGGCTTAGAAATATTTTTAGCATAAATTAAATATGTGTATCTTTCCAAAATGGCAAAGAATACATAATTTGATTTTTTTAGAATTAATTATGATTTTTCAAAGTTTGTAACAAAAAAGGCAAAATTTTGACTGAGGCTACTATCATGAATTTTATGTACTTTTTTGCCTTACACAAGTTGTAAGCCATTTTTGGTGATGGAAATGAGTTGAATCTATATAATTAAATATGAGAATGTGATACATAAGTCCACATGGCCCACAGGACTCCGAAGCAAAAATTTTATCTGTGGTAAAGTGCATGTACATTCATTATTCCCTTGTTATCTTTCTTGCTTCATTATTAAATGCATAGAATAATACCTAGAAATGGCATGAGGCAAGTTAGATAAATATGGTGTTACACTTGCCATGGGTCCAGTTCATGTTAAACATATGCACACAAGCTTCCATGTCACACACACATCAACTCGCGTGGAAAGAAGCGTGGATGATGCCTTATTTTAGTGAGAAGCAAGGAGCAACAACACATTAAAGTAGTCACACTAACACTTACCCAGCCATGTGTAACACCATAAATCTAGCTCATCTCATGCCTTTGAATGGTATAATTATCATGAGACATATATATAATTCCCATAGAGGAAGTATGAAAATTTAGACTTTTATTTATATTTTGTCATATCCAAAAATCCATTCGATGTCACGCAGACCGGATGAGCTCATACTATACCCCCTCATATTTAATTACATTATTACACTTCATTTGTATCATAAAAACATGCCTACAACTCATAGAAACCGAAAAGAGACATGGAAAGTGAGTGTTCATCCTAGGCCAAAATCGGTCTCATTTTTGGAAAAACTTTGAAAATTCATAAATAAATCTAGAAAAATCAAAATCATACAATCTTGGTCATTTTAGGAAGCTATGGATGTATAATTTACACGAAAAATACATCCACAGCATGACATTTATCACAGAGGACATTTGGCATCCAAAAGAGTCCAGAGGTCGCTACTTCCCATGGTTTTTGGGGCCTCTAGAGGACTCAAAACTTTCATTTAAAAAGCCCTCTTGTATGTTTTCCAAAAAATCCACTTATTTATGAAAATGCCACTAGTCTTTTGAAAAATTTATCGAATCACTCTAGCCTTGATTTCTGGGCAAATCAATGCTCAAATCCTCATTTTCTATTATTTAGAATTTTATCATAATTTTAGTTAGCCCCAATTCTTTCTATTTCGAGGACTTCCTTTTATATCTGGCCCATTTTCGATGTTTACGGAGAAATCGAATATCGCGTTTCTCATGTTTACGGAGGGCCTGGATGTTACACCATGCACTCCATTTTCTAGTACAAACTTATGTTGAAACACACACTAACTCACTTATATACACACTAGAGCATAATGTGAACAAAATGAGGGAAGGAGCATCAACAAAGCAAGCTGGGTACAGTAGGCATAAGCTCATGAGAGGAATGAAGAATTGGTGAAGAAGAAGAAGGCTTGAGAGTGAATGAAGGAAGAGTTGAAGGAGCCAAAAATAGAATGCATGAAGAAGCACAGGATGTGGAAATTGTGAATGGCCACTGTTCAAGGAGAAAAGCACAGTAACATGCTTTAAACACACACATGCGTAGCTAGAATAGAGGAGAAGCAACATGTAAAGGAAGCTACATGAAGCACACCTAAGCTTGTAGAGAAGGAATAAAGAGAAGCTACGTGAGAAGTAAAAATAAAACGTGAAGTCAGACGCTGATTGAGACACAAAGAAACTCTCACGTGGGAAGAAATAAATGAAGCTCAAACACACACACACACATGCACAAATGAAGAAGGGGCTGGGTTAGAGAAAAGTAGCACGAGTGGAGGAATCACGAGCTAAATAAAGCAAAAGAGCACACGAAGAAGCTATCTTTAAGCTATGGGCTTTTGGAGCTAAAAACAACTATCACATGAGAGATAAAGATAAAAGAGGCTCCAGTTCTACGTGCATGTGAATAGTACAATGATGAAGAAGCAGCTGGAGCACACAACAAAATACGTAAAATGGCAGAATGTGGAAGCATCAACTGAAGCATGTGATGAGAGGAGAAAAAGACGTCAAAAACATAAAGAGAGGAGTTGGGGGGAACAACGTGAAAAATGACATGAGAAGAGAGCTAACTTGTAATGAACCACGTGGAGAAGGAAAACATGTGGAAGAATTACATGAAAAAGCTATGGGCTGAATAAAGCATGCACAGAACGCGTGAAAGAATTAAAAAAGAAAAAAATGAGAGCACATGAGAAGTTAAAAAGCATGTGAAGGCTGGATTCATTCATCCACAGGGCAGAAACACGCATCATTCACTCATTCCATCAAATATAAAATACACCATTCCATTTGTCTCTTCCAAACATCCATGCCATTCGATTGCACAACACTCCATCCATTTCACCACGCCGTAGCTTCATTCCATCCCATTTCCTCCATCCTTCCACCTCCAATGAAGCTATAATTCTCTTGAGTGGCTAGCTTGGAAGAAGACTCTTGAAGAAGCTTGAATCCATAGATTATAAATAGATTTTTGGGCTAAGATTTTCCTACTTTTCTACACTTTTCCTTTTTTTATATATGCTTGGTTGAGATGTATTTGATTGAGATTAGTGTAGTTATAATTAGTAGCTAGTTAGACACTAATTAAAAAACTTTTTAAGTGATTAATTAATTGGATTTAGTATTAAATTTGTTATTATTCTTCAATTTTCCATGTATGCAATCAAGGTATTCAATGAAATGTATGAGTGAGATTGTGTACTTAATTGTTTGATTTGAAGATTCCTTAGACTTTGATTGGTTTATTAAACATCCTAGGGTGATAATTCAGGGCTAATTAATCATTTAATCAATCAAATTGAGTGTTCGTTGATCTTAAAAGCAAGAATTAATGATTTGGTGCGAGATTGAGGTTTCAATTCAATATTAGATTATTAATTTCTTGAATCTTGAATGGAAATTCAAGATCATTTGCCATTGACACAATTAGGGACTCTTAGACTAGAATATTAACAATTGAATTAGGATAAGAATAGTGGATACCAAAGGACGAATCCAAAACTAGTCACGTGTCTATCATTCACTCTATAGTTCATGCAATTAGGTAGTGATTAGGAATTTTATTTCAATTAAATTTTAGTTAGTTAAATTTAGGCAAAACCCCCTTTTAATTAGGTATTTTGTAGAGTTCTTTTACACTTGAAAAATCCAATTATATATTCAATGCCATTTTCTAAGGAGACGATCTAAGTTGCACCACTAGCTATATATTTTTCACCCTAGTTTATTTTGAAGTTACGCAATACAACTGTCAGTTAACTTAAGCAATTTAGTGGGCCTTATTACCCTAATATGGTGACACTTGTTAAAACAAGAGTGGATGGTTCAAAAGCTAGTAGTTTATTTAATAAAATTGGGTTCAACAATTATTCTACAACTTCTAAAAGTGGTAAGTCAGATGGCATATAGGTAGCTTAGAGGAAGTCTACCATAATTGAGAGCATTATTAAGTCTACTTCTCAACTTACTCATCTTCAAGTGGATAATGACGATGAGGTTAGTTTCTTTGTTTTAGTGATTTATGTGATTTTTCAATCTAACCTCAAGGCCTTGTTGTTGAGTGATCTTGAAAAGATAGCCCAGAATATGCAAAAACCAAGGGTGGTGGTGGGTGACTTTAATGACATTGCTAGTCCTTTAGAAAAAAGAGAAAGCCTCCTAGAAATATCTCTAAATGTAATTTGTTCAACCAAAGAATTAACTCCTATAGGCTTATTGACTTGAGCTTTAGGGACTTTAATTTCACGTGGGTATGGCTAAAAATTGCAATAGTATGATAGGCTTTTTAAAAGATTTAATAGGGCTTGGTAGAATTCCTTATGGCTCATTACTTATCTAGAGTGCACTATTACTACTAGTCAAAGTAAAGTTTTCTTATCACTGTTCGCTTGTCATGCATCTTCATAGCTCAACTTTTAATAAGGGCAACTGCCTTTTCCACTTTAAGGTTGCTTGGCTAGCCTATAATAACTACTATTCTTTCCTTTAAAATAATTAAAGACGAGATCTTAATCTTCTTGAGGTTCTTGATACCTTTAAAAGGGATATTCTTGTTTGGAATAAGAAGGTGTGTGGCCAAATTAAAAGATAGTTTAAAAGGTATTTAGAATAGCTTAGCCTTCCTTGACTCCTTTGTCTTACGAGATTTAGAAAGAAAGCTTCAAGCCTTTCTTTCAGGAGGAGAATTTTTTGTTTAAGAAGCTCATACTAATTAGATTGAGCTTGCCAATTATAATACAAAATATTATCACATTAAAACCACCGCTAAGAGATGAAGAAATAAAATTCTTTGTCTTAGATCTCATGAAAGGGTGTGGATTAATGATTTGAATGATCTTCATTGACATACATGTTAGTTGTTGCACATTGCTGAAAGTTGGCCAATTTAGCCATTACATGTTCTGCACATTAGGAAAACATTCAACAATAAACTCCTGAAGTGGTCCGAATTACGTGGGATTTCAGATTCATGGTTACCGGTTATTTTCCTCTATGTTCCCACATTCACATGTTTCACCACTTTTTCCTTTTGTGACACCTTTAATGGGAGGGTGCGGTTCAAGTTGGTATATAAATATAGGGTCCCTAGCTCAGTTTCTACATACAACTTTAGATTAAAAAAATTTTCTACATACAACTTGAGAAGCATCCCATATAGAATTTCGACTTTCATAGTATTTTCTTACAATGGTTAGAGGTACGCCTTTTGTTTGCATTTTGTTATATTAAATATCATTTTAGTATTATATATATATATATATATAGTTAATAGTTGGTATTAGAGCCTTTGCCTTGTTATTTCTGAAACTTAAAAAAAAATTGTGGTTGATTTTGGGTTGCTTCATTTGATCCATTTTTAAATGCTTTGAATCCATATATCTCTTTCTCCTAAAATTTTGGACATTTTTAGCTTTAGAAACATTGAAAAGGGTGTTAAAAAATGCATGGAATGGTCAAGTATTCATTTGGGTCTGAAATCAGATCATAATTGGGTCGAGTTGACCCAATGCAAGGTTGAAGATGATGCAAACTACAAGTCATTTTTGTAAACTATGCTGCATGACTTCTTGTGTTTTGATTTTGCATTTTTTCTTTTGGTTGCAAATCCCAATGAGCATTGTTTCATTAATTGGGAATTAATGGGCAACATAATGCCAATGCATTTTTCTTATAGGCCAATGGTTTTTTGAAGGATTTTGAATTTTATATATTAATCATTTGGTGGGCCTTTGCTTTTTGGACATAAATATTATGCTTCACCATTTGGGTTTTAAAACATTAAAACACATCAGCTTATAATATATATATATATATATATATATATCTTAGATTAGGTTTATGGATATTTGGAATTGATGGGTTTCATTTGCCATTTCTAGACATGGGACCATGAAATTGTGCTAATATGTAATACTCCCATCATGTCATTATAATTTTGGATGTAATTCATGATGGCTCAATTTTGTTTTAAACCATATATGTATATATATATATATGATGAACCAGTTATATATTTGTGGACTAACATAATTCAGTTTTATTGACATGAATTTTTATTTTAATGCCAATTTGGATGTGTTTTATTGGCAAAATAATAATAATAATAATAATAATTATTATTATTATTATTATTATTTGGGTAATTCAAATTTAATTTTTGAACAAAGGTTTCATTAAATTTTGTTCAAAAATTTTGTAATAATTGTGGTACCATTTAATTTATGCCTAATGTTGCGATATTAATTTTAGGCATTATTTTGGAACATTAAGATTAAATTAATTAGAAGAATTGTAATTAATTAATTAATCACATTTAATCTAGTTGATTACTTAATTAATTAATTAATTCTTATTATATTAAACTTGTTTATAGAATAGTATTTGGTCACTTGCAAGCATTTAATCAAGATTTAGATATTATGTGATTTGTATAATTTTAATTTAATTAGAGTTTAGCCACAATACCTCTAATTATTTTAAAATTATACATTAAATTTATAATCACATAGAGGAAAATTGATATCAAATTGTAATTAATTATATTTAATATGATAATTATTATTTGATAGGAATATTATCATATTTCATATGATTAATTAGGGTGGAATAGTTAATTTTTTGTTTTCTTAATTTACCCATAGGAATTAGGAAGAAAATATAATTTACTAGTTTCATTGTAAAGTTACATAAACCTAATTAAATAAAATTTAACCCAAAGGCAATTTTATTTGTTATTAGGCTCATTGTTTAAAAAGACATATTTTGCATTGGCAAAACATGTCATAAAGAATATTTAATTACTTCAAATTACTAATAAACTATGTGAATTTTGTATAGCTTTTTAATCTTTGAATATCTCTTGCTTTTAAATTCTTGAATTAATAGGTAATAATTATAAAATATGGAAGGAGAAAATACTATTCCAATTAAGATAGATGGACATTGATGATGCCATTAGAAAAGATAAATCTCTTAAACCTACAAACATTAGCAGTGCCTCTGCAGTTACCTTTTATGAATGCTGGGAGCAATCAAATCATCTCAGCATGATATATATCAAAATTAAGATATTTACTAGTGTTCGTGGGTTTATTGGAAAACATTAAAATGTTTGAAACTTGCTTAAGGCCACTAATGAATAGTTTGAATCCTTGGATAAGGTTTTGGCAAACACCCTAATAACAAGGTTATCATCTATGAGGCTCACTGACATAAGGGGTGTACAAGAGCACATTATGTAGATGAGAGATATAGTGGTTTAATTGAAAACATTTGAGGTTGAGATGTTTGAGTCTTTTCTCATGCACTATAGATCAATATGGGCATTTCAAAATCTCCTACAATATGCATAAGGAGAAATGGTCAATTAATAAGCTTATAACCATGTGTGTATAGGAAGAGGGAAGGCTTTATAGTAGAAATAAGAGAAAGTGCATATATGGCTACACAAGGAAAGATTAAGAGATAAGCCAAACCAAAGGGAAAGGACAAGGCACCCATTCAACTTGACATTAAGAAAGAGTTCAAGTGTTTTCTCTATAAAAAAAAAAAGGATACATGAAGAAGGATTGTGTCAAATTTAAGTCTTCGCTTGAAAAGAAAGATAACTCAATCTCATTCTTTTGTTATAAATCTAATATGATAGATGTTAAAAGTAATACATGGTGGATTGATTTTGGTTTTACAATCTATATCTCTAATACCTTGTAAGACTTTTTAAACCTAAGGATGCCAGTGGGCAGAAAGCAAGATATCTATTTAAGCAACAAGATGTGCTCACTAGTAGAAGCTGCAGGAACTTAAAGATTAGTTTTAGATACTAACTTTAGTTTGATATTGGAAAGGACTTTTTATGTATCAAGTTTCTCTAAAAACTTGATTTCTGTTTCGAAACTTGTATCTTTTGGATACTTTTTTGAATTTTCAAATGATATGTTTAAGTTATTTTATAAATCTGGTCTTGTTAGTAATTGTACAATTTTTGATGGCCTTTTCCAAATTTAATTACAAAATAGTATATTTAATGATTCAATGCATATTTTTAGTTGCATAGGTATTAATAGATGTGTTACTAATAAAGATTCCTTTATGCCATGGTAGTTTAGGCTATATCATATCTTAAAAGAGAGGGTTAAGAGGTTAGTAAAAGATAGAATACTTAGTACACTTGACTTTATTGACTTTGATACCTGTATAAACTGTATTAAGGGGAAACAGTCTAACTAAAACCAAGAAAGGTGCCAAGAGAATTGTTACCATATTAGAAATCATACATATAGACATTTGTAGTCCAAATTTGGACTCTAGTGGTTAGAAATATTTTATTACCTTTATTGAGGATTACTTACAATACATGTATCTCTATCTGCTGAATAATAAAATTAAGGCACTTAATGCCTTTAAAGTCTTTAAGGTAGAAGTAGACAAACAATATGATAAACAAATTAAGATAATAAGATCTGATAGAGGTGGTAAGTATTATAGTAGATACATTGAAGATGGACAAGAACTTGGTCTGTTTACTAGATTTCTTTAAGAATATATGATTATTGCCTAATACACTATACCTGGGTTACCAGACTAGAATAGTGTAGCTCAAAGAAGAAATTGAACATTGTTGGACATGGTGACGAGCATGTTAATTAGCTTTGAACTTTTTAAATTCTTGTGGACTTGAACCCTTAAAACAACTATGTATATTCTTAATGGGTCTAACCAAGGCTATTAAAAGGTTGAAATTTGAGTTGTTCAAGGGTTGGAAACCAAGTTTAAGACATATGCGTGTTTAGGGATGCCCATCTAAAGTTAGGGTTTACAATCCATAAGAGAAGAAGTTAGACTCTAGAACCATTAGTGGCTACTTCATTGGGTATGCTAAAAGGTCTAAAGAATATAGATTTTATTATCTATCTTACAGCATTAGGATTGTAGAATCAAGAAATGCAAAATTTCTTGAAAATGACTTGATTAGTGAGAGTGATTAAACTCAGAACTTAGGTCCTAAAAATGATCAATCTAATATTCAAACTCTTACATCAAGTAATAGATTGATTGTGATCCATGCCCTTCAAGTTCAAATAGACATTCAACAACTAATCATTCAAGATCAACAATCTATTAACCATGACTAAGTTGATTCAGTTAATGAGCAACCTTTAGGAACTGTTGAATAGCCAGTTGAACAACATGATCCCCAAGAGAATGTTAAGTCAACATTAAGAAGATTAACTAGGATGAAAAAGTCAGTAATTTTCAATAATTATGCTGTGTATCTACAAGAATCTGATTATAATATAGGAGCCGAGAATGACTTTGAAACATTTTCACAAGCCATTAGTTGCAAAGAATCTGAACTATAGCATAATACCACAAAGGAAAAGATGGATTCCATGGTGTCTAATAGAGTTTAAGATCTTGTCGAGTTGCCTAATGGCTTTAGGGCCATTGGATGTAAATAGGTTTACAAGATGAAGAGATACTCATTAGGCAATATCGAGAGATATAAAGCAAGACTCGTGACTAAGTGATTCACTCAAAAGGAAGGAATCGATTACACGGAGACTTTTTCTCCTGTTTCTAAAAAGGATTCCCTATGTATAATAATAACATTGGTTGCCCATTTTGACTTGGCACTGCATCAAAATGAATATGAAGATGACATTTCTCAATAAGGAATTAGAGGAAGATGTATATATAAAATAACCTGAAAGATTATCTTCTAGTGTGAGTGAACATTTGGTGTGCAAATTTAAGAAATTTATATATGGATTGAAACAGGGCTCTCGTTAATGGTACTTAAAATTTCATGATATTATCTCTTTATATGGATTTGTGAAAAATGTCATGGATCAGTGCATATATCAAAAGGTCAATAGGAGTAAAATTTGTTTTCTTGTGTTATATGTGGACGATATATTGCTTGCAACCAATGATAAAAAGGGTTACTATATGAGGTGAAATGATTTCTCTCTAAGAATTTTAACATAAAAGATATAGATGAGGTGTTTTATGTCATTGGTATAAAAATTCATAAGGATAACACTCAATGTATTTTGGGTTTATTATAAGAAACCTATATTAATAAACTATTAGAGAGATTTTGAATAAAGGACTGTTTACCAAGTGTATGACATATTTGAAGGGTGACAGGTTCAATTTGAATCAATGTTTGAAGAATGATTTAGAAAGGAAACAAATGCGTAACATTCCATATGTTTTTGCTGTAGAAAGCTTTATGTATGCTCAGGTTTGTACAAGACCTGACATTGCATTTGTGGTAGGAATGTTATAGAGATATCAAAGTAATCCATGTATGAATCACTGGAGAGTTACAAAAAAGGTGATGAGGTACCTTAAGGGTACTAAAGACTACATGTTAATGTACAAATAGGTTGAGAATTTTAAGATAGTTAGCTACTTAGATTCGAATTTTGCTAAATGCGTTGATTCATAAAAATCAACGTTAGGTCACATTTTTAGGTTTGTTGGCGGAATTGTATCTTGGAGAAGTGCAAAGCAGACTTTGACTGCTACTTCTATAATAGAGGTTGAATTCATATCTTGTTTCAAGGCAACTTCACATGGTGTATGGCTAAAAAGCTTTATTTCTAGGCTTAGAATTATGGATTCGATTTCTAGGCCATTGAGAATTTATTGTGACGACTTAGTTGTGATTTTTTTGGCTAAAAATAATAAAAGTAGAAGTCAAAGCAAGCATATCGACATTAAATACTTAACCATTCAAGAATGTGTCAGAGAGAACAAAGTCACCATTGAACATGTGAGCACTGAGTTGATATTAACAGATCCTTTAACAAAAGGTATGCCACCATCAGTGTTTGAGGATCATGTATCTAGGATAAAACTTGGTACTATATTAAGTTTTTAATGTATATATACATATATCATTTGTAATAAAGTTGTTATACAATTTTGAGTTATTTTTCTCATTTTAGTGTGTACATTTATGTTTAGAGAAAGGTAGCATTAGGAAGACCCAAAATAAGCATAAGGCTTATTCATTAAGTTTATAGTGGGTTGAAAAAGTAAAATGCATTGTAATACATAAAAGGTAATAGTTACATATAGAGGACTTACTACTATGATTCGTGTATTGAGTTTTCTCTTCCTTGGAATACATATTCATGAATTTGGAAATTCATTAAGTCAATCGAATCAAGTGAAAGAATGTTAGTTGTTGCACATTGCCAAAGGTTGGCCAATTTAGTTATTGCATGTTCTGCACATTGGGCAAATGTTTAGTAACAAACTCCTGAAGTGGTCCGAACTACATGGGATTTTAGATTCATGGTTACCAGTTATTTTCCTCCACATTTCCACGTTCGCACGTTCCACCACTTTTTCCTTTTGCGACACCTTTGATGGGAGGGTGTGGTTCAGGTTGGTCTATAAATATGGGATCCTTAGCTTAATTTTTACATGCAACTTTAGATAAAAAAAATTTTCTTATATACACCATCATTAAGTAAGAAACTTTGAGTTAGAAGCATCCTATATAGAATTTCGACTCTTATGATTTTTTCTCACAATGGTTGGAGGTACACTTCCTTTTGCATTTTGTTATATTGGATATCATTTTAGTATTATATATATATATATATATCAATTTATAGTTAATAATATGATGAACTATTATGAACATCTTTTTTTAAGGAAAATAACCAGTTAGTTATTTTCAGGCCATTGTGTCTTTTCCTTCCATGGAGAATACCTATATAGATGTTTTATCTACTAATATTTCTAAAGAGGAAATGAAGAAAGCTATATTTTCTATAAATATGTATAAAGCTCTTAGTTTGGATAGGCTTTCTCCTATTTTTTACCAGTCTCATTGGGAGATTCTAGAGACTAGCCTTTTATATTTTACAAAGGATGCATTCAAAGTTTATACTACTTCAGATGAGGTAAATAAAACTTTGATTATCATCATTCCTATAGTAGATTCTCTTAAATTCATTATGCAATTTTGCCCTATTTTCTTATGTAATGTAATGTATAAATGTTTGACAAAGATTTGTTCTTTCCTTTTGAAACCTATTATAAATAAAGTGATCTTTCCTTTCTAAGTGTGTTTTATTCCTGTAAGGTGCATTTAAGATGATATTATCATTGGCTAGGAGATCATCCACAGTATGAAAAAGATGAAGAGTAAAATTGGCTATTGTGCTATCAAAATTGATTTTGAAAAAGCTTATGATAGGCTTTGTTAGAGTTTTATTCAAAATGAGCTTAAAGAGGTGGGTCTCCCTAAAGAGTCCTCTGATGTTGTTATGTGATGTATTTCCTTTTCCTCCCTTAATATTCTTTACAATGGGGATTAAACAGAATTCTTTTGCCCTTCTTAAGGCATCCATTTGAGAGGCCCTATTTCTTCCTTTATCTTCATTTTATACATGGATAAGCTGTCTCATCTCTTTCATGAAAAAGTTAACAAAGGTAGTTGGCATTCCTTCCGAGTAGGGAATTCAAGGCCCATTGTTTCTCATCTCATGTTCTTTGATGACCTTTTCTTGTTTAGTGAAGCCTCTATAGAATAGTTATCTTGCATTAACTAGTGTTTAGATACCTTCTACAAACTTTTAGGTCAAAAAGTTATCAAAGGCATGTCATCCATTTTTTTCTCCCTTAATGTTTTCTATCGAGTTGAGACACTTTCTTACTTCCTTTTTAGGGCTTAAAGACATGTGTGACTTAAGGAAATACATTGGTATCCCTTTAAATGGAGGTTTTGTTCTAAAGAGAGTTTAATTTTATTGTTAAAAAAGTCTAACAAAAACTTACAGGTTGAAAAGTTAACTACTTGTCTCTCGTAGGTAGAATTACTCTTACTAGATCTATCTTGAATGCTATTGCCATATATCCTGTGTAGGTATCGAGAATCCTAATAGGTATATGCAACCAGGTTAAGCAGCTTTTAAAAAATACTTTATCTAAGTCATGATGATCACTTTAGGAAGATACATGCTATTAGTTGGTGTACTATTTGTAGGCTCAAAAATGGTGTGCTGGAACATTTTAATTTAATATATTTGTTAAAGATATTATTTTAATTAAGTATTTATTTAAGAAATTTCATATTAGTTGATTAAATATTGTAAATTAAATTAAACTAAATAACATCTCAAATATAAATTAAATTATTTTGATTGATAGTCCTTGATTTTTTAATTTTAAATTATCATATATTTTGGTTAGTAGATTAGTAGATATCTACATGATGTTAACTAACCTCTTTTGATGGGAGAATTGCCAATTTTTCACATTAATATTTCTGAAGGGTTCCTAATAAGTAGAGTTAGTCGACTGACCAATAAAGAGATTCATATGCTTATCAGAAAATTTTCTTTCCCTTCCTTTCACTCACACTTCTCTCTACCTCTTCTGCATCATAGCTTTCTTGGCTAAAGACTGTAGTAGAAAATTGAATTAAAGCATTGCGTTCTTCATTAGATCAAGAAAAGCATACTAAAGGCATTTATGTTCCTTTATATGCTTTTGTTATTATTAATGTACGAATCTTGTATTGCAATTTATTTTGTTTTGATCAATTTTGTTAGCTTTGATTGATCTAATAGCCTTATTTAATTTTATAATAATGAAAAACATCTTATTCTCTCAATATATTACTAAATATTTAAATTCTTGATTTTTCCTTCTTGCATGGCAAGAACTCTTTTTGATTGACCTTAAATTAGATTTTCACCATTTTTGAGTTTTTTTTCCTTATTTAATTAGGCTTTTACTTCCTCTCATCACTTCTCATAACCTTATTTTAGAATTTAGCATAGTATAAAATACTGTATATTACATTTTACCCCCTCTAAATAAACCTTTTGTCCTTAAAATTTAGGGGTAAACTTATAAATTATTTTGGACACATCATAAGGGCAGCTTTGTATACTTTTTCTCATTTCATTATTTCTCAGGCTACTTTTTCTAAGAATAATTCTTTTTTAAATCATTTTCACAAGAGAATCCATTTGTTTTTTGGCTTTTGGGTCTTATTGGCCATGGCCCTTTTCTGATGTTGCTGCTCCAGATAGTCTATCTCACTACTGTACATTCTCAAAATCTCTAACATGTGATGGATCTAGCCAACTATTATTTCTCATACTAAGAATATAAAATTATCACAATTTCAGGCTTAAATGGGAAGATAGAAGCATTCTGTATCATACTAATCTAAACTCAATTTAGTCGGATCGAGCTACTTTTTCATTATAGTAGATGGGCAAACCTCTATGATTGGAGATATCACACTAAAATATTTAACCTCCAATCTCAACTCTTATGGCTTTTACTATTATCAATTTATCCTTACCTATTTACTTTAAGCTATCAATAGTCTTATCTATCTATCTTATCTTGTCTAAAGGTTTGGTCCACTTCCAAGCTCGTAATCACTAGCTTGTCCTATATTGAGAGATTTATATCCTTTCCTATATCACGTTTTGACTCATAGCTACACATTGGGATAATGGCTCCTATCCTAAGCCTCATAATCTAACATTAAATATCCCTGTCTTCTTATTTGTTGATGGGCATACCCTCATCATGTCTTCTAGGTTTAGACAAGTATTGCATATACCTGAGAGATTATAAAGCTCATGAAAGGAGCTACTATCCAAGTATTTAGTCAGTAGTTAAGACATTCGAGTTTGAATTTGGGGCTGAAAACTTGACATGCATTATGTAAAAGTTTAATCTTAGCCAAAAATGGTAATTTTTGAAACTCTATAGAATATTTTATGAATTTTAAAAATTAGCCCAGAAAAGTTATCATACATTGGATTATACCACATCTGATTTTTTTTTTGCATTTTAGAGAATAAATAGATTAGTTTAAGTTGAAATTTTTACAAGAGATAGTTCATGAATAGAGCTTTTCAACAAGCTATAATTTGCTAAATTTGGATATCTCTAGCTCAGGATATGGTTTTCTAAAGTAAGGGACTTAAATAAAGTATTAGCAAAATTTTAAAGAAAAGTAATGCATTGATTTAATAAGTGCAACAAATGGAAAAAGGCAATGGGAGATATTTAAAGTAACCTAAATTTATACTCTATGTTCTAATATGTAAATATTGTGATAGAATGAGATAGAATTTTATATCTTAATTGATATGTTAAACCAAGGTAGTGCAACCACACCTTTGTGTGTGTGTAAAACTGAGACAAATAAAGAAAAAGAAAAAGAACAAGTGGACAAGTCCTTAACCAAGATTCCTGGCTTTATCAAGTAGCATACTCTTCCTTTCCTTATATGCATGTTGATTTGCTTGAGTTTGGATTATATTTTGTGTATTGGTTTCTTCTGAAGTTATTTTTTATGATCAATGTTCTTAAGATTTTTTTATTTAACTATGTTTCTATATTTTCAATGTTATGTTTTATAGGCTTATGGCTTCAAGAAAAGGTGACAGAAGGATTGAACATAGTAGTTCTCCCTTAGCCCAAAGGAAAGAGCTTTAACTAGACTGCATGTATGATATGGCCATATTTGAGTTTATGTTATGATGTTTTTTGATGTTATATTATGTTCTTAACCATGCATGCTTGTATTTCCTTACTTGAGTAATCATGTGTGTATATTGAAAATGATTAAGTATTGTTATTAAGATTCTTCCCAAAATCTTATCCCATATTTTCATGTCTATTTACCTACGCTAGGTGAAGAGACTAGTAGAGATGAAAGGAAAGCAATAATTATGGGAAGGCTAAAGATCTGTCAAGGAAATTATGAGTGCATTTTGAAAGTTTGATGGATCTATATACAATTTAGAACTTATGTAGAAATTATGTAATATTATACCTATGGTTGATTATTAGATATCTTTTCAAGTTTATGCCTTGCATTGAGTTGTAAATATATGTAAACATTTTCAAAAAAGAGCTAGTTGCTAACTAAGCCCTAACATGCTAATTTATGTTAGAAATGGATAATATAAAATGAACTTTGTTCTAAATGTTAAATAGGATTGTAAATTGAGGCTTGTAATATAAGATACATTTTGGTTAAACATGTGGTATCAGAGTTTGACTCTAATAACCTTTACATGCTATGAATTTATGAATCTTAATATATGAGAATAGGGATTTTGTGAATTTTAATTCATATATTTATATGAATATGATTTTTAATTCAAATAAAAAAAATCATTCAATGATCTTTTTATCCTTAAAGCCATGGGCTTGAAAAAAAAGATTTTGTTATCATGCAAAATTTTTGATTTGATTTTCGTACATGTTCTTGTCAATTTTGTTGTACAAAATTCATGCTCTTGCATTTCTAAGTGTTTTGGCATTAGAATCATTGAAAAAAAAAAAAAACAAGTAGCATCTTGAAACCATGAAAAACATTCCCGTTATTATGCTTTCATGGATTAAAAATTTTTTTGCTTAATTTTTTATTTTCATCCTTAAAAATATTCCTAGTAATTTTTATGCAAATCAATGAGAGAAATGCTGGCAAAAATAGCTTAAAATGCTAAAAAAAATGTTGGATTTTCCAGTGGGTTTAACATTTGGTTATGTCAAGTTAAACAGACCCAACAGATATTTAGTGACGACATAAACACAAGTCATTTTGACTTTAGTCAAAACAACATGTTGTTTATCTATTTGTTTATCTATTTGGTTGAGGTGCATTTTGGACCAATTAAAAACAACGCATCCTTTAACCCTCTTAAATGAAACACTGCGTTTCATTAAAGGTTTATTGGGTCAAGTTCTTTTTTTGTTTCTTAGTATGTTTTAATAAGGGTTTTCGGCTATAATATTCTGGGCCTTTCATTTTTTTCTTCTTTTATTTTATTTTCTTTTGGCTTATTTTTTTTAATTGTTAGACCATAAGAAAACATTAAAAAAAAGGGAAAAAACATATTTAGGCTGAAATAGTTTTCGTGCTTTTGTTCTTTCGGTCAAAAGTTATAGGCTCCATTTTTTTTGTTAGTTTCATTTATCTTTGGGCTTATTTAAATTATGTCCATAATTAAATTTTAGATCCATAAGGTTATTTTTAACATTTTTTATCCTATATTTGTTTTTGAATCAAAATTAAATTATGAAATAAATTTAATAGATGTCAATTAATTTATCTAAAAAATTATTTTGGAAAATTTTTAACACACTTAGAAATTTTACAAAATTGTTATTTAATGTTATTTAATGTTATTTAACGCATATATGGAATTATAATTAAAAGATATTTTTTTTATTATTAGTCATATAAGGTTTAGTTGATTAATTAATTAAAATAAATTCTTATTAAAATAAAATTTGTTAGTGCGTTTATCTGGAGATTTTTAATACATACAATGAACTTAGATATTTTTATGATTAGCACATATAATTTAAGGAGTAGCCACAACATTTTTTATATACATGTGCATATATTATGAAATTAAAAAAAATCACATATAATTTGAAAATATCAATTGCAATTAAATATAAAGTTATAATATATTTTAACCCATAGGTAGATAATTATAATTGCATGCTTAATTAGGATGAAATAGAAATTGTTTAATGTTTTCTAAGTAGTCTGCAAGTATTAGGAAAATATAAATGTACTCTAGTTTCAACAATTACAATACACAAATATTTAATATGCTAATGTCTTTGCGTATAGGGAGATTTTAATGGTATAATTTTGTGTAAGTATGACTTGCATTAGTAAGTATACATTTATAATAATTGTGATGGTTGATTTGCCTTATAATTTTTAAGTAAGCATTATTAATGTTTAAAACCTACCTTGTAGCTACTTCAATTCAAATGTCTCTTTTTGATGACTAATAATAGCCAAGATAAAATTATTTTGAATGGCACAAATTACAAGGTCCAAAAAGAGATTTCCGCCTTTAGTTAGATTGCCTTAATTTGGACTTCGCTCTCTGTATGGATGAGTCACAGTACCTACTGATGTTAGTTCTAATGAATAAAAGGACTTGTATAGAGCCAAGGAGAAATCCAATCGGCTTAGCAAGATGTTGGTTACATAAAGAATAGATGCTAGCATTCGTGAGTCTATTTCTGATTATAAAAATGTTAAGGGCTATGTGAAGGTAATAGACAATCAATTTGCCACTTTAGACAAATTACTTGGGGGTACTTTAATAACTGTGTTGTGTACTATGAATTTAACTGACACTAGAGGGGTGCGGCAACATATAATGACAATGAAGTACCTTGCATCTCGATTGAAAGCCTTAGATATGGAGCCTAGTGAACCATTCTTGGTGAAGTTGATCCTTAACTCACTGTCTCATTAATATACTACATTTAAGATTTCCTACAATGTAATTAATGAAAATTAGACAGTGGATGAACTATTGACCATGTGTATATAGTAGGAAAGCAGGCTTGCTATTGAAGGTATTAGTGGGATGCTTAAGGCTTATCTGGCAAGTAGCTCTATGAAGAAGAAAGGTACTAAAGGAAAAGACAAGAATGAAAACATTGCTCTTATTCATGTATCAAATAAGAGGTTGCTAGGTGCTTTTTTTGTAAGAAAGAAGGGCACATGAAAAATGAATGTCCTAAAAAAAAAGGTTGGTTAATCAAGAAAGGTTTACCTCTATCTTTAGCATATTTTAAATCTCATTTAATTAATACATGTCATGACACTTAATAAATTGATATTGGATCTATGGTTCATATTTCAAATACTATACAAGGCTTTCTCAACATAAAGAATCCACATCCCAATAAGCTCGAAATATTTCCAAGTAATGGCATTAGCTCGGCAGTGGAGGTTGTATAGACCTATAGAATTGTTTTAGTTTTTGGTTATGTACTAGATCTTAATCAAACTTTTTATATTTCTATTTTTTTTAGAATTTGATTTCAATTTCAAAGTTAGTATTTTTAGGTTTTTCAATAAATATTTCTAGATTTGAATTTAATTTATTAGAAGATTATATTCTTATTGGGAGAATTTTTTTAACTGATGGTTTATTTAAACTTCTTATTGTTAATAATGATTCTAATTCTTTTTTAACCCTACATAATAGTTCTAATATCAAATGATATGTCATGAATGAGAACTTAGCTAGCTTGTTGCATAGGAGATTAGGCCATATTTTCCTGGATAGAATCAAAAGATTAATAAAGGATGAGATTTTCTAATCTCTAGACTTTACTAATCTTGATTCATGTTTGGACTGCATAAAAGGCAAGTAAACCAAAAAGTCATATAAGGGAGTTAAGAAGAGTTCTGAATTATTAGAGTTTATTAATATTGATATATATATATATATATATATATTATTTTGATTTATGTTCTAATGGTCAAAAGTATTTCATCTTCTCTATTGATGATTTTTTTCAATACATATATATCTACTTGCTTTATAATAAAAGTAAGGCATTAAATGCCTTTAAGGAGTATAAGGTAGAAGAAGGAAAACAAATGAGGAAACGAATAAAAGTAATAAGATCTAATAGAAGAGGTGAATATTATGGAGGACATACAAGTGATAAATAGGCATAAGATCCATTTGCTTAATTTCTTTAAGAGCATAGTAATTTTATATAATATACTATGCCTAACTCATTTAATATAAATGGTATGATTGAAAGAAGGAATAAGACACCAATGGACATAGTAAGGAGTATGCTTAGCAACTCCAAACTTCTTGCTTCTTTGTGGAGATATGCATGTAAGATAGCTGTATATATCTTAAATAAGATTCTCACAAAAGCAATATCTAAGACACTTTTTGAGAATTGGAAAGGTTAGAAACCCAGCTTAAATCATGTAGGTGTATGGGACTGTCTTCCTCAAGTAAAAGTATATAATCCACATGAAAGGAAGTTGGATCTTATGACTGTTACTATATATTTTATTGGTTATGTAGAAAGGTCCCAAAGTTATAAATCCTAGTACCCTTCACATACTATGAGATTTATAGAATCTAGGAATACTAAATTTCTAGAAAATGACATAATTAGTAGGAGTAATCAATCTCATAACATAATCATTGAGGATGGTTACATTTAGCCAATAACTTCTACTAGTTATGGTAGGCTTTTTATTCTATAAGACATCCATTATGTTGGGGTGAATAAAGAAAATAATCAAGTTCCAATTGTCTTTATTAATCATAATTGTGACCAAGAGCATCCTCATCTAAAGAATTCTACCATTCAACTTAGAGAGCCTCATAATGATAAAAAGACACTTCAACTAATAAAGGATACTTCTGTAATGCAACCTCAAACTTCATAAGAGGGTCACTTATAAAGATCAACTAGGGAAAGGAAGTCAGCAATACCTAGTGATTGCATAGTGTATCTTACTAAAGTTAACTATAACATAAGTGTTGAGGATGACCAATTACATTTACATAGGCTATGGGTGATAATAATTCTAAATTGTGGTATGATGCCATGGTTGATGACATAGAATTTATGGTAAACAATAATGTATAGGAACTTGTAAAGTTGCTTAGTAGGGCCAAGACCATTGGTTGTAAATGGATCTTTAAAACCAAAAGGGATTCACTAGGCAACATAGTGTGTTATAAGGCAAGGTTGGTTACAAAAAGTTTTACCAAGAAAGAAGGAATTGATTATAAGAAGACTTCTTCTTATGTTTCTAAGAAATATTCCTTATGTATCATCATAGCATTAGTAGCTTATTTTAACTTAGAATTATATCAAATGGATATTAAAATTACCTTCCTTAATGGTAACCTTGATGAGGAGGTATATATGAAATAGCTTAAGGGTTTACCTTGAAAGGTGTTGAAAATTTAGTTTGCAAGCTAAACAAGTTAATCTATATACTTAAGCAAGCCTCATGACAATGATATCTGAAACTCCATGATATTATCAAATTTGTTGGCTTTACTAAGAATATCATGAATCAATGTGTGTATTCCAAGATTAGTAGGAGTAAGATTAGATTTTTTATCTTATATAGATGACATTTTGCTTGTCTCAAGTGATTTAAGGTTACTACATGAAGTAAAATAGTTCTTGTTTAAAAATTTTGAAATAAAAAATATGGGTGAGGCATCCTATATCATTGGTATAAGGATCCATAGAGATAGGTTTCAATGTATCTTAGGATTATCGCAAGAGATTTATATAAATAAAATTCTTAAACAATTTAAAATGAAAGATTGTTCACCGAGTGTGGCACCTATAGTGAAAGGGGGTAAATTTAGTATATTTCAATGTCCCAATAATGAGCTGAAAAGAAAAGTAATGGAAAATGTTTCCTATACTTTGACGGTAGGAAATTTAATGTATGCATATGTCTATAGAAGGCCTAATATAGCTTTCACTATAGGCATATTGAAAAGATATTAGAGTAATATAAGAATTAATCACTAAAAAACTACTAAGAAGGTTATGAGATGCCTTTAAGGTATAAAAAATTGTATGCTTACTTATAAGAGGATCGACAATTTGAAAGTTGTTGGTTATTCAAACTCAAATTTTGTAGAATGTGCTGATTCAAAGAAGTTAACATTTAGAAACATTTTTCTACTGGCTGAGGGAGCTATCTCTTAGATAAATGCTAAATAATCCTTGATAGCTACTTCTATTATGAGGGCTTAGTTTGTTTCAAGTTACGAGGTAAGTTCACATGCTATATGGTTAAGAAATTTCCTTGTTGGGCTTAAAATTGTGGACTTAGTCTCTAAGCCCATTAAAGTGTATTGTGATAACACAACTGCAGTTTTTTTGGTGAAGAATAATAAGAATGAAAGTTGAAGTAAATATATTGACATTAAGTACTTGGCTTTAAGAGAACAGGTCAAGGATGATCAAGTTATCATAGAACACTTTTGGATGAAAGAAATGCTAGTTGATATATTAACGAAGGGATGAAATTGAAAGAGTTTAAGAATCATGTGCCTTGAATAGATCTTAGATTGTATTTGATATAATTAAGGTGTGTAATGAAGTGAAATTTTTAATTTTAGTTTATTGTCTCTATATATTTGTATATATTTTGGTGGAGATTGATAAGCATGTAAATTAGTATCCGAGTAAACATTTAAAGTTTACTCATAAAAGTTATATGTCCTATAAAGTTAAAAATATGCTACAATATAATGCATGGAAGGTAATACTTATTTGATTAAAAGACTTATTGATTATTCTTGTAGTATATGTTTATTTATATATAAACATGTTATCTAGCAAATCATAATCAGACTAAGTGGAAGAATGTTTGAATATTTTAATTGAATATATTTGTTATAGATATTATTTCAATTAAGATATTTCATATCAATTATAGGGATATTTTGAATTAAATTAAATTAAATAATGTCTTAAATTTTAAATTAAATTATTATGATTGATGGTCTTTGATTTTTAAATTTTCAATTGCCAAATAGTTTAGTTAGTAAGTTAATAGATATTTGCACGTAATTAGCTAACCTATTTTGATGAGAGAGTGGCCAGTTTATTATGTTAGCATTTTAGAGGGGTTTATGATAAGCAGAGTTAGCCAATTGATTATCATAAAGACTTACACGTCTATCAGAAAATCCTCTCTCTCTACCTCTCACTCACTCCTCTCTACCTCTTTTACATTATAGTTTTCTTGGTTGCAAATAGCTATAGAAAATTAAATTGGATTATTAAGTTCTTCATCAGATCAAGAAAAGAATGGTTGGAGGTATTTATGATCCTATATATGCTTTTGTCATTATTAATGTATGAATCTTGTATTGCAATTTATTTTACAATATAATTTGCATTTTGGTTAAGCATAGTGGTCTTGGCTTCGAAAAATTGATATTATAAACCATGCTTGTATTGCTAAAGTTGCCTAGAAGTTACATAACCATTAGTTTACTCTCTGGAGTCAAATTCTAAAGGGCAAGTATATGTCTGATATTTCTAGGCATGGTGAGTTTAATTATAAGCTTGGAGATCCATAAATATAGAAGTTTATATGCCAACAAAGGGAAAGGTTTAGTTTGGCAAGTAAGGAATGGTTTTGCTATCAACTTCTTGACCAATAGTTGGATATCCCATGATGTTAAACTTTTGCATAGGGCCTTAGTGCACATAAACCAAAGCATGCAAACGAGTAAGGTTAATATATAAGTTGATTCTTTAAGTGAGTGGAGTTTAGATCATTTATCTGCTATTTTCCCTCAAAAGGTTATCCAAAGCATTCTTCCTTTTTATCCTTTAGCCCCTAACAATGGTAATGATCCTAGGGTTTGGAGCTTTGATTCTTTAAGATGTATTATTTGGGACCTAATATGGCATTGGAGTGTTACTTCTAAGATTGGGTCTTAATCCTAAAATTGATACTTGATATGGCCAAAATTGACATATTTGGGGCCTAATATGGCATTAAAGGGGCCCTGAATGGAAATAATGCTTTTTTGTCTTTGGCATTTCATGAGAAGCTTATCACTAATAAGCAAAGAAGTAGGTGGAGCAACTTCCCCTATACTACTTTTCGTGCTATGGGCTTAAAGAAGGCATGATGCATATGTTAAGATATTGTAACTATGTGAAATGTGTTTGGTCTCACCTTGTTAAACCTTTTCACCAAAGTGCTTTCTTTACAAGCAATGTGGAGGAATGATTTCATATGAACTTAACACATGAGATTGGTTGTGAAAGTAATGGTGCTTAGTTGACTAATTAGGGTTCTGGGGGGGGGGGGCTTGGCTTCTTTGGTAGTGGAGAAATAAAAGCATATTTGAACTTGATTTTCATAAGTATCATGACCCAGCTTTGGTTGTCTTCTTGATGAAGGACTACTTTATGAAGACTTTAGCGTGCACTCTTTCTTCCCCTTGCCAACATTTCGACATAAGGGTTTCGAGGCGAAAGACACTTTTACCATATTAGTTTAATCTAAATGTTGATGGTTCCATTAAGCAAAATAGCAGGAAGACGGATGGTAGTAGTCTCTTAAGAAATGAGAAGAGTAAATGGGTTTATGGCTTTAGTTGAAAGCTTAGGTCCTGCTCTATTATAATTTATGAGCTTTAAGCATTAAGGTGGGATTATGTATGGCCTGGGAGTTTAGCTTTGGCTCATTAAAGTAGATTCAAACTCTATAGAGGCTATTAGCCTCATAGAGTCTTACGCTCATGCCTTGTATCATAGGAACCAGCTTCTTCCTTACATTTATAACCTACCTTGTAGGAACTAGAAAGTGAAGTTTTAGCATATGAACCAAAACAAGAACAAGCCTGCACATGCCTTGACATGCATGGGAAAGTGCTAAAATTCGGTGATTGAAATCTGGCAAAGTGCTCCTCCTAGCATTTTGAGTATGCTACATGATGATGTTGGGGGTTCCTTAATACCTTTTTTTGTAGCCTTTGTTTGGTTGTTTTTTTTAGTTTCAGCCTCATCTATACACACCAAAAAAATTCATAGAAAAATATATAATTATTAAACTTTAAAAAATATACCAGAAAAGAAAAAGAGAAAGTAAATAAAAATTTTAAAAGATATAATTCTATTATAAAATATTAACCAATTGATTACGATTTCAACTTCACTTTTATTAATTTATTTAATGAATATTTTCTATTTTATGATACCATGAAGACTTATTTGACATTTTTTTAAAGACAAACTACCAAATAATTATGTTCTCAAAGGAAGTGACCTCCTTTTTTATATAATTTTGTTTTATTTTATTTTTTGGCAAAGGAAATGATGTTTTTATGCCTTTAAAATAATAACTAATGTAGCAATTGCATAAATTATTAATAGCTTAACCAAAATAAAAAATTACTAGCTTAGAGAAATAAACCAATAATTTCCATTTTTATTTGTAATCTCTTAATCATAGTGTTACTTCTAGATTTGGGTCTCAAGGATGATCTGAAAAAGATAAAATTCAATGATGCAACCACCTTATATTTGAGAGTGGACAGGTAGCCCTTAATTTTTTTAAATTTATAATATATGTATATATATATATATATATTAAATTTTGATATCATGTCTCTACATTTCTTGAAAATTTAAACTCACTATATTAAATTCTTTGGACTCATACATGTAGTTTCTTTTTTTTTAAGTTATTTGATATTTTAACTTGAACCCATTGAACTTATATATATATATATATTCCTTTTTTTCATTTATTTTCTTTTGTTTTTCCTTTTTCTATTTTATCCCTACCGTTTTTTTCCATTTTGCTATTACCTTTCCCAAATTACCATTAGTTTTTGTCACATTTTACCTAGACATCTTGCTTCTTTCTCTTCGTTGAAAATTGGAATTTGAAAGCTCAGTTGGATCATTTTAGTATTGAATGCTAAGTTATTAATTAATCATCTTTAAAATTATAGTCATAATATTAGTTGTGCTATAATTTTATTTAAATAATATATTATAAAAGTTAAATTTTTAAATAGGATATGAAAATTTTTGTTAAAAAAAAGGTATTGGAGCAACAATCTTCATCTAAACCTTATGAATCTAATCTTCAAGATTATGTTCATATTTAAAAGAAAAAACTTCTTAAAATAATAACAAATTAATATTAATTTAAAGGATTTGTCATCAAACTTAAGAAAATGAATTAAAATTTCAATATCTCATTTTAATGATTAAACTACTAAAATCCCAACGATTGCTTTTAAACTTTGATGGTGTATTAAACATGAGGGGACTGCTATCTTTTGTTACAATTCAATTTAATATATATTAAAGAACATAAAATAAGATTTTTTTAAAATTACTTCACTCCTATAATGAATTTTAATTTACATCTCTCCTTCATGAAGTCAAGCTTGTTTTAGTGACTTGGTTGTAACTTGTCTTTTTTTATGATTACTTACATCATTTTTCATTAAATCATAGACTTCCTTATAATAAGTTGTTACAAGAATATGTAGGCACATTTTCATCTCCTTTGCATGCTATATTTCTTTGAGCAATGACTCAAAATCATGTATTTCTTAGACACAAATTTTGCTTTCTTCCTACCATCTCTACTAGCAAAAGCTCAAAGGAGATGGTGTTGGAATATTAAATCATTGTAGATTTGCATTAATTAACTATTGAATAAATTTACATATTTTAACTTTTATAATATCAAATAATTAATTTTATATTTTGGCACTGTGTAAATAGATTGGATTTATATGTTATGCATAATTATTAATAAGTTGGGCTATCTATTAATCCATTTAGGGAATAAAGACCTAACTCATAGCTTATTTAGTCTAGTTACCTTATTTACACTAACTAAGGGTTTGTTTTTTACTTTAAGAGAGATATTGATAGACTCTCTAGTCTTCTAAGGACATTATAAGTTGCAAGCTATTCCTTTTTTCTTTCTTTTTAGTTATTGCCATCTATTTCCTAAGATCTTTGGATTGTTTATAGATTATAGCATCAGATCTAATATGATCTAATCATATCTCTCAATTTGTTTTTAGCATAAGGGAAAAATTAGAAATAACCCATTTGATTAGTAATTGAAAAGCACAAATATATTATAATTCTTCCCTTGTGAGATTGGAGTTAAGGACCGAAAAAGCTTGATATTATATGAAAATGTGCTATAAGCAAAATCTTTCTCAAGCACAAGATGGCTCACACACAATTATGCTATAAGCTATAAGTGAACAAACATATACTTGGATAGGAAAATTTCAACTTAATTTAGAACCTCAGATAGACTTCTCTTACAAGAAGGAACAATACATCCAACAAGACCTTATGATGTCAACATGTTAAAGGTATATTTGAGATAGAAGGCTATCTCTTCTTTTTTCCACTCTTTCCAGATTTGTTGGAAGGTTCAAAAGGCAATGTGGATGCAAGCTCTTGCTTTTTAATCCTTTGAAGAGCATAAGTTCTTTTAAAAAGGAATGTAGATTGTGAAACCCTAGCTCTTATATAAGATTGTTCTATGTTGATTATTGATGAAGCATAAGTTCTTTATATGGTTGCTTCAAGTAAAGTTATCTTGCCATACTTTTTTATTTTTTTCCCCTTCCTTTACAACATAGTTTATAGTTAACTTAATCTTGTTCTAATTAATTATGTCTT